>CM035845.1:319780073-320200073 GCA_020510985.1 Pholidichthys leucotaenia | reverse complement strand
TGGCACCAGTCCACGAAGTCCTGGATAAGCCCTCTGTACTCAGCTTCATCTCCGTTGGAGATGAGGCCAACGATCGCAGAGTCGTCAGAGAACTTCTGTAGATGGCAGTGTGTTGTGTTGTGTGAGAAGTCCGGAGTACAAAGGGTGAACAGGAAGGGAGCCAAAACCGTTCCCTGGGGGGCCCCGTGCTACCGATGATCGTGTCGGACTCACAGTCCCGGGTTCTCACAAACTGAGGCCGGTTTGTGAAGTAGTCCAGGATCCATGATGACAGGTGCTGGTCCACCCCTGCGCACAGCAGCTTGTCTTTCAGGATCATCGGTTGGAGGATGTTGAAAGCACTGGAGAAGTCAAAGAACATGATCCTCACCGCATTCCCGGGCTTCTCCAGGTGGGACAGAGAACGGTGAAGGAGGAAGATCACCGCATCCTCCACCCCAATGCCATGCTGGTAGGTGAACTGGAGTGGATCCATCGCTGGTCCCACCAGGGGGCGGAGGTGAGCAAGGAGCAATCTCTCCAGGGTCTTCATCATGTGGGACGTCAAGGACTATTAGACTGGAAGGATGCTAGACTGGAAGGATGCAAGTATTGTGCCTTTGTTCAAGAAAGGTGACAGGAAAGATTGTGGAATTTACTGAGGTATACCACTGCTAGCTACTGTTGGTAAGATTCTCTCACGTGTACTACTGAACAGACTCAATGAACACATCTCGCAGAATGTACTACCGGAAACCCAGTGCGACTTTAGAAGTGGAAGAAGCACAATGGACATGATTTTCTACTTGAAACAGGTTCAAGAAAAGTGTATAGAACAGAACATGCCGCTTTATGTAGTCTTCATAGGCTTCAGTAAAGCCTTCGATACTGTTTCGCGACAAGGACTTTGGCAGGTACTCAAGAGATATGGCTGTACAGAGAAGTTTGTCAGCCTGATCGAGGCACTCCATGCAGGTATGCAAGCAAACGTGGCAATGAGTGGTTCAGTATCTAAAGACTTTTCAGTATGCAATTGGATGAAACAAGGGTGTGTGCTGGCACCTACACTCTTCTCGCTATATCTGTCAGCCATGCTTGAGGTGGCCTTCAAAGACACTTCAGAAGGAGTACACATTCAAACAAGGAAAGAAGCAGACTTGCTCAATGTGGCACAGTTTAAAGCCAAGAGTACGACATCGATAAAGGTAGTAACAATAATGCTCTTTGCCGACGACAGTGCTCTAGTTGCACACAGTGTGGAAGATATGCAGTCTTTAGTGTAGAAATTTGCAAGAGCAGCTAGCCAATTCAGCCTCCAAATCAACATCAAGAAGACAGAGTGCCTTTATCAACCACCAAAGTTCCAATTATCAACATCACTACCAGAAGAGAGTAGCATTGGTACAGAGCCACTAGTCAAGTGCAAGACTTTCAAGTATCTAGGGTGTACTGTTTCAGAGAATGCTAGGCTGGAGGATGAACTATCTCTCAGAATGGGAAGAGCAGGCGCTGTGTTTGGAAACTTGAGGGAGAGACTGTGGAACAATCGACATGTGTCTATCCATGTGAAATGCAAAGTGTACAGAACAACAGTACTGGCTACTCTATTGTACGGTGCTGAAACTTGGACTGTCTACAGAGTGCAGGTGCAGAAACTCCACGCGTACATGATGAGACACCTTCGAACCATAATGAACATCTCATGGAAAGACAAGATAACCAACATAGAAGTGTTGAAACAAGCTGGTCTATCATCAATGGAGGACATGCTAATACAGATGAAGCTGAGATGGCTCAGACATGTTGAGAGGATGGACCATCAGCGTCTTCCTTGGCAGTTACTCTACTCACAGTAATGCGAGGGCAAACACAATCAGGGTAGACCAAGGCTCAGATTTAAAGACACCATAAAAAGAAACTTGAAGAAGTTAGATATAGACTGGAGTTCCTGGCAGCGGAAGGCTAAGGACAGAGCTGTGTGGAGGAATCTGATCAGACCTAAATGAAACAGTCATTGTCACCCACGGCAGACTGCTATGATGATGAATACCAACATCTAATAATAATTGTAATAATAATAAATAAATACTTCTGGTATGTTTAATATAATTATAGACAATATTATCATCATCATCATAATCATCATATACAGTATACCATTATATACCCCCACATGGCTTACAATACCTAGATGCAATAAGTAACCATATAATAATAATAACAATAATAATAGGTAGCCATATGGTAGTTATAACAACAACAACAACAACAACAATAATAATAATAATAATAATAATAATAATAATAATAATACCACCTGGAGGTAGGATTCAGTGTACCCCGCCCGGTAAGGGGTTACCGGGGCACCATCCTGGAGCCAGGCCTGGGGGAGGGGCTCGATGGCTAACGTCTGGTGGCCGGGTTTCTGCCCATGGGACCCGGCTGAGCTCAGCCTGAAGAAGTTACATGAGTCCACCCTCCAGTGGGCTCACCACCTACCGGAGGGAGCATGGGGGTCCAGTGTTATGTGGATCAGGTGGTGGTCAAAGGCGGAGACCTTGGCGATCTGATCCCAGGCTTCCTAAACTGGCTTTTGAGACATGGAATGTCACCTCTCTGGTGGGGAAGGAGCCTTAGCTGGTGCATGAGGTTGAGAGATACCAGCTAGAAATAGTCGGCCTCACCTTAACACACAGCTCCGGTCCTAGAAGCAGTGTCCTGGAGAGGGGCTGGAGCTTGGCCTACTCTGGAGTTGCCCCAGGCCAGAGGAGACAAGCAGGGGTGGGTATTCTTGTATCCCCCCACCTTGCTGCCTCTAAACTGGAGTTTTCCCCAGTGGACGAAAGGGCTGTTTTCCAGCTCCTTCAGGTTGGGAAACAGGTCCTGACCATCATTTGTGCCTATGCACCAAATGATGGTTAAGAGTACCCACCCTTTTTGGAGTCTCTGACTGGGGTGCTGGAGCGTGCTCCTCTTGGAGACTCCATTGTCCTACTGGGGGACTTCAATGCCCATGTGGGCAACAACAGTGAAACCTGGAAGGGGGTGATTGGGAGGAACGGCGTGCCCGATCTGAACCCGAGTGGTGTTCAGTAATTGGACTTCTGTGCTAACCATAGTTTGTCCATAACAAACACCATGTTCAAGCATAAGGGTGTCCATATGTGCACCTAGCACCAGGACATCCTCGGTCGCAGGTCGATGATCAATTTTCTTATCGTGTCATCAGACCTGCGACCGTATGTCTTGGACACTCACATAAAGAGAGGTGCAGAGCTGTAAACTAATCACCACCTGGTGGTGAGTTGGATCCGATGGCAGGGGAGGAAGCCATTCAGACCTGGTAGACCCAAACCTATAGTGAGGGTGTGCTGGGAACACCTGGCTGAGGCCCCTGTCCAGGAGGTCTTCAACTCCCACCTCTGGAAGAACTTCAACCACATTCAGGTTCAGGTTCAGGTTACTTTTTGTACCCGTAGGTAGATTTGTTTTGCAGTCTGGTGACATCCATATTTACAAGCCACAATTACATTCAACATAGACACAAACACAGGCACACATGAAGCTGACTATAAACATGATAAAAAATACTCAAGGCTCCCTCAATCAGGGTATAAAGACAAAGAGATGAGAGAAAAACCAGAGGTGAGAGAGAAGGGTCATATTAAAAAGTTAAAAACTAGTCAAAGAGGTTAAAAACTCAAAGGTCTAAAACCCAATAAAATATTTAGAACCCAAATAACATCCTACAAAAATAAGTAAATATAAAATAGAGTTAATAAATAGGTACCTAAATTATGTGCAATATATTGTTACAACTTGTTCAACTCTTTGACAGCAGCAGGATCAAAGCTGTTTTTGTAGCACAGAGCTTTACTTTTTGGGGCAGCAAACCTCCGTCTTGAGGGAAGAAGCTGAAAGTTGCAGTGCAAAGGGTGGGAGTCATCATTTAAAATGGAGGTAGCCATCCTCTGTACTTGTCTGGTGTACAGGGATGTCAGGCTCAGCTGTGACTCACCAAGCAAACGACTGGACCGTCTAACTACCTGATCCAAGGATTTCCTCTGTTTAAGTTTTATCTGACCAAACCATGACACTAAAGAAAAGGATAAAACAGATTCAATAAAAGCCCGATAAAACACTGTCATTATGGTTCGGTCAATTTGGAAGCGTGCAAGTTTTCTCAAGCAATGCAAATGTTGCTGACCCTTTTTGCACACCCTTTCGGGAGTCTGGAGACATGGAGTCTTAATGGGCCATGTTCTCCACGCAGCGGCCCAGAGCTGCGGCTGCAAGGTCATCGGGGCATCTCGTGGTGGCAACTCCTGAACCAGGTGGTGGACACCAGTAGTGAGGGGGGCCATTGAGCTGAAGAAGGAGTCCTATCAGGCTTGGTTGGCTTGTGGGACTCCCGAAGCAGCTGAGATGTAGCGGCAGGCCAACTGGAGTGCAGCTCGGGTGGTTGCTGAAGCAAAAACTTGGGTATGGGAGGAGTTTGGTGAGGCCATGGAACAAGACTTGAAGAGATTCTGGCAAACTGTCCGGCGGCTCAGGAGGGGGAAGCAGCTCCCTGTCCACACTGTGTATGGTGAGGATGGGGTGCTGTTGACTTCCACTGGGGATATCTTTGGGCAGTGGAAGGAATACTTCGAGGATCTCCTCAATCCCACTGATACGCCTTCCATAGAGGAACTAGGATTTGGGGGATGACTCATCTATCACAGGGACTGAGGATGCCAAGGTGGTTAAAAATGTCTTTGGTGGCTGGGCCCCGGGGGTGGACGAGATTTGCCCTGAGTACCTCAAGGCCCTAGATGTTGTAGGACTGTCATGGTTGACACGCCTCTGCAACATTTCGTGGAGATTGGGGGCAGTGCCTTTGGCATGGCAAACCGGGGTGGTGGTTCCTCTCTTCAAAAAAGGGGACCGGACGGTGTGCTCCAACTTTAGAGGGATCACACTCAGCCTCCCTGGGAAGGTCTATGCCAACGTCCTGGAGAGGAGAGTCCAGCCGTTGGTCGAACCTCGGATTAAGGATGAGCAATGTGGTTTTTGTCCTGGCTGTGGCACATCGAACGAGCTCTTTACCCTCTTGAGAATCCTCGAGGGTTTGTAGGAGTTTGCCTAACCAGTTTGCATGTGTTTTGTGGACTTGGAGAAGGCATTCATCCTAATCTCTCATGGTTTTTTGTGGGGGGTGCTTTGGGAGTATGGGGTATCGGGCTTGTTGTTACGAGCTATTCGGTCTCTGTATGACCGTTGTGAGAGTTTGGTTCATATTGCCAACACTCGGTCGGACTCATTCCCAGTGAGAGTTGGACTTCACCAGGGCTGCCCTTTGTCACAGATCCTGTTTATAATTTGGACAGGATTTCTAGGCACAGCCAGGGAACGGAGGGTGTCATGCTTGGTGACCACAGGATCTCATCTCTGTTGTTTGCAGATGATGTTGTCCTGCTGGCTTCATCCAGCAATGACCTACAGGTCTTACTGGGACAGTTTGCTGCTTAGTGTGAAGCAGCTGGGATGAGAATCAATACGTCCAAGTCCGAGTCCATGGTCCTTAGCCGGAAAAAGATGGATTGTCCTGTCTGGGCTGGGGACAGGCTCCTGCCCCAAGTGGAGGAGTTTAAGTATCTGGGAGACTTATTCACAAGTGAGGGGAGAATGGTGAGAGAGATTGACAGACAGATCGGAGAGCATCTTCAGTGATACAGATGTTGTACCGGTCTGTTTGGTGAAGAGGGAGCTTAGTTCTAAGGCAAAGCTGTCGATTTACCAGTCAATCTTCGTTCCTACCCTCACCTATGGTCACGAGCTTTGGGTAATGATCGAAAGAACGAGATTGCGGATACAAGCGGCTGAAATGAGCTTTCTTCATAGGATCGCTGGACTCACCCTCAGAGATAGGGTGAGGAGCTCAGTCATCCGGGAGAGGCTCGGAGTAGAACTGCTGCTCCTCCACATTGAAAAGAGCCAGTTGAGGTGGTATGGACATCTGAACAGGACGCCTCCTGGACGCCTCCCACTTGAGGTGTTTCGGGACCCAGGACTCGCTGGAGAGACTATGTCTCCCAGCTGGTCTGGGAACACCTTGGTATCCTCTCTGAAGAGCTGGAGCAGATGACTGGGGAGAGGGAAGTCTTGATTTCTCTTCTTGAACTGCTGCCTCCGTGATCCGGACCTCCGCAAAAGTGGTAGAAGATGGATGGATGGATGGATGGATGGATTGATGGAATTTGCTGAATGCACACACCGGCTTGTAATCATGTTCATTTTTCCACCTGTTATTTAAGGGATGCAGCCCCTCACCTGGGCGCTGTGTCATTAGCCATTAGTCACTAGTCATTGTAGCGTGGACCCACAAACTTCTGGTTGTACTCCGTTTAATCTGGTTGAGGTGTGTAGTATTATTTATGGCTTCCGAGCTGCTTTATTTTGAATTTAATAAATTATGTTAAATGCTTGCTCTGCAATTGAGTTCTGCTTTCTGCTCTGCCTGAGTGCAATCCATGACAAAATGACGCAGCCCGCCATGTGCTCAGCGAGCGAGTTTGGCTGGAGGAGAAGGAAATGGAGCCGCAACATGTGAGAGGTGGTGGTCACTGTGGGGGATTTGGTTGCCGCCACTTGGAGCAGCTCATTCTCGGAAGACAAGGGGCCTTGCTGGGGACGAGTAGCAAACTTGATGAGTGCCACACCAAGTTTGTACTTCCACCCCCGGGTGAAGAGTCTCGTGCTTCCTGTGCTTCCTTCAGTGGCAGCGGTTTCCTCCTGGCCAGAGTCAGCTTTTCCACTGCCAATGTTCTTTGGCAGCAGGCTGCTGTTTGAGGGCCCTGGGTGGAAGAACAATATGAGGAGGTGCCACTCCTCTCGTCGCTCCACTTCAACACCCGCAGCTCCCAACCAGATGCTCTCCGGAGCCACCCAGATGGAGTCGTCTGGATCATCGACAGCAGCAGAGTGGGAACTCAGGCAAGTACCCTGACTTTTTCTAATGTTAATCGATGATTGGTCTTGCCGGGTTCCCAGGGGAAGAGCTCGGTGGCGGCCAATCTAATCTTTTAGATTAGATTGCGGTTGGCAACCAGCTTACAGGTGCATTACCACCACTGACTTGATTATCATCACTCTATATCCCTGTACAAGGAGTTCCCACAAGGAGTTCTGAACAACTCCCCACGTGTGAAAAAATCATCCGCCCTTGGACTGTGTCCACCAACCCGGCTTTAACTGTCTGCTGTAACATGGTGACCTGTTTTATTTATTGGACACGTGCCACTTGCCAGAATGATGTGAAATTTTCTGAGATTCATCACACCACAGGGTTGATCATAACTGCACATCAATTTCAGCATGACGTCAGTCTTGTTACCATGGAATTGCCCTCCTCACCATCCAATCTATGATCTTGTGGGGAGGGTTGGGAAGGTCCTGGAGTCATGAAATTTGGAACATAGGTAGAGGTGACTGTCATCTGTAGTCCTAAATGGGTCAACAACACATAACTAATAGGTAAGTGTTACCATGGCTACATGGCAGAGGTTGACTCCTCACCGTGGAACATCAAAAAGTTGCAACCTGGAAAAACTTCATCCAATTTTCACCAAATTTTCTACAATGGATAAAAGTCCTGCCCCGAATGCATCTATATAAAAATAATAAACAAAAGTTATAGCGCCCCTAATGATTAAAGGAAGAATTGCTGAAAATTGTTTTCTTTATTTTTCTCTCACCGGGTGAAAAAAATGACATGAAGGAATGACTAGGGCTCATTGACAGTACATGTATATAGCACAGAACTGTTTCCATGGCTACCGGCATGCTTCAATGGATTCCTCGCCATGCAAAACATGACAGTAACAGCTGAGACAATCCTTGTCTGGACCAAACTTTGCACAAATCATACGAATCCCACTCTGAACACATCTGTATATCAATATTCACAAAACTGTTACACCAACGCCTACTGCTGACAAGAGGTACTGCACAGAATTGTATCAACTTTTGCGCAAAGACCAGTGGTCAGAATGACATGACATTTTCAGTGCTTTTTCAGAGTACACTGGATTACCCTCAGTGGACTTTTGTCCAGCAATAGTCACAGTTGCCATGGAAACCCACTCCTTGCCATTAAATACATTTTATACTCTGGAGGGTTGGGAAAGTCCAAGGGTCACCAAATGTGGAGCGTAAGTCAAGATGACTCTCTTCTGTAGTTCTGTATGGTTCTGCAACATGTACCTAAAATGGAAGTGTTGCCATGGCCAGATGTCCAAGTTTACCTGATCGCAATACATTGGACAGTTGTAACTTGGACAAACCATGTCGGATTTTCCCCATAATTGCTATGATGGAGATTAGTCCTGCTCCGCATGCTCCTACATAAACATTTTTGACAAAAGTTATAGTGCCGCTTACTGCTTACAGGAAGTTCTGTGCCAAAAGGTTTACTTTATTATTCAAGCAGCCCTTGCAGCGATGACGGGAAATTTTCCGAGCCAGCAAGGAACGATTGGCGCTATGTTCCGCGGGTGTGTGGGAGGTGAAGGCCCGCTTGCAGCTTTAATTGTAATTGTATTTGTATGGTTTTGGAAGGGACCAATCCCTATTGTGCAAAGTAGTGGTATTATGTACTCCTCTATGAGGAGTACAGGTTAGATTATAAAGTCTGACAGCAGCAGGTAGGAAGGATCTGTGGAAACTCTCCCTCGAGCATCTAGGATGGCGCAGCCTGCTGCTAAATGAGCTCCTCAGTGCATTCAGCATGAGTTTTAAAATCAGGAAGGTGAATAAGAGCCTGACAGTTGAATGATTTTTGAAGTTCATTCCAGTCATAGAGAGAGGAGTACATTAATGCCCTCTTCCTAAACTCAGTGCGGATTCTGGGGACTGAGGCAGTGAGCTAGCCTTGGAATTATAAATTGTGAGAAGGATTGTGTGGGAAGGTCAGTTAAGTTCAGAGATATGATGGGAGCAGTCCAGTGATGGCTTTATAAATGAAAGTGTACCAGTGAAGAAGCCTGCGAGCAGATAGGGACATCCAATCAATCTTAGTATACAGGGTACAGTGATGGGTGAGTGACTTGTAGCCAGTAATAAATCTCAAGGCAGCATGGTATACAGTATCCAACGCATACAATAAGGTAGCACACACATTCATATACTGTATAGTACATCCCATAATCAATTAATGGTAAGAAAGTTGCAGCAACAAGCCTTCTTTTGGAAATAAAAGGAAGCAAGACTTGTGTTGGAAGTAGAAGCCGGACCTTATTTTAGTTTCTTTACCAGATTGTCAATGTGAGGTTTAAAAGTTAAACTGTCATCTAAAATAAAGCCTAGATAATTAAAAGTGGAAACAATGGAATTCCCTTAAGACATACATACAGCAGAAGAATGGGCTTTTTTTTGATTCAATAAAAATCTTTTTTTTTTTTCGCCACATTAAGCACGTCAACTGCAGGAGTTGGGCTTCAATTTCTTGAAAAGCAAGCTGCATGTGTTCCACAGCCTTTGATAAAGTACCCCCATAGCAATAAATAACAGTGTTATCTGCATAAAAATGAAAATTGGCATTTTGTACACTTTTACTGAAGTCATTACTCTACAGGTACATCTCAATAAATTAGAATGTCACCAAAAAGTTGATTTATTTCAATAATTCAATTCAAAAAGTGAAACTCATTCATTATATTGATTCATTTCACACAGAGTGATATATTACAAGTGTTTATATCTTTTAATTTTGATGACTATGGCTTGCAGCAAATGAAAACCCCAAATTCAGTTTCTCAAAAAATTAGAATATTATATAAATTTAATTATTATTATTATTTTTTTAATAGAAACGCTGGCTGATTGAAAAGTATGTCCATGTACACACACAATACTTGGTCGGGGCTCCTTTTGCATAATTTCTGCATTAATGCAGCATGACATGGAGGCGATCAGCCTGTGTTACTGCTGAGGTGTTATGGAAGCCCAGGTTGCTTTGATAGCGGTCTTCAGCTCGTCTACATTATTGGGTCTGGTGTATTTCATCTTCCTCTTGACAATACACCATAGTGTTGTGTAGTGAGTGTGGTGTGTGTGTGTTGCCGTACCTGCCCCCAATGTGACGTTGGGCTGGCATGACCCCTCTGTATATTGTTCTTGGTGTTTTCAATAAAGTGATGGTTGGCTGCATGACAAGAAAGAGTCCAACTCCTTTTCCATACATAATGTCTTGGTGATGAGAGAAAATTAAGTGGGCACATGGGCTACCTCCATCCCTGCTACCATTTCTGGAGTACCTTGGGAGAGCAAGTGATCCTGTGGTCGAAGTGGGTGGCCATGTTTGAGGGTTATATCACGGCGCTGGGCTGAAGTAGATTCGACGGGAGATGAAGACGAGCACTTCTGGCCCACCATCTCGGCGAGGAAGGTCGAAGAATTCTCAGTATGTTGGGAGCAACGGAATGTTTTGTGGATGCTGTCAAGCGGCTGGCCTAATATTTCACTGAACAGGTGAGGACCATGAAGCTGTGGGTAGCGTGTATGTTGGCACCAAACTGAGCTAGGCTACTTAGCTTGGAGAAGCTAATGGCCCCTCAGTGTCTATGTGCAAGTTAGCCACAAAGCTAACTGTGCACCAAAAGCAAGCTCCAGGCTACCAGCTAGGCATCGAGGTGGGACCAGAGCCATGAGTGGAGGAGTCCCCGGTCACTGAAGAAGGCTGGCCAGCCAAGGACTGCAGCACGGTACAGGATTGTAGCACTGGTGAGTTTGACAGAGCGGTGAGCGACGACAGTGGAGAGAGAAAGCAGCGACAGGAGTCATCCCTGGGCTGCACGGTGGCGCAGTGGTTAGCACTGCGGCAGCACAGTTTACCCTCGGCCGGGGGATCGCGGGGATCATGAGATCGTGGGTTCGATCCCAGCCCCCGGCCAACAGTGATCTGTGTGGAGTTTGCATGTTCTCCCCGTGTTGCGTGGGTTTACTCCGGGATTTCTCCGGTTTCCTCCCACATGCCAAAAACATGCAGGTTAGGGATATGGGGCGCTTGCGCACGCAGCGACCGGCAGCTGGTGGCTTGTCACCGGACTGCAGAACAAATCTACCTACGGGTACAAAATAAGTCCAAAAAAAAAAAAATCCCCGCAGCTGGAGCCTGGGCAGAGAGACAGTGGGAGCATGCAAGCTGAGGACCCCGGGAGAGAGCAGCGACAGCCGGTCATGGAGACAACGCAGCGGAGTGCCTGGTACGAAGGTGCTAAGAGCAGCGATGAAGCGCCTGGGTCGGAGAGTGATGCTGACGGGACTGACGCTGAGGACCCCGAGAGAGAGCAGCTACAGCCGGGCATGGAGATGGCGCAGCAGAGCACTTTGGACGAGGGTGCTGGTAGCAGTGACGAAGTGCCTTGGTCAGGAATGATGCTGATGAGAGGTATGCTGAGGGCCCCAGGAGAGAGCAGCTACAGCCGAGCACAAAGACAGTGCAGCAGAGTGCCTGGGATAAGGGTGCTGGGAGCAGCGGTGAGATGCCTGGGTCGGCAAATGACACCGGCGAAAGTGATGCTGTGAACCCTGGGAATGAGCAACAGCAGCTGGGAAGGGGGGCAGTGCAGTGGAGCGCCCTGGACAAAGGTGCTGGTCATTAGGGCAAGACACCCGGGTCGGCGAGCAGCGCCGATGAGCATGCTTCGGGTCTCCACGGAGATTGACCACAGGGGGCCGGAGTGTTTGGAGCCACGACAGCGGTGTTGAGAGTGGTCAGGAGCGGGCCAACGGGCACGGAGGGACGGTGTGCCGGACAGCAGCACTGCGAGCCCTGAGGAGTGAGGCAGTCAGTGGTGAAGAGAGACATTTTTGCAGGAGAGGTTGGCTTCGATCCTGGAGGCAGACGGCGGCCAAGGGCACGTGTGCCATGGGGTTGCCCTGGGCCTCTGGGCCAGTTTTGTCCATGGCTGCCCAGGGACTGTGGAGTTACATAAAAATCTCAAGTGTAAATATGTGCTTGGTGTGCATGTGAATGTGTGGTATGGGATTATTTTGTGTATATTAAAAAAAAACACACACAAAAACTACGCTGGTTTTAGTTGTTTTGTGTGAATATGATAGGTCAATCTACTACAGTACATGGTTCCCTGTTCCATTAGTGCATGATTTGGGTCCTAAATTGGGGAGGGTCTTGATTGTGTGTGTGGTTTTGCATTTTTTTCTGGGCGAGGGGAATTGTTGTGTAGTGAGTGTGGTGTGTGTGTGTTGCCGTACACGCCCCTAACGTGACGTCGGGTGGGCACGGCCTCTCTGTATATAGCTCTTGGTGTTCTCAATAAAGTGTTGGTTGGCTGCATGACAAGAGTGACTCCAACTCCTTTTCCATACATCAGGTGAGTTTGCTGGCTAATTAAGCACAGTGATACCATGGTCATTAAACCAGGAATTTATACTTTTGGCAGTGTAGGCAGGTGCCATGTCCTGCAGGAAAATGAAATCAGCATCTCCATAAAGCTTGTTGGCAGAGGGAAGCATGAAGTTCTCTAAAATGTCCTTTTAGATGGCTGCACTGACATTGGACTTGATTAAATACAGTGGAAAAACACCAGCAGATGACATGGCTCCACATATCATCATTGACTGTGGAAATTTCACACTGGACCTCAAGCAACTTGGATTCTGTGACTGCTCACTCTTCCTCCAGACTCTGGGACCTTGATTTCCAAGTGACGGGACTTGGCACCTGTATCATCTGCTAGTGTTAGTCCACTGTGTTTTATCAAGTCCGAAGTCAATGCAGCTGCCTACCAGGACATTTTAGAGCACTTCATGCTTCCCTCAGCTGACAAGGTTTATGGAGATGCTGATTTCATTTTCCAGCAGGACTTGGGCCCTGCCCACACTGCTGCCAAAAGTACCAAAGTTTGGTTTAATGACCGTAGTGTCACCATATTTTATTGGCCAGCAAACTCTCCTTACCTAAACCCCATACAGAATCTATGAAGTATCGTCAACAGGGAGATGAGAGACACCAGGCCAAACAATGCAGATGAGCTGAACTCCGCTATCAAAGTGTGTATATATATATTTTATAGTAATATGTACATATGTATATTAGCTGCTCTTGCTTGCTTGTTTCTTTTTCTTGCCTTCTGATTGTTGCTCTGAGTGTTGCTATCCCTGTGCTGTTGCAATCCTGGAATTTCCCCGTTGTGGGACTAATAAAGGCTTATCTTATCTTATCTTATCTTATCTTAAAGCAACCTGGGCCTTCATACCACCTCAGCAGTAACACACGCTGATCACATTCATGCCATGCCACAGTGATGCAGTATTAATTCATGCAAAAGGAGCCCTGACCAAGTATTAAGTGTGTGCATGGAAATACTTTTTGTCGGCCAACAGTTCTATTAAAAAAAATCATTTTTTTAAAAAATTGATCTTATGTAATATTCTAATTTTTTGAGAAGCTGATTTTCGAGTTTTCATGAGCTGCAAGCCACAACCATCAAAATTAAAAGAAATAAACACTTGAATTATATCACTCTGTCTGTAATCAATCTATATAAAATTTGAATTTCATTTTATGACTCGAATTACTGAAATAAATAAACTTTTTGATAATATTCTAATTAAGTGAGATGCACCTGTATACATATATATTGTAAACAAAAATTGACCAAAAAGAGAGCCTTGAGGAACCCCGTTATTAATAAAGTTTGGTTTTTAAGGTCATTTATATTGACCAGAGTGTATCTTTAAATCAGCATCTCAACATGTGTGTCAACCATTCCATTCCAGTATCTGTTGAAATCCAACACAAGCATATCTTCCTCTACTTAATGATCACCTTTGCCAATTTTTTAACAAGAAGTCTCAAAACCACTGTTATGCTCATCACTACAAGGGCTTCTCAATACAGTTCATCCAGAAAGTATTGACAGCACTTCACTTTTTCCACATTTTGTTATGTTACAGCCTTATTTCAAAATGGATTAAATTCATTTTTTTCCTCAAAATTCTACATACAACACCCCAAAATGACAATGTGAAAAAAGTTTTTTTTGAGCTTTTTGCAAATTTGTTAAAAATAAAAACCAAAGAAATCACATGCACATAAGTATTCACAGCCTTTGCTATGAAGCTCAAAATTGAGCTCAGGTGCATCCCTTTCCGCTGATCATCCTTGAGATGTTTCTACAGCTTAATTGGGGTCCACCTATGGTTAAGTCCATTGATTGGACATGATTTGGAAAGGGACACACTTTGCCTTTAAGGTGCCACAGTTGACAGTGCAAGTCAGAGCACAAACCAAGCATGAAGTCAAAGATATTGTCTGGAGACCTCCAAGACAGGATTGTCTTGAGGCACAAATCTGGGGAAGGGTACAGAAAATTTTCTGCTGCTTTGAAGGTCCCAATGAGCACAGTGGCCTCCATCATCTGTATATAGAAGAAGTTCGTAACCATCAGAACTCTTCCTAGAGCTGGCCGGCCATCTAAACTGAGCGATCGGGGGAGAAGGGCCTTAGTCGGGGAGGTGACCAAGAACCTAATGGTCACTCTTTCAGAGCTCCAGTGTTCCTCTGTGGAGACAGGATAACCTTCCAGAAGGACAACAATCTCTCCAGTAATCCACCAATCAGGCCTGTATGGTAGAGTGGTCAGACGGAAGCCACTCCTTAGTCAAAGACACATGGCAGCCTGCCTGGAGTTTGCCAAAAGGCACCTGGAGGACTCTCAGACCATTCATTCATTCATTCATTCATTCATTCATTCATCTTCTTCCGCTTAATCCTTTTCGGGTTGTTGGGGGGGGGAGGCTGGAGCCTATCCCAGCATCTTTGGGCGAGAGGCAGGGTACACCCTGGACAGATCGCCAGTCCATCGCAGGGCTAACACAGAGAGACAGACAACCATTCACTCTCACAGTTATACCTAAGGACAATTTAGAATCCCCAGTTTTGATGCTAATTAACCTAACGCGTGTTTTTGGCATGTGGGAGGAAACCGGAGAAATCACAGAGTAAACCCATGCAGACACAGGGAGAACATGCAAAACAAATTTCTCTGCTCTGATGAGACAAACATTAAACTCTTTGGCGTGAATGTCAGGCGTCCTTTTTGGAGGAAACCAGGCACCGCTTATCACCAGCCCAACACCATCCCTACAGTGAAGCATGGTGGTGGCAGCATTATGCTGTGGGGATGCTTTTCAGTTGCAGGAACTGGAAGACTAGTCAGGATAGAGGGAAAGATGAATGCAGCAAAGATGTACAGAGACATCCTGGATGAAAATCTGCTCCAGAGTGCTCTTGACCTCAGACTGGGGTGATGGTTCCCCTTTCAGCAGGACAATGACCCTAAGGAAACAGCCAAGATATCAAGGGAGTGGCTTCAGGACAACTCTGTGAATGTCCTTGAGTGGCCAAGCCAGACCCCAGACTTGAATCCAATTGAACATCTCTGGAGAGATCTGAAAATGGCTGTGCACCAACGCTTCCCATTTAACCTGATGGGGCTTGAGAGGTGCTGCAAAGAGGAATGGATGAAACTGCACAAAGATACACTACCGTTCAAAAGTTTGGGGTCACCCAGACAATTATTTTGTGTTTTCCATGAAAAGTCACACTTATTTACCACCATGAGTTGTAAAATGAATAGAAAATATAGTCAAGACATTGACAAGGTTAGAAATAATGATTTGTATTTGAAATAATATTTTTTTCCTTCAAACTTTGCTTTTGTCAAAGAATCCTCCATTTGCAGCAATTACAGCATTGCAGACCTAACATGATTGCACAAGGGTTTTCTAATCATCCATTAGCCTTCTGACGCAATGAGCAAACACATTGTACCATTAGAACACTGGAGTGATAGTTGCTGGAAATGGGCCTCTATACACCTATGTAGATATTGCACCAAAAACCAGACATTTGCAGCTAGAATAGTCATTTACCACATTAGCAATGTACAGAATGTATTTCTGATTAGTTTAAAGTTATCTTCATTGAAAAAAAGTGCTTTTCTTTCAAAAATAAGGAAATTTCTAAGTGACCCCAAACTTTTGAAAGGTAGTGTAGGTGTGCCAAACTTGTGGCATCACATTCAAAAAGACTTGAGGCTGTAATTGCTGCCGAAGATGCATCAACAAAGTATTGAGCAAAGGCTGTGAATACTTATGTACATGTGATTTCTTAGGTTTTTGTTTTTAATAAATTTGCAAAAATAAAATAAAAAAAAATTCACTTTGTCATTATGGGGTATTGTATGTAGAATTTTGAGAAAAAAAATGAATTTATTCCATTTTGGAATAAGGCTGTAATATAACAAAATGTGGAAAAAGTGAAGCACTATGAATACTTTCCAGATGCACTGTAATTAAGAACGTCATTGAAAAGTTGATTTATTGCAGCAATTCAATTTAATAAATGAAACTCATATATTTAAGCAATATTACACAAGTAGGAGTATGATATCAATGAATATAGAAACTGCTGGTGTGATATGTCTAATGCCTGACTCATAGTGTTATATAATACAAGTTAGTTGTGGCCAAGCAATTGGATAATAGGGATTCCAGGAGTTACTATAGTCCACGATAATTGCCCTCCAACGTTTCACTGGATATGTATCCCTCCACTTCAAAGGTGTTCATTTAACTGTTAATTACTAATAGGTAATTTACTGTCAGCTCTCAATGAGAGCTGCAGTACCTGATACCTTAATTTCCACAGTAAAGCACTGTTTGAAAAGATTTCTTACCTCACCCGGAAGTACCATCCTTTTGAAAACAAAACACAAAAAAACCTTTATTCAGTTTACAAAGTGTGGCCTTCTACAGGGTGTCCCATAAGTTTCCATACATATGGTTTTTAATTTATGTTTTTTTTTTGTTTGTTTGTTTTGTTTTGTTTTTGTTTTTGTTTTTTTTATCCTGTGGAGTGGCCTCCCAGATCCCCAGACCTTACCCCACTTTTTTACATTTGGGGGCATTTGAAGGCCATGGTGTATCAAGAAAATATAAAACATAAATCATCTCAAGCAACGTATCACCAACGCCATTACAAGCATAACTCCAGCTGTGCTTGAACTTGTTCTTCAGCAGTGGAGGACACACATTGAAGATTGTTTTCAACAGAATGGTAGTTATGCAGAGCATATTATATAAATAAAAATGGTTTTTCATATAAAAAGGTTTGTTTTTCCTATGTATGGAAATTTATGGGACACCCTGTATAAACATTGTTAAGCTATTTCACGTTGGGCATTAGACGTATCGCACCCGCAGTTACTATATTCATTGATACTGTACTCCCTCTTGTGTAATATTGCTTAATTATAGACAACCACAAATTTCATATAATAATGGAATAGCTGGAAGTGAGACATTAGGTCCCTGTAGGGTGTCAAAATAACCTCTACAAAATATGTGGATTTCTTAAATGGTCATTTTCTGCCAGGGTATAAAAACAAGAACTATGCTTTAAATAAAAGTATTTTCATGCAAGACAATGCACAATCCCATGCTGCAAAAAAACAAAAACAACTCCCCCACCACCTTTGACTCATTGCTTGCTATGGGCATAAAAAGAAAAATGATGATATGGCCACAATCATCTTCTGACCTCAAACCTATTGAGAACCTGTGCAGCATCCTTAAAAGAAAGAACTATGAGGGTGGGTGGCAGTATACTTAAAGACAGCAGCTCTGGAAGGCAATACTGACATCCCCAAGATTTCTGTTTTGAATTCTTTATTATGTACCGGAAGGTTTCAAACACACCTATGAATAATAAATTGGAGCATTGTATTTTTAAATTGGTTTCAAAATAGCAAAAGAACTGTTGTGGTTTTGCTTTAGCAGTTTTTCTCAGTCACTTTGGGGTATTTCTTGGAACAGAACTGAAGTCTGCACAACACTTAAAGTGTGCAGACTGCAAAATACCGTCGATGACCCGTGAAAGGGTGTAATTTGTTCAAAATGTTCAGTCAGTGTGTCAAAGGCAAATATTTATGTCAATTAAACTGTAACTACCATCAGAAAGAAGAGTCTTTCTGCCATCTTCATGAACAAGGTTATCAAAATGTTCAGCCATATTGCCAATAGAACAGTTTATGCTGTAAATATTTTCTGATGAAAACTGTTGTGACTTTTGGTAACAATGACAGAAAATGAACAAGCCAACACTTTTCTCTGTGTTGCAGAGCAATTTTAAAACTATAAAGTCACACATTACTGTGTGAGGGGAATAGATGAAAAGAGACTGGGAATGATTCAAAATTTTTACTGTACTATTTGCACTGAATTACGCATTTTGACTTTTGAAGTTTTACAGTAACGTTGGATTAATTTTTATTGAGTAAAAAAAACAGGCAGATTGAAAAGGTATGAGTATATTTATTCTTCTGGCCAGGAGATATGACAATGAACAGCCCTTCAAAGTCCATTCATTCATCAATCTAACTCATTCAACCATTGCTTAGTGTCTTATAGCTCTCAGTATTGGTGAGAATCAGGAGACAACATCCTTGAAGTACATCGAGAGACAAATGAGGCGGCTAGAGTCTAAACTACCAGAATGAGTCCAAAACAAAAGACAATACAGGGTTACAAAAATATTTGTTTTTGTAAGTTGTCTGTGTTTTTTCAACTGATTTAAGACAATTTTGAACCGCTGAATCCGAAAATGACATCTGTTTCTCTCAATCAGGTGCTAAGTAAAAACCTGTACTTACTTAGTACTTAGTACTGTGCATGTACTTAACTTTATATAAAGGTAAATTCATGTAAATTGAATGTTAAAGTCATCATTGTTCAACATTCAGAGAATTTCAAGACATAAAAAAAGAATTTTGCATCATATAAAGCAAAAATACCCATACATGTAAACCAAAATGTATAAAACAACATGTGGCTATAATTCAAGAAGTTGATCTGATTGAACAAAAGCAATGTGATTTTTGGATTCAGCACATCAAAATTGTCCTAAATCAGCTAAAAAAAAAAAAAAAAAATTAAAAAAAACCCCTGAAACAATAAATTTGGTGTTGACCAGTGTAATTAGTACAGCTGCATCTTTTGACCCACACTCGCACATACACTGACTCTGGGGTGTCTGGAGGCCACATGAAGAATGATTACATATGATCACATAAAACGCACAAAGAATATACATCAGACATAGAAAAATGAAAGGATAATGCAGAGTAATGTGAAATTATTCTTTCAATCCCCCATTGATGCTAATAAAAGCATCAGAGATGAAACATTATGACCTCTTAAACCCCATCGGCCAGCTTTGCTAAGTTCCAGTGCATTTTATGCAAAAAGCATTTTTATTGCAAAAGATCCCAACTAGCATTTTGATTGGGAAAGTTGGCCATCGACCTTGCTGCCCCCGCCAAGCACCGTTTTAATGTTTCATCTCCTGGGGAGCATGGAACAATAAGGTCTTTTGTTCAGTAAAGAAATGAAAAGAAATCAATAATCAGATAGAGTCATAATAAAGAAAAGTGAAGTGAATAATGATAAATAATGACAAAATGACATGTGTATGTAAGGATGTATGTGTTGTCTTGTGTGTTGGCGGATTAGCAGCAATGTTGTGAAGTAGTTCAAACTAAGTGGAAAAGGCTATGATAAGATATATAATGACAAGTGTAAAAACAAGCAAAATCATATAAAGATAAAAAGATAAAATTGATTTAAGTATATGTATGTGTAATGAAGATATGTGTGTTAGCAACTTACAGTGGGGCAAAAAAGTATTTAGTCAGCCACCAATTGTGCACGTTCTCCCACTTAAAAGATGAGAGAGGTCTCCAATTTTCATCATAGGTATACCTCAACTATAAGAGACAAAATGAGAAAAAAAAATCCAGAAAATTACATCGAAGGATTTTTAATGAATTAATTGGTAAATTCCTCAGTAAAATAAGTATTTGGTCACCTACAAACAAGCAAGATTTCTGGCTCTCACAGACCTGTAACTTCTTCTTTAAGAGGCTCCTCTGTCCTCCACTTGTTACCTGTATTAATGGCACCTGTTTGAACTCGTTATCAGTATAAAAGACACCTGTCCACAACCTCAAACAGTCAGACTCCAAACTCCACTATGGCCAAGACCAAAGAGCTGTCAAAGGACACCAGAAACAAAATTGTAGACCTGCACCAGGCTGGGAAGACTGAATCTGCAATAGGTAAGCAGCTTGGTGTGAAGAAATCAACTGTGGGAGCAATTATTAGAAAATGGAAGACATACAAGACCACTGATAATCTCCCTCGATCTGGGGCTCCACGGAAGATCCCACCCTGTAGGGTCAAAATGATCACGAGAACGGTGAGCAAAAATCCCAGAACCACACGGGGGGACCTAGTGAATGACCTGCAGAGAGCTGGGACCAAAGTAACAAAGGCTACATCAGAAACACAGCATGCCGCCAGGGACTCAAATCCTGCAGTGCCAGATGTGTCCCCCTGCTTAAGCCAGTACATGTCCAGGCCCGTCTGAAGTTTGCTAGAGAGCATTTGGATGATCCAGAAGAGGATTGGGAGAATGTCATATGGTCAGATGAAACCAAAATAGAACTTTTTGATAAAAACTCAACTTGTCGTGTTTGGAGGAGAAAGAACACCATATCTACTGTGAAGCATGGGGGTGGAAACATCATACTTTGGGGCTGTTTTTCTGCAAAGGGACCAGGATGACTGATCCGTCTAAAGGAAAGAATGAATGGGGCAATGTATCGTGAAATTTTGAGTGAAAACCTCCTTCCACCAGCAAGGGCACTGAAGATGAAATGTGGCTGGGTCTTTCAGCATGACAATAATCCCAAACACACCGCCCAGGCAACGAAGGAGGGGCTTCATAAGAAGCATTTCAAGGTCCTGGAGTGGCCTGGCCAGTCTCCAGATCTCAACCCCATAGAAAATCTTTGGAGGGAGTTGAAAGTCTGTGTTGCCCAGCGACAGCCCCAAAACATCACTGCTCTAGAGGAGATCTGCATGGAGGAATGGGCCAAAATACCAGCAACAGTGTGTGAAAACCTTGTGAAAACTTACAGAAAATGTTTGACCTCTGTCATTGCCAACAAAGGGTATATTACAAAGTATTGAGATGAACTTTTGTTATTGACCAAATACTTACTTTACCGAGGAATTTACCAATTAATTCATTAAAAATCCTTCACTGTGATTTTCTGGATTTTTTTTTTCTCATTTTGCCTCTCATAGTTGAGGTATACCTATAATGAAAATTGGAGACCTCTCTCATCTTTAAAGTGGGAGAACTTGCACAATTGGTGGCTGACTAAATACTTTTTTACCCCACTGTAAATCTATGAGTGTCAGTATCTCAATGTCTAAAAGTGTAATTGATCAATCAGAAAAGACAAAGCAGCAACCATAACAATAAAACTGTGTAAAATGAGTATATAACGATTAATGATGTGGTGATAATAAATGTAATGTGATAAAGGCAAAGTGAAATGAAAACCCCAAACAATAATGAAGAGCGATATTTCAGGACTTCAAAAATGTGTTTTGCAAATAGTACATTTCAAGTACTTTTGAGTCATGGGAAGACACTTTGGGTTGCTGTTGCTTTTCCATCATCCCCATCATCTCCAGCGGTGGCATCATGATGCATCACCAAGTTAACATGAACAAGCCTCATCATAATCCTTGTGGTAACACTTTTGCTTTGGTTTTTCTTAGCTGCTCCACAGCCTATACACTGTAGGGCTATATGTTACACACACTCAACATGAATGGCTGGAAGCTCCAGGCCATCATGATCATGTATACTGTATGCTGCCAATGTCTGGTGGAGATATGCTAATTACAGTCAATCGCTCTGTTATGTTTGTTCCTTGGTGCCACTATCAACTGGGAAAATCTCTGTCACAGCTAGAGCGATGGAGCCCTCACAAGCTTTCTGCTTCTTACAGAAGGCCATGTACGGAGTTAACACAGCAAACATTGTTCTAGATTACACTTGCAAAATCTTTTATTACTCCACTGACTGGAAAAATTATGACACTCCTTACTCTGTCAAGGCGAGGTTAATTTCATCAGGGAACTTTTCCTTTTGTCTGAAAGGAAGTGGTGATGATCATTTGGGCAACTTACCTCTTTCTAAGTGTGCAGTGGCACACAGTGCATCTCATCCCTGTACTTCCACCACCTTGAACAGTGAAATGGGCAGGCGGTGCCCTGAAGTTTCTTCTTGTTATTCTGGGCCTGTCACCCTGCATGCGATCTGTAGTGCTGCTATCTGTAATTCTTACACACATGGCACACACATGGTGACAGGGGGCTGGTGGCTATGTGGTCATCAAGCATTTTCCCATTTGCCCATGAAATGGGGAGGAATTTGTGCCCCTGTTCTTACCACTGACCAAACCCTCATTATGTCAGCAGGCCAGGTGGGCAGGGTGAAGAGAGATGTTTTCTTACCAAAGGATGCCACCTTTGCACCACATGATGCCATTTGGGGCACAAATGTGTCAGAGCAATTTAAGATAAAGAGCACAGGACAAAAGGTTCTTCATTCAATGTTTCCTTGGGTAGGAGTGGGCAAGAAAACCTTATGGAGTGAAACACTTAATTATAGACTACAATCCTTTGTGAATTTTTCCATATACATATGCTTGGTCAGGTGAAAGGGAAGAGATGACAGCTATGAGGCTTATGATGACACAAAATAGAATGGTTCTTGATCAATTGACTGCCACCCATGGAGGCGTGTGTGCTATTGTGGGTGAATATTGTTGTACTTTCATCCCTGAGAATGATGCAGATGGTCATGTTATTGCTTCGGCCGTATGCAATCTTACTGCCTTACAGGCTGCTGGGGCCAAGGATAATGTTACTGATGCACAGGATTGGTCGAGCTGGTTATTTTCCCAATGGAGGAGTCTCATCATAAACCTGGTGGTGATCCTTGTAATGTTAGGGTTTGGTTTTTCCTGTGTCATTCCCTGCATCCGCAGTATGATGATGAGGCTTGTTCATGTTAACTTGGTGATGTATCATGATGCCACCACTGGAGATGATGGGGATGATGGAAAAGCAACACCAACCCAAAGTGTCTTTCCATGACTCAAAAGTACAGAGTAAAAGTATGACTGACATGCAGAAAACCGACAGGAGATGCATGCTCATGATGTGAATTTGAAATGTACTATTTGCAAAACACATCATGAGCATGCATCTCCTCATATCAAGCTCTGTCAGGAGCCAAGCTGGCTTGGTTACCCCCGGCTCGGTCCTGATTTCTCTGTGGGTTTAGGTGCTACTTTGTATGTGCATATTATGTATTCAGTGCTGTTCCTTACCCATAGCCACTGCCTTCTGGCCGGCAGTGGTGAGGCAGCTCCTTTGGCTCATTGTGGTGTGAGCGCTGTCTGACTGTCTACTGGTCCAACCATGCCCTCTCTCTAATCACTGTCAGCTGTTCCCACTCCCGTATGCCATCTTCCCGCACTGCGCCCAGGTGTTCCTAATTGTGTATCCAGCAATGCTTGTACTTAAGCAGGGCTTCGCCAGTCAAGCATTGCTGGATTATTGTTGGTGTCAGGTGAAGGTGTTCCGTGCCACATTGTCTCTACTCCCTTTGATGTGTGTTATGCTCTCTGGATTTACTCGGACTTCTAGGACCACTCCAGTTCTGTGAGTACTAACTGTTGGCATTTCCCCCATGCCTGCCATGCTTTGGAACTTTGCCCAGTTTTGTTCCTTGACTGTAGAGCGTCCTGGAGGATGTCATTGTAACCTAGAGCACCAATGATGTTTTGAACTGTGTGTGAGTGTTCCACCTGTTCAATAAATGTGTGTGGTGTAACCTGCGCATAAATCCTCATCCTTTCACCCCTTGCTGTGCGTAATGGAGAGGCGCACAGGAGAGTTCATGACAAGCCAGAGTTATTTAAGCAATATTACACGTGAGGGAGTATGACAGCAATGAATATAGTAATTGCTTCCACTGTGCTTGCACACAAGCACAACGAGACATTGTTTACCTATGATGCCACGGATCAGAATATTCACAAGAAAAATGTGAACACATCACAATGCAGTCAGTGAAAAGTTTTTGACCATCTGTCATCTCAGGACTCTGCTGGCAGCCGTTAATAACGTCCTCTTTTTGCCACGTCAAGGTAATGTAGCCGTTGTTCCTTTAACTTGAAACTTGTGAACTATCCTTTTCCTTGTTTGTGTAAGGTAAATATCTCTTCTCTGAACTTTCTGGACAATTCTCTTGACTTAGCTATATTTCTAACATGCAATCAGACGTCACCATCAACAGTCCAGGTATTTGAGGTGTTCTATCTCAAGCACATTTGATGTGACTAATGAAGCCCTTTGTTGGTTTTATTAGATGTGCTTGAGATCACACCCGATTTGTAAATGTGTGCCCTTATGAGGAATTCTATTCAGGAGATTGAATAATTTGAAAGTATTGTCACTGAAAGTAGGATTTTGTCATGAATTGCCCCTCAAGTCAGGAACACAGACCCAAATGCTGTACTGTAGTTTTGTGATATTTATTGATGAAAAAACAAAACAAGTCCAAACAGTGCACCAACACAAAAGTCCAAACTGAAAACAAAGCAAACTTGCGCATGGTGGAATAAGTTGAGGATACAGGCCTCACCAGAACAGGGGGAGGGTTCTGGTGGAGATGAGTAGCTTGGACTCTGGCAAAGAAGAGGAATAACAGCCCTTAAATAGGGCCAGCAACAAATGATACAAGTGACAGCAGGTGTGGATCACATGAGCAGGCAGGAGGTAACAATGATTGCAACTGGCGTCAGCTGGAAGTAATGAGGAGTGAGAAGACGGGACTGACAGCTAACAGGAGCACTGCCCACAAAAGAGCAAAAAACCCGGAAGTGCCACTGACAGCTGCAGCCCCGGAGAGGGAGAGAGAGAGAAAACACAATCGTACAATATAAAGAAGTAAATGCCAACAAATAAGGACTGAGGAATAAATACAAACAAATACCAAATAAAGAAGAAGCAAAACTATGACAACATAAACATGGGAATAAAAAAAAAAAGAAACAATATCAGATACACTAAAACCAACCATGGATAAAATGACAGGAATCAAGAACCCAAAATACAACAAAAATACAAATATGGAGAAAGGGCATGAGACTTAGCACGGCGGAAACCCTCAGTGCTCATCTCATGACAAATTTAGTGTTGAATTTAGATAAATTGTTGGTACACAACAGGGAGGAACAAGTCAGACATGCATTTGTGCGCTGTTCTTGTGTAATTTGTTTATTGCAAACACCTTAAAAAATTTACATTTTGCTAATAAGCCTTAAATGCAATGGGGATTTAATGATAATAATTTTGATTGCATCTGTAAAGTAAACTTGCCATCATGATCACTGTTCACCTCAGATGAAGTGTCCCTGTGTATTAAAGGCAAGGGCAGGAGAGCTCCTGATTTGATGTTCCATCCAAAACACAACTCTGAATAATTAGGAGAGTTCCGACCAGCCCCTTTGTGCTTTTTGCTACCACAGAGACCATTTGCCTACTGCCTCGATAACAAAATAGACTTGGGCATGCCTATAAATACACTCTGTGCCTTAAACAAAAGACTGATTTACTAAATCGCTGTAACATGACCCTTAAATTGTAATGATTGTTTTGGAAAACAAACAAAAAAAACCAGCATGTGCATAATAATTTTAGAACAGTGTATAAAGAGACATGAAACCTATAAATAGTCTTCTCTTACTGTGATTGGACTACTGAAAAAAATAGCCATGATCCTGAGGACATATGTAGGACAATACAACATCAATCATATTCTTAATAATGGGAGGTTGTGGGTGGAGGCTGTGCGGCAGGTGGTGGGCTATAACCATCTCCCAGGCATCCACAAGATGAACATTCAATCCTTTAAACACAGCTCTGAGTACTCGGTCACGCTGCAGAGAGTACCAGTCACTGTTGGTCAATGTCTCATAGAGTGTCAGAGCTTTGGGATTTGCGGTCCGAATGATAACCAGTGTACCTGGAGCCCTGGAGAGCAGCCGCTGTACTGCTCTGCGGATGCTCTGCAACCTCCAAATGTAAACCTCAATGGGGAAAGTGCTAAAATGTGACCAAACACCAATAACCACAATGATGTTGGGGCCTCCAACTACATGGTCAAGTTCATTGGCAACATACCGCAGTTCACTGGTTGGGACATTACCAAAACGTATAGGAGGGCCATGGCAGCGGTATGTCAACAAGATATTGTTTGGATGGTCCTGGGCCTCAAAAGGTCCAACTTGTTTGGCGCTATGCAGGTTAAACTCTTTGAGATCTAGAATGAAAGAAAGAAAAAAATATTTTTGCTTGATTCAAGAAAGCCAATCTTGTGTCAGAAGGACAAGTGAGACAACTACCTGGTAGTGCATTGTTCAGGTGTTGAAACCATTGCCGGATAGTGGAGTCGCCATACAGGTGGACCACCTTCCCTTTTAGACACTGAGTGATGGCTGTGGATGTGTTGAACTGATTAACTTTTGTGCCACCTAGTGCTCGCCAGGCACCCTGGTAATAATATCCAGAGGGTCCAGACTTCACAGTGGTGCTCTTAATCTGTGGTTGATCTGAGACCATTTGTTTGAAGAAAGAGAACACACCAAAAACTTATACATTTTAATTAATTCCTTAAAAAGAAAAGAACTAAACTCTGACACTTGGCAGTACATTGCTATATGAAAGAGATTTTCACAAATCTACTACTACCATTATATTAGGGGATGCCCTACCCCCCCACCCCTTAAAGGTCAAGTTAATAAAGCATTATTACATGAGAGGGAGTGCGGTATCAATGGATATAGCAACTGTGGTGATTCATCACAGGTCCGACACCAAGCGGAGAGATGAAAATAGATAAGTACACTCCCACCAACAGACATAGAGCACGCATTGGAAAATATGTCATATAATCACCTGAAAGGTAAACAAAAATGCATTTTTAAACACTCCCAGGGCGGTGAAGAGGGCAATGTGGCATATGAAACTGGCACTTTATTGTGAAGTGCAGTGTGGTGACGTGGACGTCCTGTCACGTCACTGCACTGCCCTATGTAAAGCTGGATTCATGCTGCACCTCTGCTGTCCCCGTATGTGCAACCGGAAACCTCATGTGATGAAATAGACAAAGGAGACAACAAGGAGGCGGAAGACGAGAATAAACATACTTTTTGTAATTCTGCCGCAGAATATAGTAACAGCAGCTCCTCTTCCTCCCGGTGACAGTTAAACAACGCCATTGATGTTGATGTGTGTTGCTCTCGCATTTCTTCGTTGGTGAAAATCCTGGCGCGTCAGTGCATTGCCCACACTATGCTGTATGCTGCTGCCCTTCATCTTTAATAAAGCTGTGTTCGCTAACTCATCTTGCCTCTTCATTGGCCAAGGTATTTTCCCTACATAACAGTTGGCGATTGAGGATTAACTCATGGAGGCATGCTTTACACCACAATGAAGCCTTTTCTGGAGCTTCTTAGTGAGCCGTAGGTGCCATGGCCCATCTGGTTGGGGGCTTTCGAAATCTACATCACGGCTCTGGATCAGGGGAAGCTGGATGGAGTGACAAAGCAAGCGCTGCTTGTCAACTTCATAGGCTTGGAAGGGCAGGGAGTTTTTCAAATGCTTGGCCCAACAGACTGTTATGAGGAGGCTATTGAGATGCTAACTAGCTACTTTGCTAAGGCCTAAAATGTGGTGCAGTGCACGAAAACCCGCCACCGTTGATGACAAGCTGAGATAGCTAACTCCACACCCTACGGAAATGGCATAAACACTGCAAGCCCCAAGGTTGGTCAGGACTACAACGTGTTGTGAAGCTAGACGGCGTGAGTGTGCCCATGATGATAGCCACTGCCGCCATGCAGTCCATAGTGAGTGAGGCCATGGTTTGGAGGCTCACCCCCCGGCACCATGATGCGGTGGAATTACTGATGCCGGCGGGAACGTCACATCTGCAGTGCAGTACGGCAAAAAAGTGATTCCAGTGTTCCAGTTCCAAGTGACACACCGGGGTGGAAATGTTATGTGGTTATGGTGTCATGCGGTGGCCCTCGCGAGCCACCTATAAGACGCACACAAGTCACCAGTGAGTTTTCCAGTGAGTTTTATTACGGTGAAAAGGTGTTTATACAAGCTGCTGAGCTAATGACAGAGTCCTTGCAGAACAGGAAGCATAGGGCAATAAAGCACACTACAGGTCCAGGGCAGGAGACAGTCACACACAGACAGGCTAGGTAATAATAGCACTCGGACTGCCAAAGCAGGGACTTACAGCACAAATTACACCGGAGGGAATAAGGCTAATACAGCTCACTTACTGTGCCGGTGAAAAGACGGTCAAGCCCTTAGGCAGCCGAGGTGTGAACATAGTCCAGGCATCCGTGACGATGAGTGAACAGAATAACGATCAGAATAACGATCATATGCGATCAGATACGTGACCATTAGCGATCAGACACTGCTGCGTCTTAATGACGCCAGCACTCAGCTTAAATAACAAGGTACTAATGAACAGATGACATACAGCTGACCGACCGTTGACAGGCGGAAACCCCTCCGAGCACTTTCACAATAAGAGCCCGGAGAGGCCAGAATATCGCCCGCAGCTG
Source organism: Pholidichthys leucotaenia (assembly GCA_020510985.1). Lineage (NCBI taxonomy): Eukaryota > Metazoa > Chordata > Actinopteri > Cichliformes > Pholidichthyidae > Pholidichthys > Pholidichthys leucotaenia. The sequence continues at coordinate 320,171,448 of CM035845.1, read as the reverse complement.
TCAAGGCCGGCAGCGAGACATAACTTTAACCCGAGCGCGATCAGAACCGACGCTCGGGTCATAACATATGGGGTGTTATGAGGTGAGATTCATTCAGTGAACTGGGTTTTACTTTCACAATTGGCGGGCAAACGGTCAGCGGCCCAGGCCCAGTTCGCCCAGCCTTCACGGACATGGGTGCGGCCAAAGTGTACAGTGTGGACAGTGAATGTAATGCAGAGAGTGGATATGGCATGGGCAGTGAAGACGACATGGAGGAAGGACAGAGACCAGGATCACCTCTGCCCCTTGCGCAGCCAGAACCGGAGTGGGAGGAGAGAGAGTGTGAGTTAGGCGAGACCAACACTGACGAGGGTTTTATGGACATCACCAACACTGGGATGTCTGCGCCGCACTCTCAGGGGGAGAGCTGGCCAGAAGGGGGGCCCGAGCAGGCAGGGGGCAACAATGCAAAGCGACAGCAGACGATCTCGGATGCAACAGGCGGTGCAACGCAGCAGATGGTGCAGCGCAGAAGAGTGCTTTGGCTCAGTGGATGCACCGGATGCCTTCAGCACTCAGGTTGAGTCTCAGCCAACAATGGGTGAGGGGTCCGCTGCGACAGCGGGGACTGCTGAAATGCCACAGCGTAACGAAGGCGCCAGACTGAAGGAAAGCACAGAGCTGGCGAGTGCACGGCAGCACACTGAACCGGGTAAAGCACCATTACAAGTCATGGACTGGGTTCAGGTTTGTGCCAGCGGGAGGCCGGAAAGGCAACTGATCTGACCGCAGCCAGTAAAACAATGGACACCGCTGGGGAGAGGGGCAAAGCTGGGAACAGCGTGTGTTCAGCTGATGGATGATTCACTGTGGCATGTGAACAAGCTGTGGCCAGCACATCTGGGTGGTGGCTCCGGATGGAGGGGCTCCGTGGAGTTCGGCTGATGCAGTGTGGGACCCAGGCCCCAGTATCAGGAAGATTGGCCCTGGGGGTCAAAAAGAGCTCGTTTCAAAACTCCGGGGGTGGGGGGGTGGGGGGTACCACCGTGGGCCTGCTTCAGGGCTCCAGTGAGGAGGCCACCTCAAATTTCCCCTGACTGAACTGTTTTTTTCCCCCATGCTGGTAATACCGCTCCCATTAAAGAGACTGTGCTATAAATAATGAGTCATTTATAGTTCTGTTGTTCTTGCTTGTATGTTATGGTATGGGGTTATTTTATGTGTTTTTCTTTTAGCTTAGGAGCATGGCAAATTTTTAGTTGAATAAAGACTTTTAGTTTGCCAGTGGCAGAATAATCTACTGTGAAGTGCAGGCTGTGTGGTAGTCCTCCCACAGTCCTATTTTAGTTTTGTGTGAATGTCTTAGGCTATTTTTATACATTGTTTTTTATTATTTTACTGCATGATTCGGGTCCTAATTTTTTTTTTTTTGGGGGGGGTAGGGGGGGCCAGTTGTGTGTGTTTTTTTGGAATTTCTAAAGGGGGGAGGAAATGTGGAATATGAAACTGGCACTTTTTTGTGAAGTGTAGTGTGGTGAAGTGGACATCCTGTCACGTCACTGCACTGCCCTATGCATAGTAGGCAGGCAACCATCTGTCTCTCTTATGCCTGATGCCCACACTACGTGCCACGTTGTATGCTGCTGGCCTTCATCTTCAATAAAGCTGTGTTCTCTAACTCATCTTGCCTCATCCTTGGCCAAAGTATTTTCCATACATAACAGGCAACATTCACTCTCCTGGGTGCCCACAATCCAACACCAACCACTATTGATTAGTCTTTTAATTTTCAACTTCAACTTTATTTATATAGTGCCATTTCACAACAACAGTCATCTCATAGCACTTTCAACTGTAGGGGAAAGCCCCATAATTGCAGAAAGACCCCAGCAATCAGGCAATCCCCTGTGAGCAAGTGCTTGGCGACGGTGGAGAAGGAAAACTCCCTTTTAACAGGAAGAAACCTCCAGCAGAACCAGGCTCAAAGAGGGGCAATCATCTGCTGTGACTGGCTGGGGGGTGAGTTTGTAGTCAAACTCAACACAGATCAGTGGTTGATTGGAATACACTGATTGATCTATAGTTCAATGGTTGCTGGTCTTTGTCCTCCATTTTGTAAAATACACCCGATATTTTACACAATTACAGTAATTTTTTTTTCCATGTTAGCACTCAATAGCTTTATATTTACAAGAAGAGATGTGGTGTGTATTAATTTTTTTTTTTTTGTTCAGAGGCGGTTGTCATGAAAAAAAAAAAAAAGAGGAGCAGAGGTCCACATTATGCGAGATGAACCAGGCACCAACGTGCATGAACGAGCACAGAGTGGAGCTGATGAGCGTTCCCCTCTGCTGAACTGTTGTCTCCCACAGCAACCAATGATGGTCAGAGTTACTGCAGACTCTGTGGGAGTAACTGAAAAATATACTTTTTCCTTCTTACTCTCAGATGCTGCGATATTTGTGTAGTTTTCACATGCACAGTTGTCTACTGCAGCTTCAAAATTAGTCTAAATTGTCAGAATAATGACGGACAGCCTTCAAATTAATTTCCACACTCTGTCACTGTTCTGTGACTGTAGTCTCACACAGCTGCTTGACAACTGCCGTCCCAAAAAGTGATGGTCTGCAAGAAACTGATCAGCTCGCCACTTGAGCGTGACTCACTTAGCATTTCTTCTCAGTTTGGTTTACAGCAAGACCAAGCAAGGCCATCCCGATCAGAACCATCCAGGACACAAGATGAGGACACGAAAACATTTCATCACACCGTCGTACACAGAAGGTCCAGCGCACTGGCTTCAAGCAGTGTTGTTTCTCCCACCAACCCAAACCACCATGCTGTGCCATGGCTGAATGAGCAGTAAGGGCATATGGAGGTTATTTTCAGTCATAAAGCCAAGAGCATTTTCTTCTGATTTGAGAGCACATCAGCTCCATAAAAAAGCTGCCTTTTTAAGGTTGTTAAAAATATCATGTAGCAACCAATATCATTCATCTTCTCGAATACCAGCATCATTGGACAAGAAGCTGAGTACTTCCTGGAAAGATTACCAATTCAGCACAGCACCTGGTATTTCCAAGAAATCTCCCATCAAAGTACTAACCATTCTGTGGACTAAACAGCCCAATTATTGGACTATTTTTTTTCTGTTATTATGTTTCAGACAAAGCACACTTTTTAACAAGTGTTTCTGGTTAAATATGGTTTGTATTAGATGGACTAAATACAGCTCAATTTTCAATGTCTATTTGTGGGCTAAATTAAAGGTGCAAGAGATAATATACTGACCTCCTGGCCAGTAGGTGTCACGCTCACTATTGACTCACTATAATCTCGTACCTGTTGCCAGGTAGAGAGATAAACAGCACTTCCTGGAGGCTAACATCAATACAGTGCAGACTGCTAAAATCTCAAATCTTTGGTTATTATGAGCAGACAGCATGTTAAGCGAGGACTCTTGTGGTATAGAATCATGAATTTAACTGTTTGACTGCCTATGGCGCACGTTTGCGCCTGTCAGCTCATCAGTCAAAACAAAGCTGGTATCGGTAAATAGAGTAAGAGATGTACCAAGCTTTTAACACCACAAGATGGCAGACAGGTATAGCTTTTCGCTTACCACGAAAACCGGATATGATCCAATGCAATGAGTGGTTCAAATTTCCATTTGCACAACAACCCCTCTCATTCTGTCATTTGTCGCAGATGAGTCAGGATGGCGAGAAAAACGTTCTCTACTGAAGAAGTTTTAGCTCAGTTGTGGGCCGCTCCCGGGTCAGATGAAGAGATTAGCCCAAGGTCGTTGTCTGAGGAAGACTCCAGCTCAGATTATGCGCCTTCTGACAATGGCGGAAGTAGCTCTGGCGACAGTGGATGTGGATAGAGCCGTCGTGCGTGCAAAACTGGAGGTGTTTTTCTGGAGGTGTGTCCAGTCGAGCCCAAAAGGGCACAGGTGCATCGTCTACAGATTGTTCTGCTTTGTTCTGCTTTGCCAAACCGTGGCCACGTGGTGAAAAGGCTCAGAACAGCTCATGGGTGACTTTTGGGTGGGCCGGAGCACACAGCACCCGGTGTGTCCCGACACACACCGCGCCGTGGGAGAACAACAACAAGGAGTTGAAATCCTACAGGTTTGGACAATGATGCCTGGCAGCATTGTACAGATAAAGAAGCTTATCAGCAATGGCTCAAACCATTTGAAGAGCCAGTTGGATATCGTGGAGAGGTGGATATGTCATCTTCACGCCCCATTAATTTTTGTCTTTGTTTTGGACTGAGGAGTTCTGGAGGATTCTCACCGATGAAACAAACAGGTACCCCCAGTCCAGACTTCAAAAGTGGACTGCTGTAACTGTGGAGGAGATGAAAGCATTAATGGCATTCCATTTGTGCATGGGAATTGTGACAAAGCCCGCAATGGGGGACTACTGGGCAGAGTTTTGGCCAGCTTTTACACCTGGATTTGGCAGTGAGATGACGTACAGCAGGTTTACAATGATCCTGTCTTGCCTCCACTTTTGTGAACAATGAGAACTGGCGTGCATACGGTGAGCAGGGGCATGACCTTCTCTTCAAGATCCATCCAGTCATTGACTGTATAGTTTTGCGTTTTGCTGCTGTTTATGCAAAGGGGCCTCAGTGCTGCCCTCATCGAGATCTAGATCTGTTTTTCAATTCACATATTAAATTTGTTTCTAAGACTGCCTTCGATCATTTGTGTAATATTGCCAAGATTAGGAGCATCTTGTCTCAGAGTGATGCTGAGAAACTGATCCACACTTCTGTTTGCTCTAGATTAGTTTGTTGTAATTCTTTATTATCAGGTTGTCCTAAAACATCTTTAAAATGTCTTCAGTTGATCCAAAATGCTGCAGCAAGAGTTTTAACAGGTACTAGAAAGAAAGATCATATCTTTCCGGTTCTGGCCTCCCTTCATTGGCTTACCATAGAGTTTAGAATTAAGTTTAAAATCCTTCTTCTCACTTACAAAGCTCTAAACAATCAGGCCCCTTTTTATTTACAAGATCTGACACTACCGTATTATCCTAACAGACCACTATGCTCCCAAAATGCTGGATTACTTGTAATACCCAGAATCTCCAAAAGTACAATGGGAGGCAGAGCCTTCAGTTATCAAACTTCTCTCCTGTGGAACCAGCTGCCAATCTGGATTCGGGAGTCAGACTCGATCTCTGTTTTTAAGAATAGGGTTAAAACCTTCCTTTTTGATATAGCCTACAATTAGGGAGGGATCATGTGTCTTTGAACCCTCCCTTAGTTATGCTGCTAATAGGTTTAGACAGCCGGGGGACCTCCAATAATGCACTGGGCTTCACTCCTTTCTTCACTTTCAATGAAATATTTTTTTGCTGGTCATTAACATCTGTTTGTTCTCTCTCATAGACTGAGTCCCCATCGTGCTGTTTGCTCTCTACATGTCTGTTCTTTTCATCTTCTCTATCCCCTCACCCCCCAGCCAGTCACAGCAGATGACTGCCCCTCCCTGAGCCTGGTTCTGCTGGAGGTTTCTTCCTGTTAACCCTTAGATGCATGACCAACCAATTCTAACACTCTTCCATGAGGGTGGTCAAAATGACCCCAACTAGAATGTGTGTGTTTTATGCTGTAAACTTAAGAAATTTCTTTCATTTTGGTTAAAGATTATTATTTTTATTATATTTTGGGTGATTATTATTATTATTATTGTACTGTTATCCCTACGTGCTGTATACTCTATGTATGTTAACGCAGATCAACAGCAAGCCAAACTCGTTTTTCATGAGCCAGGAAACCGAGCGTCCTGCTCACTTTATTCAGTCTCCTTAGACAGCTTACAGTACCTTACAACTGTGGCTCGAAGCTCGTTGAAAAGCCCGAGTGAAACTAAAAAATAAAGACAGAAAATAAATACATTCAATCAAGCTAGCGGGCCCCTGGGATAGGACTAATTCCTGGAACAATATATTCTAAAAAACGATACCAAATTCACATATAACAAAACTTATAAATCAACAAGACAGTAATTGGAAATTACAGCCATTGCTTTCGATGGTGTAGAATGACGTTTAACACACAGGAGGAACGTTTCAGACATTCGCGGGCAGGTTATATTCTCTGCCTTTTTTTTCTCTCTACCAAAGTCCGTTTCTTCTACCCATAAATCATAGCGGCAACTGGCTGCACTTTCAATATAAAATACATACAAATTACTATTAACTATACAGAAATTACTTTTAACACAATTACTATTTTAACATGAATTATGATAAATGAATTACGATATTTAATATGAACTTATAAACTATTTCTAACTCTATATGAACACACACTACTGAGGGCAGAACACTCCCCGCCTGGCATTACTAATGCCACTACTTCTTTTTAACTGCAACCCGACATATGAAAATGGAGGGCATGTTTTGAGTCTCTCAGGTGGGAGATCTGCCATTTTCTGAGTCTCTAGTTTTCCCCTGAGTCTCCTGCACGTTACACAATGGTGGATAATGGACGAGACCAGTCTTTTGCAACCTACAATCCACAGTCCGGCTTGCCTAATTGCGCTTTCCGTGAACTGCCTTCCTTGATGCACAACTTTGGCATGATAGTGACGGACAAACAGTTGAGTTACGTGATGCTTGTTTGGGAGAATGGTTGGATTCTCAGATGCTGTGTTCAATGAAGCATGTTTGAGGCGACCTCCAACCTTGATGAGGCTTTCATTCATATAGGGATCAAGAGCCACGATGGGACTTGAACTGCGGACGGTTTGGTTGGCATGGAGAGCAGCATACTCGTCGGGAAAGGCGTCTTTTTGAACAGACTGGAGGATGAGGTTACTGGCAGCATCCAGCTCCTCTGGAGTGCGTGGCTTGCTACATCGATGCCAACCCCTGCATGAATGATCTGACAGGTTGCTTGATGAGTGAGAACGAGCTTGGTGAATTAGGAATGCAATGGAACGTACTAATGAGTTCCAACTTGAAAAGCGCTGGAAGCATGCTGGGGAGGGCCCGTTCTTCTGAATGTGAGTAGAAAAGGTAGCGACTTTTCTGATTTCAGAGTCTACTTCAGGCTCGATTAACTCAAAGGATTCAGGTGTCCCGGATTCAGGTGGTTTGTAAAGGAAGTCTGGTCCCTTAAACCACATAGTGTCCATGAGCTGTGATGCAGGTATTGACCTGGTGGCTAGATCAGCTGGGTTTTGCTCTGATGTGACGTAGTGCCACTGTTCAGGGGATGTGGACTGACGTATACGATGAACGCGATTATGCACATAAACATAGAAGCGTTTTGAATCATTGCAAATGTACCCAAGAACCAAGTCTTTCATTTGAGGGTTTTTTGTTAAGTTGCGTCTTAGTGAGCCGAGTCTAGACAATGCTTGGTCCCTGTTATTTGGGAGTGGCAAGCGAGGAAACTTGAATGGCAGAGGAGCGATCCAGTTGTTGTCTCCATCCTGGTGGACTTCTTCCTCCATTATTTTTAGGAAGGTCTCATCTTCGAAGGACACGGCACACTTGTTATCGTTCTCTGTGCACTCAAAAACTTTGTCCCCAAGCTTTTCTTCTGCTGCGTTGGGTTTTGAGCTGCGTTTGGAGAGGCCGTCCTTGTGCTCCCCGCCGTAGCATGGTTTCTCTTTGATGTTGATGCTGTTAGGACAAGGAGTGAAGAAAGATGGGCGTCCGTTGGAGAGCATGTACGTTTTATAGACATTGACGGTTGGCTTGTGAGTGTTAAGGCACACCTCTCCCACAATTACCCAGCCTAGGTCCAGGCGTTGAGCAAAGGGAGCACTATGGGGTCTGTTGACTTGTTGCCTTGCTTTGTGGACTCGTAGGATGTCTCTGCCCAGTAAAATTGCCATCTGAGCATCTGGGTCATACTTGGGGATGAGAGGAGCGAGGTGTTTTAAGTGGGCATGAGCAAGAGCGACTTCAGGCGTAGGTATTTCACCCCTACTGAACATTATCTCGTTGCATTCAAGGAGAGGAGGGAGGTCTAAGCGTGGGCCTCCACCTATTGGCTTGATTTGGAACCTCACTGCTTCCCTGCCAAGCTTTTCAGTTAAACCAGCACATGTTCTCATGAGGTATGTCAGAGGGCTACCCTTGATCCCAAACAGCTCGAAGAATTCAGGACGGGCCAGCGATTTATTACTCTGATCGTCAAGGATTGCATACATCTTAACGGAGCATTCTGGTTGGCCTTTAGGGAAAACTCGAACTAGACATACCTTTGAGCAAGAACATGGAGGATTACCTTCGCCGCAGATCTCAGTGCACTGTGACGTTACCTCAGGTGGTGTGTTGTCTCGGGGCTGAGGCTCTGGTTCAGGTGTGTTTCCTGGCTGGGGTTGCTGACTTGAATCGGGATGCATGGCAGAGCAATGCCTTTCACTTTGGCACTCCTCGCACTTGAGTTTCATGTCACAGTCCCTTATTGTGTGCATGGGAGAGCAACAGCGAAAATATCATTTGTATTCTTTGAGTATGCTTCGCCTTTCCTGTAGCGGTTTATTCTGAAAAGCTCTACATTTGGCTAGAGGATGCATTTTCTTATGGACTGGACAGTAACATGTTAAATCGTCCTCTTTAGCACTAGCAGGGTCAGTTGTGTCGACCTCTGTTTTGTTTACAGTTAGAGGTGTTCTGTAGCTAGTTTGTTTGAATGGTGGTCTCTCACCTTTGCTGAAGGGTTGGCTGCTGCATGTCGTAAAACTTGGGTCATTTTTTGCTTTAGCCTCGTCTTGGACAAACTTTACAAAATATGAGAAGGGAGGGAAGGTTACATTATATTTTTGTTTGTATTTTGAGCCCGCGTGCAGCCATTTATCTTGTAAACTTGGAGGCAACTTTTCAACTATGGGCTTAACCCCACGGGGTGTGTTGAGGTAAGTGAGGCCTGGGAGATAAGCTTCATCCTTAGCGGCCCGCATCTCTAAGAGTAAATCTCCAAGTTCCCTGAGTTTTACATTGTCTCTGTTTGTAAGGCGAGGGAAGTTATCTAATTTTTTAAACAAGGCATTTTCTACTACTTCTGGCGTAGCGTAACATTCCTTTAACCTGTCCCATGACAATTGGAGAGCAGCTTTGGGGTTAGTGGCATAGACAGCTCTGATTCTTTTAACGTGCTCTGAGGACTCTTTACCAAGCCACTTGACTCGGAGATCTAACACCTGGGTATATGTGAGACCAACGTCTTCAATTGCATTTATGAATGACGACTGCCATGCTCTAAAGTTTTCGGGGGTGTCGTCAAACTTAAAGAGTCCGGTTGTGATTAACTCTCTGCGCGCGAGGAACCTAGCAAAGTCTGCCATAGGTGGATCACCACTGTGGGAAGCATGGTAGCTGTTTGGCCTGACATAGTCTCTCGGTATGTCGATGGATTCATTTTTCACGAACGTTTTCTTGAATGCTGGTGGAGAGAGAGTTTGTTCGGGTCTCCTCGGAGTGAATGATTGCGCCCTTTGTACATGTTCGGCTTGAGGTGTTTCTTCTTCAGCTGGTCGTGCCTGTGACTTTAGCTGGATTTGGTGGTGTACATACTCCATAGTTCTCCGTCTGACAACTTGCGATGAAATTGCGCTCCTTACACTCTCTCCTTCGTCTGGCTCGGCAGCTGCAGCAGCTTCTAGAACTTCTGCTTTTGCTGTGGCGGCCGCTGTTTCCTTCTCTATCTCCAGCATCTCTAGATCCAGTTCTAGCTTTGCTTGTTCTAGCTTTACTTGTTGCTTTACTTGTTCTAGCTTTGCTTGTTGCTTTGCTTGTTCTAGCTTTGCTTGTTGCTCTGCTTGTTCTAGCCTTGCTTGTCGTTCGGCTTGTTGTTTTTTAATTTCTAATTGTTTCTTGCTGTACAAGGCTCTAGCATTCGCAGCTTCAGCAGAGGCTCGCGCGATGATGGCTGCTTCCATTACATTGGACTTTGAGGATAACTTGGAGCTAGAACATTTGGAGTTGGAGCTAGTGTTGTATGACGATTTGGCTTCAGAGTCCGCCTTTTCTTCCGCCCTCTTCTCTTGAGTGTCGTCCATTGCTGTGTCGTGGACCTTATCTTCCCCAACTGCTGACCTGGCTTTTCACTGTACTGTTATCCCTACGTGTTGTATACTCTATGTATGTGAACGCAGATCAACAGCAAGCCAAACTCGTTTTTCACGAGCCAGGAAACCGAGCGTCCTGCTCACTTTATTCAGTCTCCTTAGACAGCTTACAGTACCTTACAACTGTGGCTCGAAGCTCGTTGAAAAGCCCGAGTGAAACTAAAAAATAAAGACAGAAAATAAATACATTCAATTAAGCTAGCGGGCCCCTGGGATAGGACTAATTCCTGGAACAATATATTCTAAAAAACGATACCAAATTCACATATAACAAAACTTATAAATCAACAAGACAGTAATTGGAAATTACAGCCATTGCTTTCGATGGTGTAGAATGGCGTTTAACACACAGGAGGAACGTTTCAGACATTTGCGGGCAGGTTATATTCTCTGCCTTTTTTTTTCTCTCTACCAAAGTCCGTTTCTTCTACCCATAAATCATAGCGGTAACTGGCTGCGCTTTCAATATAAAATACATACAAATTACTATTAACTATACAGAAATTACTTTTAACACAATTACTATTTTAACATGAATTATTATAAATGAACTGCGATATTTAATATGAACTTATAAACTATTTCTAACTCTATATGAACACACACTACTGAGGGCAGAACAATTATTATTATTATTATTATTATTATTATTATTATTATTTTAAATTATATTTTGGTCACCAAACTGTGGAAAAGCTTTGGGTCATTTTTGACCCCACATATGGAAAAGTGTGGTACTGACACAAAAAATGCAATTAAAACATATAACAATTAGATACAAATCCAAATGGCCTCATGTCAAAGACAACCTCTTTGACGAATACATGGAAGATTAAATGATAAAAAATTAAAATTACAAAGATATTGCAAAAAAAAACAACCGCTCGGGCATTTTTGACCCATGCATCTAAAAATACCTACATTGTCCTCACTGTATATACTATATTGTCCTCATCTGTTTACCCTCTCTGTTTACCCTCGGCATCCAGTCTGAGACGCAAATTGCAGCATCTACAGTGTTACTTATAACTGTGGTGAAATTGAAAAGGGGAAAAGGGGACAGCTTTGGAGAAGCTTGGGGTCATTTTTGACCCCCCACATATGCATCTAAAAAACCTATTGTCCTCATCTGTTTACCCTCTCTGTTTACCCTCGGCATCCAGTCTGTGATGTTAATTGCAGCGTCTACAGTGTTGCTTATAACTGTGGTGAAATTCCAAGGGGACAGCTTTGAGAAATGCTTGGGGTCATGTTTGACTCCACATATGGAATAGTGTAGTACTGATACAAAAAATGCAATTACTTAAAAAAATATAACAATTAGATACAAATCCAAATGGCCTCATGTCAAACACAACCTATCTGAGGAATACATGGAAGATTAAATGATAAAAAATTAAAATTACAAAGATATTGAAAAAAAAAAAAAACAACTGCCGGGGTCATTGTGCCCCACTTATGCATCTAAGGGTTAAAAGGGAGTTTTTCCTCTCCACCATCGCCAAGCGGTTGCTCACAGGGGATCGCCTGATTGTTGTGGTCGTTCTGCAATTGTGGGGGTTTCCCCTACAGTTAGAAAGCGCTATGAAATGACTGTTGTTGTGAAATTGCACTATGTAAATAAAGTTGAATTGAATTGCATTGAATTGAATCCATGAATCTTTTCTGTGGTGTTCTTTTTCTCCTGCCTGGCAGTTTCATCTTCAACAGCCTTTGTCCAATATACAGTATATATCACAATATACATTTTCTGTTAATTCTACAGTTTAGATAATCACATTAAGAGGACAATCTCGTTTTTTTTTTTGTTTTTTTTAACATGTATCTTTTTTCCCCTCATAATTTTGCAGTGTTGTTATAAAATAGTTTTGTAATGTGCGTTTGACACTTGATTCTCAAAAATTTCATAAATTTTCTTCTAAATCATATATGAATAAGAAGTAAACATCAGTAAGTTAAATATTTTCTGAGCCAGATGAGAAGAGCAAAAAACAAAAAACAAAACAAACAAAACCACAACATAAAAAATGTCTGAAAATGAGAATATTACCCATCGCTGCCATCTACAGATACTGTATAAATTAGCTGTTAGTTTAAAAGAGTGAACATTTAAGCGTAGATCCATAGCCTGTTGACTGCCATTCTGGCCTGATTTAACTTATTTGCTTCTTCGTAAAAATATTTCTGATTGGTCATGATCTGAAAATCAAAGACACAAAAGGTAATGTAATAAAAATACATGTGATGACTTAAACTTTATTCATTATAGCTACTTGACTAATTAAAGTTATTTGAAATAAAATAAATTACATTAAGAGCCAACTTGCTCCTTCAGTCTGTTTTAATTTATTTATTATTGTTTCGGTGTATGTACCACACCATTGCAGCTTTAATAAACTTTTTTCAGACAAAACTAAGAAACTCAGCAGTAATTTAAACCAAAGAACAATGGTCTGTTACAGTTTCCAGTTAGCCCTACTTAGCATTGCCATTTAGCATTTTATAATTAGACACGGTGGTTAATGTTACTTACCTCCTATTAAAACAAGATTAGCAAACTATCCTTTCTGACCTAGCATGGTGGAAACCACTCCCACATCCCTGGCAAACAGGAGTAGCAGCTATTTGAACTGGTAGTTTGGAGTTAGCATTAGCAACCCCTGGATTGAAGCCTAGATACCCACCACACACCTGTTCTGCTGCATGCAGCAGCACAGAGAGACAGGGCGCTGACAAGTAGTGGTGAGGAGCTTTACTGAATAAACAGGAGAATGTGCATTTTAAAATCATGATATTGTAGGGGACTAGATAATACAATTCTCCACTCAGACTGAATAGCACAGGAGGAGACACTTTAAAGCGGTTAATTGGATATGCAAGACAGCCTGTGGTTTTCTCCATAAGAATGCATGATACTATGCGTTCTCCTCCGTGTTGCATAATAATGTGCCAACAGGCTGGGTGACAAAGGGAATTGTTATTGTAAGTCTATGTATCTTAATGTGAAGCCCCCCAGGTCATGAGGCGAGTTGATGGTATAAAAGATGGATGCCAGCGACCTGGGTTGATTCTTCTTGTTAACTGATGTTAGAGAGAGAGATTAATAAAGTCTGCTCTGCCCACTGCCTCGCCTGCTCATTCTTCTCTCTACACTGGTGACCCTTGACGCATAATGGAACTCGACGCAAACACCCCGGACACTACCCGGTCTGCAGGCGCCAGCATTGCATGCGCCGTTTCAACCAAGCTCCCAGACTTTTGGCTACATGACCCCAAGTCTTGGTTCCTCCACACCGAGGCCCAGTTTGCCCTCCGTGGAGTGACGGCGGATGACACCAGATACTTCTATGTGGTTGCAGCGCTGGATGCACACACAACACAGCAGGTGGCGAGCCTGCTCCAACAGCCCCCAGCCCACGACAAATATGTTGATGTTGACCTGGCGCTACACGTTCTTGGATGGAGAGAGAGCGGAAAGGCTCCCGACGCGCTCCGAGTTGGGAGACGGGTCGGCGGTCAAATTAATGGAGAAGATGTTGGCGTTGATGGGCACAGATTACGGGCATTTCCTCTTTGCCCACCTTTTCCTCCGGAACCTCCCGACAGTGGTCAGAGCGGTCCTTGCCAATTTGCCGCTGCTGGCAACGCGCAACTACCGGGCGTTGGCACAAGAGGCAGATTGGATTATCCTGGCAACCAGAACCTTCGCTGTGAATGCAGCGGCGTCGGAACCCAGCAAGACAGACAGCGGGGGCGAGGAGCCAGCGACGTTGGCCGCAGTGGAGGCTAAGAAGCACCGGAGGAACACGCTCTGCTTCTATCACCGCCACTATGGAGAAGACGCACGCCAATGCGTGCCTCCGTGCAAGTTCAAGCGCTCGGGAAACACCAGAGCTGACTGTCGGTAGCAGCTGTGACTGCCGGTGATACAAACCAGCTGATCTATGTGACGGACTCACACTTGGGAAAACGGTTCCTCGTGGACTCCGGCTCCCAAAAGAGCCTCATCCTGCCGTCCTACGCAGACCGGCTGGCAGGAAGTAGCGGCCCCGAGCTGGCGGCCACAAACAGCTTAGACATTAAGACTTTTGGTGAGAGGACACTGACTATATCCTTGCACGGCCGTACATACCAATGGACATTCGTCATAGCGGCATGTAACTTCCCCATTTTGGGTGCAGATTTTTTGTGTGCACACGGACTATTAGTCGATGTGGCTAACAGATGCCTGATTAACGCAATGTCTTTTTATTCTCTGCCCTGTACAGCTAGAGGAGCTGGGTCCATAACACTAGCCAACGTCACAGCTCCAGGGGGTAAGTTCCACAAACTACTCACCCAGTTCCCAGCACTCACGGTTCCAACGTTTTTGGCGGCCGTCACTAAACATGGGGTGGAGCACTTCATTACCACCACAGGGCCACCCGTTTCTGCACGACCTCGGCTCCTGGACGCAGCTAAACTGGCCAGTGCGGGCAAGGAGTTGGCCAATTTTGAAAGGTTGGGCATCATCAGGTGCTCAAACAGCCCATGGGCATCCCCACTTCATATGGTGCCTAAAGCCGAGGGATCGTGGCGACCATGCGGCGATTTCTGCAGATTAAACAATGCTACAGCGCATGATCACTACCCATTCCCCCATATTCAGGATTTTTCCGTCCACCTCACCGGGCACGCATTTTGAGGACATACCCAAAATGGCAGTAATAACCCGTTTGGTCTTTTAGCGTTCCTGCGCATTCCTTTTGGGTTAAAAGGCGCAGTGCAGACATTCCAACGCATGATGGATGCGGTGCTATGCGATCTGCCATTTGTGTTCGTCTACCTGGACAACATCCTGGTGGCCAGCACTTCTGAGGACGAACACGTAGCCCACCTCAGGATGGTTTTCCAGAAGTTGGAAGAGCACAGGTTAATAATCAACCTGGCGAAGTGCCAGTTGGGGGTTATGGTAATCGATTTTTTGGGCCACCGTATCTCACTGGAGGGCGCAATACCCTTACCGGTCAAAGTGCATGCAGTGGCAGATTTTCCCTGGCCTCAGACGGTCAGGGTGCTGCAGGAGTTTTTGGGGATGGTTAACTTTTACAACTGTTTTCTCCCCCGCGCAGCCCACCTCATGCAGCCATTGTACGCTGCGCTTAAGAAACGGAAACCGGCGGACAGAGTCGACTGGACTCCTGAGCGAGAGCAGGCATTTTCTGAGGCCAAAACAGCTCTAGTGAACGTTGCACTACTGGCACACCCGGACCCGGTGGCTCGGACAGCGCTCACTACTGACACATCGGACGTGGCCATAGGGGCCATCACGGAGCAGCGCATCACCAGTTCTTGGCAGCCGCTCGCCATTTTTAGCAGGACTTTGCGCAACAATGAGCGTAAATACAGCATGTTTGTCAGGGAGTTACTGGCTCTCCACCTGGCTATACGCCACTTCCTGTTCTGGCTGAAAGGGCGCAGCTTCACTGCGTTTGTGGACCACAAGCCGCTAACATACACTATGGCCAAGTTTTCAGAACCATGGTTGGCCCGGCAGCAGAGACAGCTGGGCGCGATCTCGGAGTTAACGACCGACATTCAGCATGTGGCCAGTAAACTCAACGTGGTGGCAGACTGCCTCCCGTGCGCATCATTGGCCCCAGTCTACGTAGGGATAAATTACACGGCCATGGCCGGCGAGCAGATCGGCGATGTGGACGTTTGCGCACTCCAGTCTGGACCAACAGGGTTAAGGCTGGAGAGCAGAGTACTGCAAGATGGGAGCGCCCCTCCCCCCAATCTGTGACATCTCCACAGGCTGCCCGCACCCGGTAGTCGCACACGCTTGGCGCCGCCATGTTTTCGAGTCGGTTCACTCCCTGGCACACCCAGGAGTGCGCACGTCAGTCAAAATGGTGGGAGCAAAGTTCGTCTGGCCAAGCCTGCTCAAACAAGTGAAAGAGTGGACTGCAGCCTGCGTAGTGTGCCAACGAGCCAAGGTGCACAGGGACACAAAGGCCCCCTTGGAGTCATTCCGTATCCCGGCTAAGAGGTTTGACCACGTTCATGTGGACCTTGTGGGCCCCCTCCCGCCATCGCAGGGGTTCAGACACCTCCTGACAGTGGTGGACCGCACCATGCACTGGCCTGAGGCAGTGCCGCTAGCTTCCACCGCATCCGCAGAAGTTGCACACGCTTTTTTGAAGACACGGGTGGCACGCTTTTGCGCCCCTTTGGATATCACGTCTGACTGGGGCCCGCAGTTTGTTTCCGACCTCTGGTCCACGATGGCCTGGAGCCTGGGTGTCACAATTTATTGCACGACCGCGTACAACCCCCAGGCCAATGGGTTATGCAAGCGTCCATAGGTCGCTTAAAACAACGCTCAGGGCTTCGCATACGGATGCAAATTGGGTGGACCGGTTGCCGTGGGTTCTATTAGGGTTGAGTTCAGCACCGAAGGAGGATTTACCTGCCTCCCAAGCAAAGCTTGTTTTTTTCCCAGCCGCTGCGACTCCCTGGAGAATTTTTGCCTGACAACCCCACGCCGAACACCAATCCATCCCTGCCTTCACTACATAGTGCAGAGGCATGGATGGTACCCGGCCCGGCCCACCACTGTTTTCCCTACACTTTTGTGCCAAGGACCTTGAAGGATGCATCGTTCGTGGTTGTCAGGCACGATGCCCACGGGACCCCATTGCGCCCATCCTACGACGGCCCGTTCAGAGTGTTGGAACCTGGGGATAAACATTTTGTGTCAGACTTAGGGGGATGCAGAGAAACAATCTGTATAGACAGGCTTAACCCTGCCTTCGTATTGGCACACGAGCAGGTGGTGTTGGCCCGAGCTCCTCGGCGCGGACGACCCCCACTGAGAACTCCCCAGGTAAATGACTTGTCAGCTCAGCCACAATGGCGTGATGAAGATGTGTTCCCCCCCCCCCCCCATTGTCCCCCCACAGATTGACATGCCTCCAGGAGCGCCCCACCGGCACAGCAGCGCCTCGGAGCCGGCAACCCCCCATTACAGCCACTATGAATGTAGGCTGAAGCCCAAAGGATATGGGGGTTAAGGCTCAGTCTGAGTTTTCGGGGAGGGGGTATAAGGGACCTAGATAATGCAATTCTCCACTCAGACTGAATAGCACAGGAGGAGACGCTTTAAAGCGGTTAATTGGATATGCAAGACAGCCTGTGGTTTTCTCCATAAGAATGCATGATAACACGCATTCTCCTCCGGGTTGCATAATAATGCACCGACAGGCTGGGTGACAAAGGGAATTGTTATTGTAAGTCTATATGTTGTAATGTGAACCCCCCAGGTCGTGAGGCGAGTTGATGGTATAAAAGACGGATGTCAGCGACCTGGGTTGATTCTTCTTGTTAACTGATGCTAGAGAGAGAGATTAATAAAGTCTGCTCTGCCCACTGCCCTGCCTGCTCATTCCTCTCTCTACAATATAAACGATAGAGTATTCTTTGAAATGATTTTTTTAGCTTGTCATCCGATATATATTGTCATACTGCACAGCCCTAGACAGAAGGGTAGCAGCAAGAGTGAAAGGGAAGATTTATAAGATGGTAGTGAGACCTGCTATGATGTATAGTTGTAGACGTGGTACTGACAAAAAATCAGGAGATGGAGCTGGAGGTAGCAGAGTTGAAGATGCTAAGATTTTCATTGGGAGTGACTAGGAGGGGCAAGATTAGAAATGAGTATATCAGAGGGAGAGCTCAGGTTACAAACAAAGTAAGACAGGCAAGGCTGAGATGGTTTGGACATGATTCGTCTGCTGATTGAGGATGACCTAAAACCTTGTCACCTCTGCCTCAATCAAGCTAAGGCCGGCATGAACCACCATAAAGCATGAGGGAGAATTGTCAGTGGCATCAGTCACCCTGTGGCACCCACAGCAGCATATTGGTTGCAAGGACGACCTCCCCCTCCAGGCACCAGCTAGCAGTCCCAAATATCTTAAAGGACTAGTTGAGAACAAAATGCTGACAAGTTCCCCTCCAAATTATATCAATCTTCAGAACATTCACTTTTACCATCTTTTTTGTTATTGATGTTGGTGTAAAAACTGGGCCTTACCTTTCTTTTTGGGCAAAACTGTGACATAAGCAGGGCCTGAAGCTGGGATGAGGACCTTCATGTTGACACCTCTGAGTCAAAGTGAACAATAAAATTTCTTACCAACACCAAAACAATTACAAGATTGAGAAACAATATAAATAAGGTTACATCTTTAAATCTCAAACTACTGTAACTCATTTTCATTTAAACAATTTAGATTAGACATCTCATATCACCTAGACATTTCCCCCATTGACATAAAATGTATTGTATACCAACCAACCTTTGAAAGAGCTTGTCTTCTTTGATCTTGAGGTTTTGCTTGAATCCTCCCCTGCTATGGCTAATCCTTGTATCACAGCTGAGCTTCTCTGGCTTGTAGCAAAACCATGGATCACCTGTATGGAGATCAGTGTAGTTGCAAACAGACTTCTTAGCTGGGTGCAAGCATACATTACAGCTGGTGGTTTCAGTAATCTTGCCAGCGCGGAATAGGCTCTTGAAGTAGACCCTGTCGGGCTGCTCACGGGTTAGCCTGTGCAACACCGTGACTGCTTCACTGGGATGAACCAGAATTACCTGTTATGATGAAAAAGCAGAGTTTCTTAATTGGCCTCACACAAATTAATGAACTGACCAAGCCTGTGGAAACTGCATTATATGGTAGCTGCAAGTGAAGGGCTTAAATTACAATGGCTATGGAGACAAAATGTCATTGGAAACCTAATTAGGTACCTTTTTGTAGTAGAATATACACTACCGTTCAAAAGTTTGAGGTCACCCAGACAACTTTGTGTTTCCCATGAAAAGTCACACTTTTATTTACCACCATGAGTTGTAAAATGAATAGAAAATATAGTCAAGATATTGACAAGGTTAGAAATAATGATTTGTATTTGAAATAATATTTTTTTCCTTCAAACTTTGCTTTCGTCAAAGAATCTTCCATTTGCAGCAATTACAGCATTGCAGACCTTTGGCATTCTAGCTGTTAATTTGTTGAGGTAATCTGGAGAATTCTGACGCAATGAGCAAACACATTGTACCATTAGAACACTGGAGTGATAGTTGCTGGAAATGGGCCTCTATACACCTATGTAGATATTGCACCAAAAACCAGACATTTGCAGCTAGAATAGTCATTTACCACATTAGCAATGTATAGAGTGTATTTCTGATTAGTTTAAAGTTACCTTCATTGAAAAAAAACAGTGCTTTTCTTTCAAAAATAGGACATTTCTAATTGACCCCAAACTTTTGAACGGTAGTGTATATCCAGGGGAAATAAATGTGAAATCCAGTGACCCATGCTGGCAAAATGAGTTGGAATGCACACAGACTAATTACGAGCTACAGGCACTAGAAGTCAAGTCAGTATTTCTTTGCTCGCTGGTGGCAAGTCGTGGGAAAACTGGGAAAATGTCAGTGCCTGGCATCATTATAAAGCTTAGAACTCCTACTTTCGAAAAATACACCTTGAATTCCGGAACACGTAACTCAGGACAAATCGAATACGAGTTTTCAAACCAGCCAAGCCATAAACAAAATCGGCTTGTTGCTGGTCAGTTTTTGCCCAATTCCTACAAATTATATATCATTTTGAAGGTCTTTCAATACAGAATCTGAAAATAATAATACCTCAGTTTTGAAAATTTCCTCATTGTGAGTCATTTTTCCAGCATATGTATGTACAGTATGTACAACATATTATGTTGTAATATATTGTGTTGTACCAAAAGACAATACAAGGAAAAAAATGCATGAAGAATAAGGAAATACGCAACTATTTGGAAATGACACACTTGGATACAGTCTAGCAATCCTGTTTTAAGACCCATAAAAGCCTTTAATGATTGTTATGAGGGTTCAAGACCATTTAGTTTAAACTATTTTATGACCTTTTTCTAATTCTGGTTCATTTCGTTTTTATTTTTATTTGCTTCAAGAACGCAGGCGAAAGGAGCAGCGAGTTTGTGTATATTTGCTCCTGATTTCGGCATTTTTACAGTGTAAATAGTAGTTCAGCCCTCGGCTCTGACTCTGTAACATTTCTAACATTTTCACACGATTTCAGACCTTCTGTACTTAAACGTTTTTTTTTTTTTCGTTTTTTTTTTTTTTTTCCAGGTGATTTTGTGCCATTTTCATGTAACTTTTTGTTAGTTTGCAGCCCTTGGCATAAGCAGTATGATCTGCGTTTTTCCACTTTTCCTCTGGCGCACTGCTGGTGCACAATTTGGGCTTCTCATGTCTCACCCTTTCATTCCTTCACAATATATACATATATATTGTAACACCTCTGGAGAATCTACTGGATATTTTGAACAGTATTTACGTTTTTCCTCCATACTTCAATTTGAATATCTTCATTTGTAAAGGACATTCCAAGATGGCGGTAGGTGGCGGGGCTCAACGGAGGATCTACCAGGACCCCAGCTGGACAGAAACAGGATCGGAGCTCGGCTACAGCGGCGGGACTCGGTGGAGGAGCTGCCGGGACCCCGGCTGGACAGGAGCTCGGTTACGGCGGCGGTAAGCAGCGGGACTAGCAGTGGAGGGGGCTAGCTAAGGCCCGGCTGGATTCGAGGTCGGTCGGATTGGACACCGGCGACACCAGCAGAGATTGTTTTACTATCCACAGGCCAGTAAAAATGCCACCAAAGAAGGAGGAAATGGAAGAGATCAAAAAATCTCTAAACTTCTTGTCAGAACTGACCAAAGTGGTTAGTCAGCAGGCCAAAATATTAGAGCTAATGGAAGAAGTCCGAGAATTAAAATTAACAATAAAGGAAAAAGACAAAAAAATTGCAGACTTGGAGCGACGCGTCGAGGATCTTGAACAATATTCTCGTATGGATGACCTAATTATAAGTGGACTAGACATTAAATATCAATCATATGCTCATGCTACAGCAGGATTGAGAGGTGAGGAGGCTCCCACAAGTGAATCAGTCTCCCTGGAAAACCAGGTGCTTCAGTTCCATGAGAGTAGAAATATAAAGGTCAAAGCAAATGCAATTTCAGCCTGTCATGCTTTACCCAGAAAAGATAATAAAACAAAGAAATCAATTGTGATGCGCTTTGTGAACAGAAGGGTAAAGAATGACATACTGAGGCAGGCCAGAAAGCTACGGGGAACAGAAGTTTACCTAAATGAACATCTAACAAAAACTAATGCTGAAATAGCACGGCAAGCATGGATGCTGAAAAGACAAAATAAGATACAGGCAACATGGACAAGAAATTGTAGAGTTTGGATCAAACTAAATGGAACACCTGAGGAAGCAAAGAGTATAATAATCAGAGAGATTACTGACGTTAAGAAAATTAAGAGACTATGATAATCCATATCCACACACACGGCAAGAATAGTTCTCTTGACATACCATGTCAATGTACTTAAAAAAAAAAAAAAAAAACTAAACAAAACAAACAAAAAAACTTAGGACTGACTTGAGTAGGCATCAATTATACCCAGTTGGAGGAAGTCATTTGACACAGAGTGAGGAAATTCAAACTCTGAAAATATGCCATTATGCTGAACATAAACTACAAGAGATGGAGAATGATATTGATCCTGATAACCATTTTTTTCAATAATATTTATAATCATTGTGAATATTACACTGAAAAGCAATTCAAAAGTCAAGTGCAACTAGTTGGTAAACTATCAATAATACACTTCAACAGCAGAAGTCTTAACAAAAACTTTCCACAGATTCAGGACTATTTAAAACAGCTAGACAGAAAATTTACAGCCATCACAGTCTCTGAAACTTGGCTTAATGAAGAGCAGGCTCCTCTGATGGCAATAGAGGGATATCAGATGTTTCATATTAACAGATCTCAAAAAAAGGGTGGTGGTGTTGCACTGTATATTGATGACCTGTATAGGTGTAAACTTGTAAATGGAATGTCCTTTGCACTACCAGGGATTTTAGAATGTGTTACTGTTGAGATTGACCAAGATAAAACAAAAAATCTAATAATAAGTTGTATATATATAGAACGACGGGAACTTGCATTGAGACATTCAGAGATAAATTAGTCGAGCTGTACAATAATATTACTAGTAAGAAAATGGTAGTAATTTGAGGAGATTTCAATACTGATTTACTAAATCCATATCAACAAAATGTAATTACAGAGTTCATGAATTCTATGTACAGTATGAGTCTATATCCCACAATAACGCATCCCAGTAGAATTACAGTTCACACTGCTACACTTATTGACAACCTGTTTGTTAATATTATTAAGAAAATAGAAAGTGGATTATTGATAAATGATATAAGTGATCATTTGCCAACCTTTGCACTTATCCATGGCCACACGGAGGCCAATACAGAAAAAATTTTAAAATCGTTCAGATACAAATCACAAAATGCAATCACTTCTTTTAAAGAAGACTTGCTGAAGCAGGACTGGACAAAAGTCTATGTATCAGATGTAAATGAAGCCTATGACACATTTATGAACATTGTAACCACTCTTTAAGAAAAAAAATTGTCCATTAGTAAAGAAAAAGCTTAAACATAAATTTGTCGATAAGCCATGGTTAACCAAAAGATTACAAAAGGCGTGTAAAAAGAAAAAAATACTATATAAAGCTTTTCTAAAGAAAAGGACAAAAGAAGCAGAGCAGTGGTATAAAACATACAAAAATAAGTTAACATACATAATGAGATGTAGTAAAAGAGACTATTACAGTAAAGAACTGGAGAAAAACAGAGACAATATTAAAAATTCATGGACAATACTTAACAATATTCTTGGAAATAAAAACAGAAATACGAGCTACCCAAACAATTTTTCAAAAAATAATACAACTCAGAGTGTGGATGCAGCTTCACCTGCAGATGAATTTAATAACTTTTTTGTTAACATTGGTCCTAATTTGGCTCGAGAAATACCCATTATGGCACCTATGAGTGATACAATAAGCAAAAACACTGCTATAAAAGACTCAATTTTCATAAAGAACACAGACGAGAGAGAGGTCATTGAAATTTTTAAATCGTTTAAAAGTAAGACATCTACGGACTGTAACGGTATTGACATGCTCTTAGTCAAAACTATTATTGAATGCTTAGTGAAACCACTGACGTATATTTGTAACCTGTCTCTCCAAACAGGTATATTTCCCAATGCAATGAAAATAGCTAAAGTAATTCCGATATACAAGACGGGTGACAGAGGGGAACTTTCAAACTATAGACCAATTTCACTTTTGTCGCAATTTTCCAAGATACTTGAAAAAATATTCTGTGAGAGAACTGACAACTTCATAATGAAGAATAATTTACTGTGTGAGCAGCAATATGGGTTCAGACACAAGAGGACAACTGCATTTGCTCTAAAGGAATTTATAGAAAAAATATCAACTGCCGTTGAAAATAAAGAGTATTCAGCTAGGGTATTCCTGGATCTTAAAAAAGCATTTGATACAGTGGATCATAATTTATTATTAAAGAAACTACAAAATTGTGGTATTAGGGGGGTAGCACTGTTCTGGTTAAGTAGTTACTTAAAGAATAGATATCAGTTCCAAGGTTGTCATAGCCAGGAGCGGCACTGGAGTTAAGCTCCCAGTGCTCATAAAATGCTCCTTATGGCGTGCGTCTCGAAAAGCCTCTGACAACTAAGTCCAACTCCTCCTGCTGGTTTAGTCTCTAAGCCCGGCGGAAATGCTTTTACTAATAGGAGAAGGGGCGAGGGCGGATCTCTGGCGCCTTAAAACCAAATGCTTTGGGTAGATGGTGGCTCGTCAACCTGGGAAGGTAGCCCATCTATGGGAAGGTAAACCCTGATTTCAAACCTCCGCTGCCTTGCGGCATACCCGGTCACGGGAAAGGCTTCGGGAGTCAACCCTGAGGAAAAATCCGGAGTCGGAGCCCCTAAGGCAGTTCTATGTTGTGCTCAACATCGTTCTGGCAGCTCCTGCAACGGCGCTGGTGCCAAACTGTAGCAGCCCTGCTGTTCCTTTGGATTCATCAGTGACGTGGAGAGGGGGGACATGCTGCATGAGCAACATCTTGTCCTCCATATCTTCCTGCCCAGGCTTGAATCCTACCAACGCCCAACGCTGGAAGGTAGAACACCGGATCACTGGAGAGGACACTCCAGCTTCGCCTTTGGCATAGACAAAACACGGGGAATGACAGTTACCGGTTATAAGCCACCGCTCAATTGGCATAGAGCGTGGTGCCAGGGGTTGTTCCCGATGGTGGGAGGGATCATCGGATCTCACTGGACAGCTATAGCCCGCCTCAAGCTGGGCAGCCCCCAGCCAATAAGGTGTTGTCCCGCCACAGCTTGCTTTCCTCATTGGGTGCATGGGGATGAGGAGAAGTCTGAACAGCAGGCTGAGAACCTTCGCACCAGGCAAGACAATAAAACAAAAGAGACCAACTCTAAAACTGGGAACTTGGAACGTCCGCACTATGATGACAGGACTCGTTGCTAACCTCAAGGACATCAATGACACCAGGAAGACTGCCATAATCAATAATGAGCTGAAGAGACTGGGAGTGGATATCGCCACTCTCCAGGAAACACAGCTGGCTGACGCGGGCACACTGAGAGAGAAGGACTACACGTTCTAGTGGCAGGGAAAGGGCAGTGACGAACACAGGGAACACGGAGTGGGCTTCGCAGTGAAGAACACCTTGCTGAAGATGGTGGAACCGGGCAGCACTGGCTCTGCACGACTCCTCACCCTCCACCTGAACACCACTCAAGGCCCAGTCACCCTCGTCAGTGTGTATGCCCCAACACTGACAGCCACGCCAGAGGCAAAAGACGAGTTCTACGAGAATCTTGCAACAACTGTCAGGATCATCCCCAACTCTGAACAACTCATTCTCGTTGGAGACTTCAATGCCAGAGTGGGTGCTGACCACGACTCCTGGCCCTCCTGTCTTGGACCTTTTGGCGTGGGCAGAATGAACGACAACAGACAGCGGCTGCTCGAGTTCTGCACATATCACGATCTGTGCATCACAAACTCGTTCTTCAAGACCAAGCCCCAACACAAGGTTTCCTGGCAACATCCGCGCTCAAAGCACTGGCACCAGCTGGACTTGATCCTGACCAAGCGCACCTCACTGAAGAACATGCTAATCACCCGTTCGTTCCAGAGTGCAGATTGCGACACAGACCATTCATTGGTGTGTTGCAAGGTCAAGCTGCAGCTGAAGAAATTCCATCATGCTAGACACCCTGGAAAGGCACGGATTGACACCAGCAAGATGGCTCAACCAGAACTTGTAGAGCAGTTTGCCTCCACCTTTGAGAAGGAACTTGGTGTACCACAAGAAGGAGAATCTGCAAAGCAGAAGTGGGAAGCGCTGCGAAACACCATCCACCGCACAGCCTTGGCTACCTTTGGGAGGAAGACCTCGAAGTCACAGGACTGGTTTGATGCCAAGTTGACCGAGATGACCCCCGTCATTGAAGCCAAGCGCTCAGCACTTGCTGAGTACAAGAAGTACCCAAACGAGAAGAATCTCCAGATTCTCAGGGCTGCGAGAAGTAAAGTTCAGCAGACTGCTCGGCGCTGTGCCAGCGAGTACTGGACTCAGCTCAGCCAAGACATTCAAACCGCTGCCATAACGGGGAACATCCGAGGTATGTACGATGGCATTAAGAAAGAACTTGGTCCGGCTCAGAGCAAGACAGCCCCCCTCAAATCCTCCACTGGGGAGATGATCACAGAAAAGAACAAGCAGATGGAGAGATGGGTGGAACACTACTCCGACCTCTACTCCAGACAGAACACCATGACACCATCAGCCCTTGATGCCATCGACTGCTTGCCATCCATGGACGAACTTGATGCTAAGCCAACCATCGACGAACTCAGCAAGGCCATTGATAGCTTGGCCGCTGGAAAGGCACCCGGCAACGACGGCATACCCCCTGACCTGATCAAGCACTGCAAGACCGCCCTATTGCTGCCATTGCATGACGTCCTCTGCCAGTGTTGGAAGGAAGGTGCCGTACCACAGGACATGAGGGACGCCAAGATCATCACCCTCTACAAAAACAAAGGGGAGAGAAGCGACTGCAACAACTACAGGGGCATCTCCCTCCTCAGCGTTGTTGGCAAAGTCTATGCACGAGTTGTTCTCGTTCGTCTACAGAAGCTTGCCGAACGTGTCTACCCCGAGACTAAGTGTGTCTTCCGAGGTGAGCGATCGACGGTAGACATGATATTCTCCATCCACCAACTCCAGGAGAAATGCAGAGAACAGAACATGCTCCTGTACGTCGCCTTCATCGACCGCACCAAAGTGTTCGATCTGGTCAGCAGAGAGGGCCTTTTCAAGATCCTGCCAAAGATAGGATGCCCACCAAAGTTGCAAAGCCTCATCGAATCGTTTCACACCAACATGCAGGGGATAGTGCAGCACGATGGCAACGTCTCAGAGCCATTCAACATACGCAGCGGAGTGAAACAGGGCTGTGTACTTGCGCCAACCCTCTTTGGGATTTTCTTTGCTATGCTCCTGAGGCATGCCTTCAGCACAGCAACAGAGGGAATCTACCTGCACACAAGATCTGACGGCAGGCTTTTCAACCTCACCCACCTGAAAGCCAGAACCAAAGTATGCGAGGCTCTAATCAGAGACATGCTGTTCGCAGACAACGCTGCAGTCGCAACCCACACACAGCAGGAGCTTCAGACCCTGATGGACCGCTTCTCCCAGGCATGCAAGGACTTTGGGCTTACCATCAGCCTGAAGAAGACTAACGTCTTGGCGCAAGGCACGGAAGCACCAACCAGGATGGCAGAATCCTCAAAGACGTCCTCTACGGAGAACTGGCGACTGGCAGGAGAGACGTTGGCCGCCCACAGCTGCACTTTAGAGACATCTGCAAGAGAGACATGAAGGCCCTGGAGATCAACACAGAGCGCTGGGAGGACCTTGCAACGGACCGCTCCAAATGGAGAGGCACCCTGACCAGACAGCTCAAGGCGGGTGAAGAGAGACTGACTGCTGCAGCAGATGAAAAAAGGACCCGCAGGAAGAACCGCCACAGACCCAGCAGTACGGAGACCACCCACAAGTGCGACCTGTGTGACAGGGACTGCCATTCGCGCATTGGCCTGTTCAGCCACAGGCGGTGCTGTTCCAGCAGAGTAGACGTTTAGGATTCTCTTCCATGGTCATCATAGACCGACAGAGGCCGACGAGATATCAGTATGTATGTGTTGGTAACAAAAACTCACAGTTACTTAAGGTTACTTGTGGAGTCCCACAGGGTTCAGTTTTGGGGCCATTGTTATTCAATATGTATATAAATGTTATATGTAAAGTCTCGGAAAAAATGGATTTAATATTGTTTGCCAATGACACTAATCTATTATGCAGTGGAAGCAATTTGGAACAACTTTTGGATACACTCGGAAAGGAATTAGGAAAGCTTAAACTGTGGTTTGATTCAAACAAATTAACGCTCAATTTAAGTAAGACAAAATTTATAGTTTTTTAACAACCATCACAACTTAGTACCTAAACTCAGTGTAAATGGTGTAGAGATTGAAAGGGTATCTGAAACTAAATTTCTTGGAGTAATAATTGATAATAAACTGTGTTGGAAGTCACATATTAATTATATTAAAGGTAAAATATCTAAATCAATCGCAATACTACACAGAGTGAAATATTTGCTGAATCAACCCACACTATATACCTTGTATCATTCATTAATACTCCCATACATGACATATTGTACTGAAGTATGGGGAAATACATATAAAACAAACATATAACCAGTCTTTATGCTTCAGAAGAGAGCTATTAGAATAATAAATAAAGCTGCTTACACAGAACCAAAAAACCCACTTTTTCTTAAAATAAAAGCTCTCAAGTTGAAAGGTCTGGTTGACTTTAAAACTGCAGTAATAATGTTTAAAGTGAAGAATCAATCACTGCCCGCAAATATCCAAAAGTTGTTCCAAATAAGGGAGAAACAATACCATTTCAGAGGAACATGTATATTTCAAAAACCTTCAGTGAGAACTGCCACCAAGCAACACTGTGTTTCAGTGCAAGGAGTAAGATTATGGAATGATTTTGGACCTGAATTAAAATCATGTACAATGCTTGGACAATTTAAACAAAAACTAAAGGAAGAAATACTCCAAACATATATACAAGATGACATGTAAAATCACATAAGGATTGTCATATCCAGTCTGTGTTGTGTTGTTGCTTAGTTTTTTTTTTGTCACATTTTGTCTTAGCTTTATTCTGAATTGTAATCGCTCTTGTTTTGTTTTTCTTTTGAATTCTTGGATGGAATATGGGTGGGCAATATAAGCTGCGGCTTCAGCCATCACCCATTTCGGATAACTTATGTTGAACTGTATAATCAGAGGAGTTATTGTTTAATTTGACCTTGATGGATTTTTCCCCTTTGTTATTTTATTCTGTTTCTTTTTAATCTTTACTTTTAATCTATCCGAAATAAAGATTCATTCATTCATTCATTCATTCATTCATTCTTTTGACCGCTTGTTTAACCAACTTAAATAGCCTGCATTAGTTTGTATAGTATTCATCTGCAATAGACTGTTTTTATTTGTCCAGCAGGTGGAAGTTGTGGTGCTGCAGAAACAGTGCTTCTTCAATGAAAAACAAACAAACAAAAAACTGTCCTGCAGAGACTTCGGTAAGTCGACATTATTTATTTATTTGCAAGAAAAGCTGATGTGGTGCTGTGAAATTGACATATTGTTCGGCCCAGGAAACACGCACGCAGGCTCAGGCAGATTTGAAAGCTTTATTCAACAACAGTGTTACGTGTATGAATGCGTGTGTGAGAGATGAGTGTGTAATGTGGGTGGAGGATGCAGGTCAGGACAGAACAGCACGCCGTGCGGCCAGGCAACCTTGTAGTAATGCGGTGGCTGGCGTTGGCAAGGTCCCAAGCCTGGGAGACAGCGTCCTGCTGTGCGTCCGGGATGAAGCGGCAAGGCAGAGGAGCAGCGAGACGAAGGGGAGTGAGTCCGCCGCCGAGAGATCCACCTGTGCACAGGGGAAGGCTGACAGGAGAAGGTAAGGCAATAACAGACAGCTTACGTGTCTCGATGAGAAGTCAGCAGACCTGGAGGAAAGGATGCTGCTGTGAGTTGAGTACACAGGGAGACAGACGGCTCCAGGCTGCAGCTCAGGGCAGGATGGAATAAATAGCTGCGCACTAACGAGGAGCAGGTGTGCACGCAGCTGAGGTGGAAGCCCGTGAGCTGCGCGTGATGAAAGTACTCTCCCCCCTACCAGCGCCTCCTGGCGCTGGCTTACCTGGGTGTGTCCGATGGAACTCCGTGATGAGGTCCCGATCCAACACCCACGAAGAGCGCACCCAGGATCTCCACTCTGGACCATAACCTTCCCAATCCACCAGATATTGCAGCCCACGACCCTGGCGCCGGGAGTCCAGGATGGCAGTAACACCCCACGCCGGGTCACTGTCAATCATCCTAGGCGCAGGAGGAAACCTAGGAGGGGGGCAGAGTGAATTGGAAAGGACAGGCTTGATCTTGGAAACGTGGAGAGTGGGACACGCATGTAGGGAGGGGGGGAGGGCCAAACGCACAGCCACCGGGTTGATGATTCTAGAAATTACGAAGGGGCCGAGAAACCTCGGTGCCAATTTCTTCTTCTCACCCTTAAAGTTAATGTCCTGGGACGAAAGCCAAACCCGCTGACCCACCTGGTAGACAGGAGCCGGCCTTCTGTGGTGATTGGCGGTGGAGCTGTTGCGTGCCACTGTGCGTAAAAGCGCATCCTTGGTTTTGGTCCACACACTCCGGCAGCGCCTGATGTGCACCTGGATGGAAGGGACAGCTAGCTCACCCTCCTGCTCAGGAGACACAGGAGGATCGTACCCCAAGGACGCTTCAAAGGGTGACACCCCAGTAGCAGAGGACCGGGCCGAGTTATGGGCGTATTCCACCCAGGTCAGGTAGGAGCTCCAGGACGAAGGGTTTGAGGATGTTACGCAGTGCAGGGCGGCCTCCAACTCCTGATTCGTGCGCTCGCACTGCCCATTAGACTGGGGGTGGTAACCAGAGGAGAGACTGACCGTAGCCCCCAAGGCGTTGCAAAAGCTCCTCCAAACCTGAGAGACAAACTGCGGGCCCCGGTCCAAGACCACGTCCAGCGGGATCCCATGCAGCCTGACGACATGCTGGACCAGAAGATCGGCCATCTCACATGCCGAAGGGAGACCCTGAAGAGGCACAAAATGGGCGGCTTTGGAGAATCTGTCCACAATAGTCAGGACCGTGTCATAGGTGTTAGAGACAGGGAGTCCGGTGACGAAGTCTAGGGCGATGTGTGACCAGGGCCTGCCCGGGACCGGCAGGGGCTGGAGTAAACCCGCAGGTGGAGAGTTCTGGGACTTACCGGTAGTGCACTGGGGACAGGCCCGGACATAATTGGTCATGTCCTTCTGGAGACCCGGCCACCAAAATGAGCGTTGCAGCCAACTCACCAGGCGGGTGATGCCAGGGTGATAGGAGAGTTTGGAGGTATGGGCCCAGTAGATCACTTCACCTCGAACCGCCAAAGGAACTAAGAGCCTCCCCTCCGGCCCCCCACCAGGATCAGTCTCCGTCTCCTGAGCCCTCAGAATCTTGTCCTTGATGGACCAGGCAATTGCCCCCACGATGCACGAATTGGGCAGGATGGTATGTTCGGACTTCTCCGGACCCTTAGGGGCAAACTGTCTGGACAGGGCGTCGGGCAACCCATTCTTTGAGCCTGGACGGTACGTGATGGTGAAATGGAAGCGAGCAAAAAATAGAGACCAGCGCGGCTGGCGGGCATTCAGGTGCCTCGCTGACCTCAAGTACTCGAGATTTTTATGGTCCGTCCAGACCACAAAGGGCTGGGCTGCCCCTTCCAACCAGTGATGCCACTCCTGTAGTGCGAGCTTGACGGCGAGGAGCTCCCTGTCGCTGATGTCATAATTGCGCTCCGCCACCGATAGCTTCCGGGAGAAGAAGGCGCAGGGCCGCTTGACACCATCCACCGGTGAGCGCTTGAAGAGCACCGCCGCCACTCCCGTGTCAGATGCGTCGACCTCCACCAGACACTGAAGCACGGGATCAACCTGGGTCAGGACCCGGGAGGACGAGAACTCCGCCTGGAGAGTCTTGAAGGCGGTGGCTGCTTCCTCAGACCACTGAAAGGGCACCTTCGATGATGTGAGGCGGGTCAGGGGGAGACGATGGCACAGAAGTTGGGAATAAAGCGCCGGTAGAAGTTTGCGAATCCAATAAACTGCTGCACCTGCTTCCTGGAGGTAGGCATGGGCCACTCGACCACCGTTTTAACCTTAGCGGGGTTGGGAAGGATGTGATTATGAGAGATGACGAACCCCAGGAAGGAGGTGGTCCGGGCGTAGAATTTGCACTTCTCGGCTTTAATGAACAAGCGATTCTCCAGCAGACGTTGCAGGACCCGCCTAAACATGGGCCTGGTGCTCCTCCCGTGACTTGGAGAAGATGAGTATGTCATCGAGATACACAAAGACGAATACTCCAAGGAAGTCCCGCAGAACGTCGTTAATGAGACGCTGGAAGACGGCCGGTGCGTTGGTGAGCCTGAACGGCATCACGAGATATTCGGAGTGGCCGCTGGGTGTCCTAAAGGCCGTCTTCCATTCGTCTCCCTCCCGGATCCTAACGAGATGGTAAGCGCTGCGAAGGTCAAGCTTGGTGAACCAGGTCACCCCCTGGAAGGAGTGGAAAGCAGTGTCCATGAGTGGTAGTGTGTAGCGGTCCTTAATAGTGATATCATTTAATGCTCTGAAGTCAATACAGGGACGTAGGGACCCATCCTTCTTACCCACGAAGAAGAAACCCGCGCCAAGCGGGGACAAGGAGGGGCGGATGATCCCAGCGCTGAGCAACTCCTTAATATAGGTGTCCATCGCCTCACGTTCCGGTGCAGAGAGACTGTATAGGCGGCCAGATGGCAGGGGGGCCCCCGGGCGGATGTTAATCGCACAGTCATATGGTTGATGCGGAGGAAGGGACAAGGCTCTGGACTTGCTGAACGCTGCCCCCAAGTCATGGAACTCCTGCGGCACTAGAGTTAGGTCCGGGGGCTCAGAAACCGGCGCCGGCGGAGGAGAGGATGGAGCACAAGCCACCGACTGGAGGCAGGTGCCCAGGCAGAAGGTGCTCCAGGACAGGACACTGCCGGTTCTCCAATCCAGGACAGGATTATGCAGCCGCATCCAGGGGTAACCCAGAATGACACGGTCCGACGAGGAGGGCAGGACGTAGAGAGTCAGATCCTCCCAGTGGTTGCCGGAGACAATGATGGGGACTGGCTTTGTGCGGTGTGTAACTGTTCCCAGGGAAGAGCGAGAGAGCGTAACCAAGTTTAGGGAGGTAGGCAGCAGTTGGCAGGGTATGCCTAAACGGGTTGCCAGGCTCTTAGAGATAAAACTCTGCTCTGCCCCAGAATCCACCAGTGCATGAGTGGAATGCCCGGTGGAGTTGTGGCAGAAACGTATGGGCAGTGTGCATGACGATAGGGGATTGGGCCAGTTAGAGTCCGCAAGGCCCCCTACTGTGACTCACGGACCTCCCCGTTTGGCTTAACCGGGCACAGCTCCACGGGATGCTGGTCATCTCCGCAATACATGCAGAGACCCCGTTCCCGCCGGCGTTGTCTCTCCGCTAGAGGGAGCCTAGTGTGCCCGATAGCCATGGCCTCTGGTTCATCGGCGGACTCCGGAGCCGGTAACGCCAGGGGGCGAGACTGAGCTGGACGCAGGGAAGCTCCGCACGAGCGGCTGGCAGACTTCCGCTCCGCAGCCCACTCACGTAGCCTGTTGTCCAGGCTAATAGTGAGCGAGATCAACTCAGAGAGTCGCCCTGGAAGATCCCGACCGGCTAGCTCATCCCTCAGACCAGAATTGAGGCTACGGAGGAAAATACTGCAGAGAGAAGCCTCTCCCCAGCCCACCTCCTCCGCTGCCACCCGGAAGTCGACAGCGTATTCTGCCGCTGACCGGCACCCCTGTTGGAGACTAAGGAGCCGATCAGCGAGGACGCTGTCAAGACAGGAATGGTCAAAGACTTCGAAAAAGTCTCGCACGAACCGGTCATACGAGAGGGTTGCGTAGCTGGGCTTCGTCATTACGGCGTAAGCCCAAGCTAACGCTCGCCCCTCGAGAAGATTAGCCATGTACCCGATTCGGCTATGGTCTGAGGGGAAATCCCCGGGAACGCGCAGAAACACCGACTCACACTGCAAGATAAACCTCTTCGCTCCACCGAGTTTCCCGTTGAAGCGATCGGGGGTTGGAATGGGTGTGAGACGGGTTGGCGCTCCCGAGCTAGGCTGGCCAGCTGAGGAGGCAACCGGAGCTGCAGCGCCAAGAGGACCCGGAGGGAAAGCCCGTGGAGGGTCCATGCGGTCTAACCGGTTAGTAATTGTAGTCAGTTGATTTAGTATCACCTGCTGTTGATGAGCAATCATATCCACCCGAGCCTCGAGGGTGGAAAAATGGCGTGCGAGCCCGCTGTCCGCTGGGCCGCTTTGCTGGAGCCGTACTGACATATTGTTCGGCCCAGGAAACACGCATGCAGGCTCAGGCAGATTTGAAAGCTTTATTCAACAACAGTGTTACGTGTATGAATGCGTGTGTGAGAGATGAGTGTGTAATGTGGGTGGAGGATGCAGGTCAGGACAGAGCAGCACGCCGTGCGGCCAGGCAACCTTGTAGTAATGCGGTGGCTGGTGTTGGCAAGGTCCCAAGCCTGGGAGACAGCGTCCTGCTGTGCGTCCGGGATGAAGCGGCAAGGCAGAGGAGCAGCAAGACGAGGGGGAGTGAGTCCGCCGCCGAGAGATCCACCTGTGCACAGGGGAAGGCTGACAGGAGAAGGTAAGGCAATAACAGACAGCTTACGTGTCTCGATGAGAAGTCAGCAGACCTGGAGGAAAGGATGCTGCTGTGAGTTGAGTACACAGGGAGACAGACGGCTCCAGGCTGCAGCTCAGGGCAGGATGGAATAAATAGCTGCGCACTAACGAGGAGCAGGTGTGCGCGCAGCTGAGGTGGAAGCCCGTGAGCTGCGGGTGATGACAGAAATAAAACCCACTTAAGGTTATTTTTTGAGAAAACAGAGCAGTTTATGAAGCTGAGGGAGGACAGGACATCTGTAATAATTTGATTATGTTGATCTTTAAAATGTTCCAGTGAAATTCAGATTTTTCCAATGTTTTCTTTTTGTTTCTGACAGTCACCTGTCAGGAGCTGTGGAGAGAATGGGCTGTACTCAAGACTTATAAAACACAGCTGATATTTGACTGAAATGACCATAATAAAAATGATTTGATGACTTGTTGTATTGATCGTGATTTTTTAGCAGTTTACTTTGCAAATTGAAACAAGCTAAATAAGAATTTTGCATGTTTATTATTAATAGTTAGAAAAACTACTAACATTAACAAAGGTAATGCTCCTTGCAAGATAAATCAAGGCACATTCTCATTATCCTTTATACACAGAGTGAAACATTTTAAACCTGATTTAATATTGATGATTATTGTTATGGTTTTTGAAATTAAATTACAAATAATTATTTTCTAATTTACTAAGATGCACTCGTAAAACTTAGATAACAGATAAACATGGACTGTGTTCTACTGCTACTGAAAATCAGTGAGGGTCATCATACTACAGTATAGGACCGTGGTCTGGTTTACTAAATTAACCAGACCGTCAGTGACAGAGTAGCAAGAGGAATAGTGATTTTTCTTAAACCATGTAAGTGCCCAGATCTCCTGACCTTTGACCTTGAGCATAACTTATAATATGAGTGAGTTTGGCGATCATCGGGGCAATTAAATACCCCCCATAAAAACACATGACATAAAGACAAAGTGGCTAGTGGGAGTTACTGTCTTAACCGCCACTGCTGATACCCACCTGCTATTGGCGGGTTGGCAGGTGTTAATATCAAGCCTTGTTTCCATATAAGCTTTAGCAATGTGCGTGTGTGGGACTGGAGTTTGACCCCTGACCTAGAACTGAACAAAGAAAAATAAAGTATTCAAAACAAATTTTTGTGAAAGTGAGACAATACTTTTAAAGGAAATTATATCAAAGCACCCTATAATTATACAATATTACACAAGAGTGAGTTATGGTATTGTGAATATATGAACTCCGGGTGTGATACGTAGTGGAGGGCACAAATGAATCACACTCGGAGTTAGTATATTCATGATACCGTAACAAACTCGAGTGTAATATTGCTTTTATACAACAGTTCCGCAAGCACAAATTATTAAATGACAGCAAAACTGGACAAAATATTATGATTTGTTTGTTTAACCAGCTATTATGTGCAGCTGAGAAAAAAAATAGTCCCTTTTGAATGTAGCTGCAGTAACTGCTGCTAAACATCTCAATCAGCATGAAGACGTCGATTGTCATTTCACACACATGTAAACAAATTAAATATTGTCAAGTGCAAAAGCAATAACCGTTTATAAAACATACACCTATTGAGTCGGTACTACTTCAGAAGATCAAATTGTATCCAATGCCAGTCACCAGAACCATCGGTAGTCAGCCGGTAGCTAGTAGCTAGCATGCTAGCAATTTAGCACATGCTAGCGATTTAACAGATTTTGATCACTTTGTTTTTTCAGATGACTCAAACAATCCATCACCACAAAGGTATTGTGGTTTGTTAATCGAGACAATAAATCAAACTCTAGCACTGCCTATTTTTTAAACAGATGTGAAATGGCTTAATGATGGGCAGAAGGAAACTGTTATTTTCAAAAGGGTGGGACTTCTGGGTAACGGATGTATAATTTGTTGTTAAACAGCGCCTCGCTGTAGAAATTAAAGTATCGAAAACAGTACTGCAATTGCCAGAGAGTTGATAAATTACTGTTAGTGTGGAGATAGTGTGGAAAGGATGAGGCTGAGTTATTTCTCAGGTTCCATTTTATTCACAACACACTCTCCAACATTCAAAAGCAGAAAGAGACATAACCCCCAACATCTGTCCGTTAAATACCCCCAGACATCAAAGCACAAAATCCCATTGTCTTTAAATCCCAAACACAATGCATCCCCCCTGCAGTCTTTCTTGCTTCCACCAACCTCGGTGGTCAGGAACTCATTCATGTCCATCTCCTTGCATATCAAAAGGTCAACTTTCACATCCTCCTCTTACCCCCAAGAGGTCCAGACCTTTTGTTCCTCTCTAGACGTGAAGTCACAATAAGCACACAGGAATATACATGAGAGCATATGAACAGTAATATACATGTGGGCCTGTGAAACTACATATGTGCACCACATTAGTAATTTAATGGTTACTAGAACACCTTTGAAGCGGAGTGATACATATCAAGTGAAATCGGAGTGCAATTATCGTGGATTATAGTAACTCCTGGAACCCCTATTGTCCAATAGAATTGCTCAGTTGGAACTAACTGTTATACAATTGAAAACAAATTCCATGATTCAACCACAGAAACCAAAACAGGAATGCATGAACTCCAAATGTGAATGAATAGTGTAGCTGTCACAGTGAAAAGGTTTATGTATCTTTGATTCTTTTTCTAAAATAATGTTTGTTTATGGATGTGTGCGCCTTGTTTTGTCCATTGCTGCCACCTGCTGGGAAGATATGGTGCGAAAATGGGTGGTAGGCATGCGCTGTTCACATGCCTGTTTAGAAGAGACACATGGCTGCTGGAGGCTGCCCACAATTAGATGCGGAGAGAGGACTTTGGGAAATTTGAGACATGACTAACAACTCCTAAATTCTAGGCAGAAGGCACACAGGGTATGTGATTATTTTTGTTTATGAACATTTGTTAAGTGTTATAATTTATTTTGTATTCATGTTTCTTATGTCTGTATTTTTAGTTTTTCACGGTGTTTAAGGGCGAAGATTTGCTGTGGCAAAATAAATAAAAACCTATCAACATCAGTTGGAGCGTGGTTTTCTGACCTAGAAGAAGAAGACTTTGGGAGCGGTTATAGTGAAAAACGTGTCTAATCCAGGAGCAAGCAGCAAGATTCCTGCAGGGCCATGCTTCAAGGACTTTGTTTGCTGCCCGAATAAAAGACGTGCATGCTTCTTCCCACATCCGCTGGACATTCAGCCGGACAGAAGAGGTACCAGAGCGACATTTATGGACAATGCAGTTTGCAAAAGGTCACAACACCTTTAAGGTACCAGGTCAGATGGTATATTTTCAGTTTGGAACCTTTTAATTCCTAAGTTAAATTGAGAAAAGAAACAGAAGTAAAAGCTATTCTTGAAGTGTTGTAAATTACTGAAGAGTGTCACTTGTTTCCTATTGCATGTTCTCCCAGCAGTTTTCTAACTTTCCTTTCACTGTAAAATTCCAAAAGTGTTAGTTCAAATCATTTTTGAAAATGGAGCATAGGACAAGTGAGTTTCGTGCATTAGCGGAAATACTTGCAGCTCTAGAAGATGAGGAAGTAAAGTTGGAAGAGAAATTAAAAACTGAATCTGTCGACTTAAAAAGACGAGAAATTAAGACACGGATAGGAGAAATAATTGGAGATCTTGAAATACACAAGATAGGGTTACCATCATCATCTCAAGTCGAAACGCAAGTGAGACGATCAGAAAGGAAGACACGCCCTACAGGAAAAATCATTGAGTTTAAAAGAAAGGAAATAACAGAGAGAGAAAGAAAGTTTATGTCAACGTATCTTAACTTTAAAGCAGAGATTCAATTAACAAGATCTAAACTTAAGGAAGAATGCTTTAAAACTGAGTTGGGTGAAATGATCCATTCTATAGAAAAGTGTGAGTCAGAACTAAAGCAAAGGTATGAGAGTTTACGTGCACTTACTTTACCATCTCAAGACATGAGAAGGAAGATTGATAGCTGCACTTCAGTTACAACTCAACCTCATCCGTCGCCTAGGAGCTGCACAGAAGCCCCCTAGCCAAAGCCGAGCATCCGTCACACCCAACCAAGTTGCATCCCACCTACTGACTATCGCCAAAGCACCCCAAGATAAAGACACCAGAAGAGCAGTTACAACTGAGCTAAAAAAACACCAAAAAATGCCTGTAGAGGAAATGAACCCTGAACCCTTTGAGGCTGCTGAACTGGAGAAAGTCCTACAGGGCCTGAAATGTGGAAAGGCAGCAGGATACGATAACATCTTCCCAGAATTCATGAAAAATCTTGGCCCCCGAGCCCTAACCTGGTTGACACAATTCTACACAAGGATCACACAAACAAACTCGATCCCAAAGAAATGGCGGACAGCAAAGGTCATTGCCATCCCAAAACCTGGCAAAGACCACAAACTACCAGCAAGCTACCGCCCAATCTCCCTACTCAGCGTTCCTTACAAAATCATGGAGCGCCTAATACTGCAACGCATTTCCCCAGAAATAGAGGATATTCTAAGTGTGGATCAAGCAGGTTTGCGCAAGGACCGCAGTACAGGAGAACAAGTACTGGCCCTAACCACCTTCATCGAAAATGGCTTCGAGAGCAGACTGAAGACAGGGGCTGTGTTTCTCGATCTTACAGCCGCCTATGATACGGTCTGGCACAAAGGCCTCCTCCTGAAACTTATAAAGGCGATCCCTGCTTGGGCAACAGCAATTATAAAAACCCTGCTGACCAACCGAAGGTTCAGAGTCCACCTCAGTCAGAACACAAGTGCATGGAGAATGCAGAAAAACGGACTCCTACAAGGCTCAGTTCTAGCTCCAACTCTGTTCAACCTCTACATAAACGACCTGCCTACTACAAAATCCCGCAAATTCATCTATGCAGACGACATCTGTTTGGCATTCCAAGCACCAGACTTTGAACCACTGGAACGGGTGCTCACGGAAGATCTTGCCAAACTGGACCAGTTCTGCAAAATCTGGCGCCTAAAACCAAGCCCAGCAAAAACCGTCTCCAGTGTATTCCATCTCCACAATGCAAAAGCTGCCAGAGAACTAAACATCCACCTGAGCGCACTCAAGCTTAAGCATGCCCCAAATCCAACTTATCTTGGAGTGACCCTTGATAGGACCTTATCCTTCAAGGAACATCTAAAGGGGACGGCTGCTAAGGTGAAGGTACGAAACAACCTGCTCTGCAAGCTCGCTGGTGCAAAATGGGGGGCGGCAGTCTCCACCCTGCGCACCTCAGCACTGGCCCTTTCATACTCTGTAGCAGAATATTGTGCCCCTGTCTGGTCCAGGTCATCTTACACACACCATGTAGACACCCAGCTCAACTCAACCATGAGAACTATAACTGGAACAATCCGCTCAACACCACTCCCCTGGCTCTCTGTACTGTCAAACATAGCCCCTCCACACATCCGGCGAGCAGCATTAACTCAAAGGATGCTCCAAAAAGTTAAAGATTTTCCTCACTTGCCAATCCATGCAGATATCTACACCCCACCCACTGCCCGACTTTCATCCAGACGGCCGATTTGGAAAAACCCTCCCCCAGCTGACTTTACCATCCAGACAGCTTGGCAAGAGGAATGGGAGACCAAGGAGGTCCCAAACAAACAGCTGGTGATAAACCCCAACCAACAGGTCCCGGGCACCAACCTCCCAAGGAGACAGTGGTCTACACTCAATCGCTTCAGGACTGGACATGGCCCCTGCTTGGCCAGCCTTCACAGATGGGGCAGTAGCCCTAGCCCACTGTGCGCATGTGGAGAGGAGCAAACAATGGAACACATCATAGAGGTTTGCCCGCTCCAAAGACTGGAAGGAGGATTACACACCCTCCATACAGCGAACCAGGAGGCAACTGCTTGGCTTAAGGACTTAGCATTCGCTAAATAAATAAATAAATAAGTTACAACTGAAATAATCCTACTCCTGCAAAGACGGTATGCAGATGTTGATACCAAGGAATTTGATGCAGTAGCTGTAAAGGAATCTCTCTTTCAGTTACTCCAAAGAGAAGATGCAAGGTCAATTTATGGATCAACTGTGTCTAGAACTAGTCAAAGCAGTCAGTCAAGTCATAGTCAGCAGGGAAGTCATGTATTGGCGAAAAAAGCAGACACAGCTGCACGTTTGGCATCAAAATGGGCTGAAATAAACAGGGAGATGGAAATATCTGCCCAGAGAAAGGAGATTTTGGCTCAGCAAGAAAAACTAAAATGGCTGGAAGATCAAAGGGATCTTGAAGTCATAGAGGCTGAATACAATGTGTATGCTGAAGAGGAATCAAGGTTTAATGCTGAAATAAGGGATGTTGAAGTAAAAGATACTTTGCCTCCAAGTCAGCTTCCAATGCAGCATAGTAGCCCTCCATGTACTTAAGTTCCACAAAATGTATCGGCCCCTCCTTACTCTGAGAGTAAACGCATCAATATTCCCCACAGTGCATCAGTCCCATACAACTCTGGCAGGATATCTGAGCCCAGAGAGAGCGAAGTCTCACTAGTCCAAGCGCTCAAGGAATCCCCTTGCTATGACAAGACTTCCAGCACCAGAGCCTTTCGTGTTTACAGGAGACCCACTTAAATTCACAGAGTGGAGCACTTGCTTCAAGGCTTTGATAGAAGCAAGTTGTACAGATCCAGCGCATAAGCTGTTCTATTTGAAAAAATACATAAGTGGAGAAGCGCTTTCAGTGTTAGAAGGAACCTTTTATCGTAGTGATGAAGAAGCGTACACACAGGCTTGGGATGCCTTAAACAAGCACTATGGCCACCCCTTTGTAGTCCAAAGAGCTTTCAGCGGAAAACTGAGTTCCTGGCCAAAGATTGGACCAAAAGACTCCCTTAAACTAAGAGAGTTCAGTGATTTCCTCATCTCTTGTAAAAATGCCATGCCCCATGTGCAAGGACTTAGAGTTTTAGATGATTGTGAGGAAAATCAGAAACTACTGCTGAGGGGGCCTTTATGCTTTCTCACACCTGGGACCACATTCTCCAGAGACCATCTGACGGCGGGAGGCGGGGCCGGCTCGGTGGATCTGACAGATCTGCTGAGCTGGCCCCGCCTACGAAAATCAGCTGATAAATGTCACCTGGCAGCAATCAGCTGACTCTTCTGATGAAGGCTGCAGTGCAGTTGAAACATGTAAAGAAGGTAAAGACATCTTTCTATTTTACTTTTGTCTTTCAAAGGAAAAAAAAAAAAAGGATAAATAATTAAAAGAAGACAAAATGAACCTGTTTGACGTATTACGTGGAAGTTATGGACAAGTTTGCATAAAAGACTTCCGCCGGCTGGAGAAATTGGAGAAAACACGGGCACGCTTCAGAAACCACCTACGATTCAACCTCTGTTGCAGAGATGAGGAGGTCACACCCCAAAGCCTCAATATAAGAAATCCAATCCCGACCAAGAACGCAGAAAAAATCATCAACAAAGCACGGAAAGACCTTATAAAAGAACGTATAAGAATAACGGCAAATAAAGTAGACAAAATAAACAACCAAATCAAAGAGGAAACGGACTTGTTTAAGCAACGCTACCCGACGGACCAGAAAACGCAGGAGCAGATAAAAGCACAACTGAAACACGCACACGAACAAGAATTCATTACAACGAAAAACCGCCAATTGAAAAAATTAAAAAAACTCACAGAAAGAAAGAACGGACGAAGACAAACACACACGGAAAAGAACGATAAGTGGGTCAAAAACCTATCACAACGCACACTCACGGACACGGAGAAAACAGTGCTGAACAGAGGACTGAACTTCGCCATCACACCAGCCAGAATCCCCCATGAAGAATACATCCTCGCAACAGAACTGGCATGCGAAAAAATCCAGGACCAAGGAGAAAAAGCAGCACTCCGGAACGCAGTCGCAGGAATCCTCAAAACGGCCAAATTACCACAAAGCAACGTTACAAGAAAAGAAGAAAAAGCATTAAACTCACTCAAGACAGCTAAAACGATCACAATACTCCCAGCAGATAAAGGCAGAACAACAGTAATTTTGGACACGGAAACATACGAAAAACAGATGGAAACCATGTTGGCAGACAGTAACACATACGAAATCATTAAAACAAACCCGACAGAAGAAAAGAAAAAAATGCTCAAAGCCCTTCTAAAACCTCTATTAGAAAGCAATAAAATCACAAAGGACGCATATGATCACCTGATCCCCACAGCCAGCATCACCCCTCGGATTTATGGAACACCGAAAATACATAAAAAGGATATCCCACTGCGGCCAATAATAGACAGCATTGGATCAGTCACATACAACTTATCAAAAGCCCTAGCTGAAATCATCAAACCCCTCCTTGGACTATCAGACTTTCACTGTAAAAATTCAAAAGAGCTGGCACAAGAACTCAAAGACATAAAAATAGAATCAGACGAGATCCTCATCTCACATGACGTCATCTCTTTATTCACAAAGACTCCTATTGACGTCACACTACACATAGTGCAAGAACGCCTCAACAAGGACAGTACCCTAAAAAGACGCACCAACCTCAC
Source organism: Pholidichthys leucotaenia (assembly GCA_020510985.1). Taxonomy (NCBI): domain Eukaryota; kingdom Metazoa; phylum Chordata; class Actinopteri; order Cichliformes; family Pholidichthyidae; genus Pholidichthys; species Pholidichthys leucotaenia. Next base: position 320,128,814 of record CM035845.1, on the reverse strand, counting down.
AGTCCATGACATATCCAAATTACTACAGTTTGTTGCAAAATCCACTTATTTTCAATTCAGAGGAAAAATCTACAAACAAAAAGAAGGATTTGCAATGGGAGACCCACTATCAGCCATCATGAGCAGTTTTTTTATGGAGGATCTGGAAAATAAAGCCATCAACACAGCACCCACAATATGCAAACCCACCCTTTGGAAGAGATACGTAGATGACATTCTGGAAAAAATAAGGAAAGGACATACACAAGAACTCACTGACCATCTGAACAGTACAGACAGTACGGGGAATATAAAATTCACACACGAAGAGGAGGAAAATGGCACCATAGCCTTTCTGGACATGAAAATCCACCACAACGAGGACGGCAGCATAAAAATCACAGTCTACAGGAAACCAACCCACACAGATCAATACCTACTTTGGACATCGGAACACCCCACAGCACACAAGCTATCAGTCGTCAGGACATTATATGAACGAGCCACCATCATCACGGAACAAGAAGACAGACAGGAAGAGGAAAACCACATAAAACATGTACTTATACGCTGCCAATATCCAGTATGGGCCATAAACAAAGGGAAACAGCAAGTCAAAAACAAAGAAAATAAACAGGACACAAGACATAGAACAAAAGCTGAAATCAAAAACAAGGACACCATAACTATACCATACATACGAGGGATCACGGAACCAATTCAAAGGATCATGAAAAAATACAAAATAAACACAGCAGTCAAACCACACAAAAAATTAAGACAGTTATTAGTACACCCCAAGGACAGAATAGAACAAGACAATAAATGCAATGTATTATATGAAATATCATGCAGATCATGCAACAAAACCTACATTGGAGAAACCGGAAGATTATTCACCACAAGAAAAAAAGAACACCAAAAGGAATGTGAGAAGGAAACGCAAGGACGACTCACAAGATCACAAAAAGAAAAAGCAGAACAAGAAACATTAAAATCAGCTATATCGGACCACTGCAAAAGAAATAATCACATCATGGACTGGGACAACACAAAAATTATTGGATCGGAGAGCAACAGACACAAACGTTGGATCAAGGAGGCAATAGAGATCAGAAAGCGGGGAAAAGACACCATGAACCGAGATGAGGGGGCCTTTATGCTTTCTCACACCTGGGAGCACATTCTCCAGAGACCATCTGACGGCGGGAGGCGGGGCCGGCTCGGTGGATCTGACAGATCTGCTGAGCTGGCCCCGCCTACGAAAATCAGCTGATAAATGTCACCTGGCAGCAATCAGCTGACTCTTCTGATGAAGGCTGCAGTGCAGTTGAAACATGTAAAGAAGGTAAAGACATCTTTCTATTTTACTTTTGTCTTTCAAAGGAAAAAAAAAAAAAAAAAAAAAAAGGATAAATAATTAAAAGAAGACAAAATGAACCTGTTTGACGTAGAAACTACTGCTGAAACTTCCAGACTGGGCAACAACTCGCTGGAACAGACATGTCACTAAAACACTGGATGAAGGGAAGGCATATCCAGGTTTCGAAGAGTTTGCACACTTTGTGGCAGAAGAGGCGCGCATAGCATGCAATCCTATTTCTTCCCTTCATGCGCTAAAGCATACAAGTGAAAAACTAGAGAAGGAACAAAAACATATCAAGGCCAGTGTCCTGGTAGCTTCAACAAATGTACCCAATTATCCAAAACAAACCTCAAAGGCCACATCCCAAAGTGGCAAAGGTTCCAAGCCCAGCTCTTTAGCATCTCAGAATAAGAAGCAGATTAAGTGTATTTGCTGTCAGCAAGATCACTTTATCTATAAGTGCGACAAGTTTGCAGCAATGCCTCTCAAAGACAGGAAAAAAATTGTCATTGATAATAACATGTGTTTTGCTTGCCTCAGAGTTGGTCACATCTCCAAAAACTGTCGACAGAAGGTCACTTGTAATATTTGCAGGCGAAGCCACCCCTCTCCACTTCACGAGGAACGTCCTCAAGGAGAAAAGCCAGAAATGCCACCACAAGAGGAAAGCACTTCAACAGTTGCATGTAGTGTAAGGGTGGGCAACAGTGATCGCACTTCAATGATTGTTCCAGTATGGCTCTCTTGTGCAGCAGAAAACAGTCCAGAGACCTTGGTGTATGCACTTCTGGACACTCAAAGCAGCAATACATTCATTGATCAAGACATTTGTGAGAAAATTCATGCAAAAACAGAACCTGTTAAGTTAAGGTTAACAACAATGACTGACCGGGGTTCAACTGTACATTACCAAAGAGTAGATGGGCTCAAAGTAAGAGGTTACCATTCACAAGAGTATGTTGTCTTGCCACCTACTTATACACGGGGATAGATTCCACTTGAGAAAAACAGTATCCCAACTCATGAGACAGCGAAAGAGTGGACTCACTTTCTAAGCATTGCAGAAGAGATGCCAGATCTGTTAGACTGGCCTGCAGGGCTCCTGATTGGCTATGACTGTACAAGAGCACTAAAACCAAGGAAGGTCATACCAGGAAACGATTATGATCCATATGCAGTCAAAACAGACTTAGGCTGGACTATCGTGGGTTCCATCAAACCATGGACTGGTCTAATGGAAGTAATAGGAGTCTGCAATTGTGTCTCTGTAAAGGAGTTTCCATCCATCACACCATCCTCTGTGATCAAAGTCCTGGAACGGGATTTCTTGGACACAAATCCAAGAGAAGGAAATATATCCCAAGAGGACATTCAGTTTCTCCAGTTCTTGAACGGGAACGTTCACCACAACAGGGAAGGACATTTGGAAGTGCCCCTACCCTTTAAAGAGTATCCACAGCTTCCGAACAACAAGCAGCTTGCTACAGTTCGATTGAGGCATTTAAAGGGGAAAATGGAAAAAAAATCCCAAGTAGAACGAGAATTTCATCAAGTTCATGAATGGTGTTTTTGAAGATGGTGATGCAGAAGAAGCAGATACCACACCAAAGGATGGTAGCACCTGGTACATTCCGCATCACGGAGTATACCATCCAAGGAAGCCAGAGAAAATCAGAATTGTCTTTGATTGCTCTGCCAGATTTGAAGGCACTTCTCTGAACGATCACCTACTTACCGGACCAGATTTGACAAATACTCTGGCTGGGTTTTGTGCAGACTTCGTGAGCACCCAATCGCAATCATGTGTGATGTGGAAAAAATGTTTAATCGTTTCCAGGTCAGCCAAGAAGTTAGGGATTTCCTTAGTTTCCTGTGGTGGGAAAATGGGAACATGAGCACTGAGCCCAAGGAATATCGCATGCAAGTGCATATTTTTGGAGCAGCATCATCTCCAGGATGTGCTAACTACGGCAAGAAACACCTTGCAAGTGAATATGAAAAGGAATACCCTTTGGCAGCCAGCTTCATTCGCAAAAACTTTTATGTGGATGATGGACTTATCAGCGTTGAGTCAGTTGAAAGGGAAAAACAACTTGTCAAGGAAGCACAAGAAGTCTGTTCTAAAGGAAGGCTGCGCTTACACAAATTTGTGTGCAATAACAAAGAAATCCTGGAGGTGATACCAGAAACAGAACATGCAAGTGAGAAGAAAAATGTAAATCTGAATTACACTGAGGTTCCAATGCAGAGTGTACTAGGGATAAAGTGGAATGTGGAAGCTGATGTGTCCTCATTCAGTGTTATCCTCAAAGAAAAAACAGCAACAAGAAGAGGAATTCTAGCAACAGTTGCGAGTGTGTATGACCCACTAGGATTTCTCTCGCCTTACATCTTGACTGGCAAACAACTGCTGCAAGACATGTGCAGGCGGGGTGTTGGATGGGATGAGCCTGTTCCCCCTCAAATCTAGGCCAAGTGGGAAATATGGCTCCAGGATTTGGAAAATCTTCAAAACATTAAAATACCAAGATGCCTCATTCCTGAATACCTCGGCAGAATCCAAAAAAATTGAGTTGCATCACTTTTCAGATGGTAGCAGCAGTGGTTATGGACAGTGTTCCTACATCAGGATTGTTTCTGATGTGCAAGTTCATTGTGCTCTTGTCATGGGTAAGGCCTGAGTGGCACCCACAAGCATAGTCACCATCCTGCGTCTTGAGCTGACTACTGCAGCAGTTTCAGCTGGTGTGAGTAACTTTCTCAGAACAGAGCTCGAGCTGAAGATCAACGAAGAGTTTTTCTGGACAGACTCTCAAGTAGTGCTTGGGTACATCAAGAATGAAGCCTGGCGCTTCCATGTGTTTGTTGCCAATCGCTTCCAGAAAATAAGAAACACTACAGATCCAAAGCAATGGTTCTACATTGAAACCAATCAAAATCCATCAGACCATGCTTCTAGAGGTCTCAAGGTGGCAGAGCTGATTGACTCAAACTGGCTCACTGGGCCTGAGTTTTTATGGGAACGTGAAATTGTCACAGTTCAACATTCACCAGAGCTTCTCATAGGTGACCCTGAAATAAAGGTTTTGAAGACAGATGCTGTTGAAAGAGACAACTTTCTTGAAAGGTTTTCAAGATTTTCTGACTGGAATACAGCCATCAATGTTGTAGCAAGGATTAAAAGACTGGCAAAAGAAGACAGGTCAGGTTCAATTAGTGTAGAGGAGAGAAGAGTTGCCTCACTCACACTCATTCGGGCAGCACAAAGGGAGGCATTTGAAGATGAGCTGAAATGGTTCAGTCAAAAGTCAGCTAAACAACCAAAAACTCACAAAATGCATCAGCTTGATCCTGTCCTTGTAGATAACCTCCTTAGAGTTGGAGGGAGGTTGAGAAAGTCATCTGCATCCTTTGAGCTGAAACATCCAGTAATCCTTCCCAAAGAAGGCATTGTAACACAATGTTACACAAGAAAACACAACACCAAGGCCGGGGCCAAACACTAAATGAACTCAGAGCCAATGGATTTTGGATAATAGGTGCTAGCAAGGTAGTGGCTAAGCATATCAAGAGTTGCGTCACTTGCAGAAAGGTGCGTGGACCGACCGAAGAACAGCGCATGGCTGACTTGCCAGCAGACCGAGTTGACCCTTCCCCTCCTTTCTCATACATTGGACTCGACTGTTTTGGCCCCTTCTACACCAAACAAGGTCGGAAGGAATGTAAGCGATATGGCTTGTTGTTCACATGTTTAAGCTCCAGAGCTATTCACATCGAAATGTTGGAAGATCTCACTATCGATGCATTCATAAATGCCTTAAGATGATTCATAGCAATCAGAGGACCAGTGAGGCAGGTTCGATCTGACCAAGGGACAAATTTTGTCGGGGCAAGGAATGAGTTGGAGAAAAGTCTGTTGGAGTTAGACAAAGAGAGGATTTCTACCTATCTGGCACAAAACCAGTGTGACTTTCAAATGAACATTCCTGAAGCAAGCCATAGAGGAGGCATTTGGGAACGTCAGATCCGTACAGTCAGGATTATAATGAGCTCAGTCCTGGCACAAACTCAAGGAAGGCTAGATGATACATCACTGGGAACATTCTTCTATGAGGCAATGTTGATTGTCAATAGTCATCCACTTACCATAGATACCATCAGTGACCCCAAAAGTGTTGAGCCTTTGAGTCCTAACCATTTGCTCACAATGAAAGCATCTCTGCCACTTCCTCCTCCTGGAAGTTTTGTCAGAGAAGATTTGTATGCCAGGAAAAGATGGTGGAGAGTGCAATTTATGACAGAACAATTCTGGAGCAGATGGCGCAAAGAATACCTGACTAACATAAGCCTAAGACAATGGTGGCATGCACCCAAAAGAAATGTGCAAGTTGGAGATCAGAATCAGAATCAGAATCAGAATGAGAATGAGATTTATTGCCATTGTTCATGTAGTACACAAACTAGGAATTTGTCTCGGTGCAATGCTGCAACATTAAACATGGAGTAGCACTAAAGATAAAAAACTATGCATGCAATAAAAGGTAGAATATGAATAAGTAATACTAATCTATGCAATGTTTAAATACAGTATATTAACAAGCAGCAGATATTGTGGAGTTCCACATAGTGCAGTCGATAGTGCAAAAAGAAAACAGTGATAATTGTCATGAGTCTGGTTGAGCTGCTGTACATAGTGCACGAGAGTCTAATAAGTCACTTAGTGTTCAGCAGTCTGATGGCAGAGGGGAAGAAGCTGTTCATGTAGCGGGAGGTTTTAATCTGAATGGACCGAAGTCTTCTACCTGAGGGGATGGGGGCAAAGGGTGCATGTCCAGGGTGTGAAGGGTCGGCTATGATCCGACCTGCACGCCTCCGGGTCCTGGAGATGTACAGGTCCTGGAGGGATGGGAGCTTGCAGCCGATCACCTTCTCAGCAGCGCGCACAATACGCTGCAGTCTTAGTCTGTCCCTGGCGGTGGCTCCTGCGTACCACACGGTGATGGAGGTGGTGAGGATGGACTCGATGATGGCCGTGTAGAACTGCACCAACATCTTGGTGGGTAGCTTGAGCTTCCTCAGCTGCCGCAGGAAGAACATCCTCTGCTGGGCCTTTTTGATGAGGGAGCTGATGGTCGGCTCCCACTTGAGGTCCCGGGTGATGGTGGTGCCCAGGAAGCGGAAGGAATCCGCAGTGGTGATGGGAGAGTCTGTGAGGGTAAGGGGGGGGCAGAGGGGCTGTGACTTTTCTGAAGTCCACGATCATCTCCACTGTCTTCAGAGCGTTCAGCTGCAGGTTGTTGTGGCTGCACCAGGACGCCAGCCGGGCCGCCTCTCTCCTGTAGACGGATTCGTCGCCGTTGGAGATGAGCCCGATGAGGGTGGTGTCATCCGCAAACTTGATCAGCTTGACAGACTGGTGGCTGGAGGTGCAGGAGTTGGTGTACAGGGAGAAGAGCAGGGGGAGAAGTACACAGCCCTGGGGTGATCCGGTGCTGATGCTTACAGAGTCCGAGACAGTCTTTCCCAGCCGCATATGCTGCCTCCGGTCCGTCAGGAAGTCGGTGATCCACCTGCACAGGGAGTCAGGCACCTTGAGCAGGGACAGCTTGTCCTGGAGCAGAGCAGGGCGGATGGTATTGAATGCAAAGCTGAAGTCCACAAACAGGATCCTGACGTAGGTTCCCGGAGAGTCCAGGTGCTGCAGGATGGAGTGGAGGGCCAGGTTGACTGTGTCGTCCACAGACCTGTTGGCTCTGTAGGCGAACTGCAGTGGGTCCAGGAGGGGAGTGGTGATGGTCTTGAGGTGGGGCAGGACCAGGCGCTCAAAGGACTTCATGACTACAGAGGTGAGCGCTACAGATCTGTAGTTGTTAAGTCCAGTGATCCGTGGCTTCTTGGGGACAGGGACGATGGTAGAGGTTTTGAGGCAGGCCGGCACATGGCATGACTTCAGGGAGGTGTTAAAAATGTCTGTGAAGACAGGAGTCAGCTCCTCTGCACAGTGTCTCAGGGTGGAGGGAGACATGCCGTCCGGACCGGGGGCCTTGCGCGGGTTCAGTCTGGAGAACTGTCTGTGCACATCCTGCTCACTGATGGCAAGGGCAGGGGGGAGGAGGGGGGGCCGCCTTTGATGAAGTGGGGACCATGGAGGCAGTGGCGCTGGGGGGAGGGGGGTAGTTGGACACAGCTGACGAGGTGTCAAAACGGGCATAGTGTTGGGACAGTCTTTGACAAAGGGCTTTGTCATCCTGTCCCTTAGAAGCTTGAGGCCGATAGTTGGTGATTTGCCTCAGTCCTCTCCACACAGAAGCAGAGTCGTTAGCAGTGAACTGCTGCTGGATTCTCTCAGAATACACAGATTTAGCTCTCCTCAGCTCTCTGCTAAACCGGTATTTGACCTCCCTGTAGCAGTCCCTGTCTCCACTTTCCAACGCTGCTTCCTTCTCCTTCCTGATCTGTCTGAGCTTAGCTGTGAACCAGGGCTTGCCGTTGGAGTAACTCACCCTGGTGCGCGATGGAAGAATGCTCTCCTCACAAAAGTGGATATATGAGGTCACAGTGTCCGTGTACTCATCCAGATCATGCGTAGCTCCTTTAAACATGTCCCAGTCAGTTATTTCCAAGCACGTGCGCAGCTCTTCCACAGCTTCACTGGTCCATTTCCTCGTAGTGCTCACAACAGGTTTTGTGAGCTTCAGTCTCTGTCTGTATGTGGGAATCAGGTGGACCATCACGTGATCAGATAGTCCGAGCGCAGCGCGGGGAAGAGCGCGATACACGCCCTTAACTGTAGTGTAACAGTGATCCAGCGTGTTCTTTCCTCTGGTGGGGCATTTAATAAACTGTTTGTACCGGGGGAGTTTGTGGCTCAGGTTGCTCTGGTTAAAGTCGCCAACCACAATAACCAGAGAGTCCTGGAAAGTCCGCTGCGCTTGCTGAATGTGATCCGCGAGTGCGCGCTGAGCCTCGCGCACGTCCGCGTCGGGCGGGATGTAAACAGCGGCCAGGATGAATGAGGCAAACTCACGCGGGGAATAAAATGGTTTACAGTTCCATCCATCCATCCATCTTCTACCGCTTTTCCGGAGGTCCGGGTCGCGGAGGCAGCAGTTCAAGCAGAGAAGCCCAGACTTCCCTCTCCCCAGCCACCTGCTCCAGCTCTTCAGAGGGGATACCAAGGCGTTCCCAGACTAGCTGGGAGACATAGTCTCTCCACCGAGTCCTGGGTCTGCCCCGGGGTCTCCTCCCAGTGGGACGTGCCTGAAACACCTCAAGTGGGAGGCGTCCACTTGGGTGGACGGTGGACAGTGGGAGGTGGTTTACAGTTGATGAATAAATATTCCAGAGCAAGAGAACAGTGTTGGGAGATCACAGTTACATCGGAGCACCAGCTGCTGTTGATGTAGAAGCAGACTCCTCCGCCTGTGGTCTTGCCAGAGAGCCCCGTGTCTCGGTCAGCACGAAACAGCTGAAATCCCTCGAGGAGGAGCGCGCTGTCCGGTGTCTTTTCCTTGAGCCAGGTCTCAGTGAAGCAGAGGGCACACGAGGTGGAGAGGTCCTTAAATCGCATCAGCAGTCTCAGTTCATCTACCTTGTTATAAAGTGAGTTGACGTTGGACAGAAAGATCCCAGGCAAAGCTGTGCGCGTGCCTCTCCTGCGAAGCCGCACCAGGGCGCCCGCTCGTCTTCCTCTCTTTCGCCGTCTCACTTTTTGGGCTAAAAAGTGAGCCAGATCGGCGGCAGGAGCCAAAAAAACTGGGAGTAGGTCCGTGGGAGTGAAAGTCCTGATATTTAGTCGCTCTTCACGGGTGTAAGAGCAGGCAGACACACAATTGACGAACAAAAACAAACAAAACAAAGCGCAGCGAAGCACCATGGCGACCACTGTGGGCGCCATCTTGGATCAAGGATCCAAGATGTGGTAATTGTCAAAGAAGGCAACACTCCCAGAAATGAGTGGAAACTAGCCAAAGTAGTTGAGGCAAGTAAAGATGATGATGGTCTAGTACGAAAGGTTAAAGTTCAAGTTGGAACAAGAGATCTAGGGAAAAAAGGTGAACGCTTAGAAGAGACACATGGCTGCTGGAGGCTGGCCCCACAATTAGATGCGGAGAGAGGACTTTGTTTGGGAAATTTGAGACATGACTAACAACTCCTAAATTCTAGGCAGAAGGCGCACACGGTATGTGATTATTTTTGTTTATGAACATTTCAGAATCAGAATCAGAATCAGAATAAGTTTATTGCCAAGCACATTTACAAGTAAATAACAGGTAAATATACAAGGAATTTGACTTGACACTGAAAACGTCATAAATGACATTCTCAGTGACGCGGCGAGCCGTGGAGGCGCCTGTTAGCAGGAGGGGAACAGAAGGCAGTAGGGAGGAGGGAGGGGTGGACACAGTAGGAGAGAGAAAAAAGCATTGTTTATCAGAATAAAGTTCATATATGACCGATATTATGATTACAAGAAAAAAAACTCTCAATGCACAATTAGCAGACAATAGAATCCACACAATGACACAAAGAGAGCAGTGAGTGTATATCTTCAAGTCAGTATAGTGGATCAGTTTGTGTGAGTTGGGTGCAATCAGTGGCAATCAGTTGGAGGACAACAATAGTCTCTTCCTCAGCAGATGTTATGACTACAGTCTGAAGCAGAGGCACGTGTCCTTGAGCACGGCAGATGGAATAGTTTTGCCAGACAGCTGTCCTTGAGAGTCAAATGCTGCCCGCCAGTGTTATGAAAACAAATATACTGTTGATTATCTGGAGGACTGAGTGCTGAGGGCGCCGAAAGAAGCAGGTCGAATAGCACTGACTTCAGAGAAAAAACTTTCTATTCTCTTACGGATTCAGTGCTCCAATCCTTCATGGCCAGGCGTTGAAATCGATTCATGGACAGCTCTCAGCGTGATCGTGATGTAATCCATTTCCCTGTACAGTTCTCCATTGGCCGCTGTCAGAGTCTTGCCCAGTTGGTCAATTTGATGGGTGAGCTTCGCCGGTTCCGCTTTTTGATAAGCTCTATCCATCTTCTTCAATTTGCGGTACACCAGAACAATCCCAAATCCAATCAGTAGAATTCCGATGACCATTGCTCCGAAAAGATATAAATCTTCAATATCTTCAATAGAAAGATCACACAGGCACAAGAGTTTCCAATTACTTGTGTCCTTCAAATAACCCGCAGCAGCAGTGCCTGTGGGACAGATCGGCTCCCCCGGGCCAGATTTTCTCGTTGAAAAAACAGTGTCAATTGCGTTCAAAGCCCAGCTTATTAAATCCATAATTTTGTTCGATAAATCAGCAGTAAAGACACGCAGACAGACGATAGCAAGCTGGGATCCAGTCAGTTAGGGAAGGAGAGAGATAAGGAGCCGGAGCTGGGAAGAAAAGCGTCTGCTCTCTTTGGAGGGCGGAAGTGAAGTAGTAGAAGTGAAGTAGAATTTGTTAAGTGTTATCATCGACGGTGGTAGCAGAACCACAGACGACGGCGGTGGCAGGGGCCAAGGAACGCGGAGGAGACACCCTTTGTTTTTACCACCACCGCTTTGCAGAGAGGGCACGCAAATGTATACCACCGTGCCAGTTCAAGCGCTCAGGAAACGCCAAGACTGGGGGTCGGTAGCAGCTGCGGCCCTCGGGGAGGAGAACAAGCTGCTCTACTTGATGGACGCACGCTCGGGGAGGCATTTCCTCGTGGACACCAGCGCCCAGTTGAGTTTCATCATGTCGTCCTACGCCGACCGGCTGGCAGGATCCAGCGGCCCCGAGATGGCAGCAGCAAACGGCTCGGAGATTAAGACCTTTGGTGAGAGGACTCTACTCCTGTCTCTACACGGCCGTACATTTGAGTGGAATTTTGTCATAGCAGCATTGAATTTCAATATATTGGGGGCTGATTTTTTGTGCTCACATGGTTTGTTGGTTGATGTCGCTAACAGGCGCCTGGTTAATGCACTGTCTTTTGATTCTATTCCCTGTACAGCTCGAGCGTCCCGGCCAACAGCACAAGCCAACGTCACAGCTGCAAGCGGTAAGTTCCACACACTGCTCACTCAGTTCCCAGTACTCACGGTCCCAACATTTTCAGCAGCCGTCACTAAACACGGGGTGGAACATTTTATTACCACCACCGGGCCGCCTGTTTTTGCAGAACCTCGGCGCTTGGATGCAGCTAAACTGGCCATAGCGCGCGAGGAGTTCGCCAACCTGGAGAGGTTGGGTATCATCAGGCGTTCAAACAGCCCATGGGCTTCCCCGCTACACATGGTCCCTAAAGCTGACAGTTCGTGGCGACCTTGCGGGGATTTCCGCAGGTTGAACAACGCCACAGCGCACGACCGCTACCCAATCCCTCACATCCAAGATTTTTCCGTTCATTTGGCAGGAGCGCACGTTTTTTCTAAAATAGACTTGGTCTGCGGTTACCACCAAGTCCCAGTCCGCGCTGAGGACATACCCAAAACAGCGGTGATAACTCCGTTTGGTCTATTCAAGTTTTTGCGCATGCCATTCGGGCTTAAAGGGGCTGCACAGACGTCCCAACGCATGATGGATGCGGTGCTGCACGATCTCCCTTTCGTATTCGTCTACCTGGACGATATTTTGGTAGCCAGCGCGTCCGAAGACGAACACGAAACCCACCTCACGGCGGTTTTCCAGAGGTTGGGAGAGCACTGTTTAATAGTCAATCCAGCGAAGTGTCAGTTCGGGGTGACGCAGATTGATTTTTTGGGGCACCGTGTCTCTCCCGAAGGAGCGGTTCCGCTGCCTGACAAAGTGCGCGCGGTAGCAAATTTTCCCCGACCACAAACGGTCAGGGCATTACAGGAGTTTTTGGGAATGGTGAATTTTTATAACCGTTTCCTCCCCCGCGCAGCACAGCTCATGCAACCACTGTATGCCGCGCTCAAAAAGCAGAAACCCGCAAATAAGATCGAATGGTCCCCGGAGCGAGAGCGGGCGTTCTCGGAAGTCAAGGCAGCCCTGGCAAATGCTGCGTTGTTGGCACATCCAGACCCAACGGCCCGCATAGCGCTCACTACTGACACGTCAGATGTGGCCATAGGGGCAGTCGTGGAGCAGCGTGTAGCCGGGGCTTGGCAGCCGCTCGCCTTTTTCAGCAGTACTTTGCGCGATAGTGAACATAAATACAGCGCGTTTGACAGGGAGTTGCTAGCTCTCCACTTGGCTATTCGCCACTTCCAGTTCTGGCTGGAAGGGCACTGTTTTACCGCGTTCGTTGACCGCAAGCCGCTAACATTCGCGATGGCCAAGGTTTCAGAATGTCTCGGGTAAACTGAATGTAGTGGCAGACTGCCTCTCACGCACCGTGGCGGCCCCAGTCCGCGTGGGGATAGATTACGCAGCCATGGCCGCCGAGCAGGTTAGTGACGCGGATGTGTGCGCGCTCCAGTCTGGACCAACAGGGTTAAGGCTGGAGAGCAGGGTGCTGCAAGACGGTATGCCCCCCCTAATCTGCGATGTCTCCACTGGGCGACCGCGTCCCTTGGTACCGGCCGCGTGGCGCCGCCGCATTTTTGAGTCGGTTCATTTTTTAGCGCACCTGGGAGTGCGCACGTCAATCAAGATGGTAGAAGAGAAATTTGTGTGGCCGAGTCTTCGCAAACAGGTGAAAGAGTGGGCAGCAGCCTGAATGGCGTGCCAATGAGCCAAAGTACACAGACACACGAGGGCTCCCTTGGAGCCATTTCACATCCCGGTTAAGAGGTTCGACCATGTTCACGTGGACCTCGTGGGCCCCCTCCCGCCATCGCAGGGGTGCATGCACCTTCTGACAATGGTGGACCGCACCACGCGATGGCCGGAGGTGGTTCCACTGGCGTCAACCACAGCTGAGGAGGTAGCACGCGCGTTTTTAACAGCATGGGTGGCGCGTTTTGGAGTCCCGTCAGACATTACGTCCGACAGAGGCCCTCAATTTGTTTCCGAATTTTGGTCAGCAATGGCCGCAGCCTGGGTGTCACAATTCACCGCACAACCATGTATAATCCTCAGGCTAATGGGTTATGCGAACGTTTTCATAGGTCATTGAAAGCGGCTCTCAGGGCGTCACTGACGGATGCAAATTGGGTAGACAAGCTACCGTGGGTTTTATTAGGGTTGCGTTCTGCGCCTAAAGAAGACTTAGAAGCTTCCCCAGCTGAACTCGTTTTTGCACAGCCACTTTGGCTGCCCGGGGAGTTTCTCCCAGATAATCCTGCGCCGGGCAGCTCCCCGTGTCAGCTGTTGCAGCGTAGCATTGACACAGGCATGCTGCCGGGCCCCGTTCACCACAGTTTTCCACGCATTTTTGTGCCTAAAACTTTGAAAAACGCAGAGTTTGTTTTTGTCAGACATGACGCGCATCGCCCCCCACTGTGACCACCTTATGGTGGACCATTCAGAGTGCTGGAAACAGGGGACAAGCATTTTTTGCTAGATTTGGGGGGTAGGAGGGAAAAGGTTGGCATAAACAGACTCAAACCCACTTTTGTGGTGGCGGACGAGCAAGTGCTGTTGGCGAGGGCCCCTCGGCGTGGAAGACCCCCACGGGGAGCTTCCCAGAGTAGAATTTCCCCAGAACACCCGCCGGGACAGACAAAAGGTTTTCACCGCCAGACAGCAGCTCCCCAGCATGACAGCGCTGCGGAGGCGGTGAATCCTACAGCAGATACGGGAGAAGACTGAAGCCCAAGCAGCATGTGGATTGATGTGTAATGATTCAGCATACAGACTGTTATTCTTTTGTTCAATCCAATATGCTCGGAGGGGGGGGGGTCGCACATGGCCAAAACATAATTAGCAGCATCTTTGATAAGAACAAAGGGCAGAGTTTCCTCGGAGATAACAGGAAGCTGTGAAATGTGATCTTTTGTATGTCAGAGACGGCTTGGAGGAGCCTTTGTGTGCCAGAGACTGTGAGGGGGATGTTTAAGGATTAAGGAAGTGCATGGCCAAAACATAATGAGCAGCATCTTTGATAAGAACAAAGGGCAGAGTTTCCTCGGAGATAACAGGAAGCTGTGAAATGTGATCTTTTGTATGTCAGAGACGGCTTGGAGGAGCCTTTGTGTGCCAGAGACTGTGAGGGGGATGTTTAAGGATTAAGGAAGTGCATGGCCAAAACATAATGAGCAGCATCTTTGATAAGAACAAAGGGCAGAGTTTCCTTGGAGATAACAGGAAGCTGTGAAATGTGATCTTTTGTATGTCAGAGACGGCTTGGAGGATCCTTTGTGTGCCAGAGACTGTGAGGGGGATGTTTAAGGATTAAGGAAGTGCATGCAATGTGATCTTTTATGTGAATGCAATGTGACCTTTTGATATGTAGAAGGACCTGAGTATTTAAGTGAAGAGCTCTGTTTGAGATGCCCTCTTTTCTACTATGCTCATGTGAGAGAATGTGTAATAAACTGCCTGAGACAAACTTGCCTCATCATTTACACTCTCTACAAGATCATCAAACAAATTTTAATACTAGACAAAGATAACACAAGTAAACACAAAATGCAGTTTTTAAGTGAAGGTGTTTATTATTAAGAGTGGGAAAAAACCCCAAACCTACATGGCCCTGTGTGAAAAAGTGATTGCCCCCCCACGTTAAAACATAAATTAACTGTGGTTTATCACATCTTTGGAAAGCTGAGTTCAATTTCTTTAGCCACACCCAGGTTTGATTAATGGCACACCTATTCTCAATCAAGAAATCACTTAAATACGACCTGCCTGACAAAGTCAAGAAGAAAAAAAAGATCCTCAAAAGCTAGACATCATGCTGCAATCCAAAGAAATCCAGGAACAAATGAGAAAGAAAGTAGTTCAGATCTATCAGTTTGGAAAAAAGGTCATAAAGCCATTTCTAAAGCTTTTGGACTCCAGCAAATCACAGTGAGAGCCATTATCCACAAATGGCGAAAACATGGAACAGTGGTGAACCTTTCCAGGAATGGCTGGCTGGCTGACCAAAATTACCCCAAGAGCTCAGCGATTCATCCAAGAGGTCACAGAAGACCCCACAACAACATCCAAAGAACTGCAGGCCTCACTTGCCTCAGTTAAGGCCGGTGTTCATGACTCCACCATAAGTAAGAGACTGGGCAAAAAAAAGCATGCATGGCAGAGTTCCAAGATGAAAACCACTGTTGAGCAAAAAGAACATAAATGCTCATCTCAGTTTTGCCAGAAAACATCTTGATGATCCCCAAGACTTTTGGGAAAATATTCTGTGGACTGATGAGACAAAAGTTGAACTTTTAGGAAGGTGTGTGTCCCATTACATCTGGCATAAAAGTAACACAGCATTTCAGAAAAGGAACCTCATCCTGCGATGGTGGCACTTATTGTGAAGCGCAATGTGGTGATGCCAACTTCCTGTCGCCTCACTGCACTACCCTATATACTGTAGCATGGTGAGCCACAATGGCACTTCCTCTTGTGCCGGATGCCCACGCTAGGTGCTTGCCGTGTACTGCCACACTTTACATTCAATAAAGCTGTATTCGACACTACCAACATCTCCGCCTCATTCATCACCAGGTTTGTGGACATAACATTTGGCGACAGAGGATTAACTCATGGAGGCATGCGTTACACCACTCCGTCCTTTCCTCGAGTTACTGGGCGAACCGTCAGTGTCTTGGCCGCGCTGGTTCGAGGCTTTTCAGACCTACATCACCGCGTTGGAACCAAAGGCTATCGAGTCCTATGGATGCTCAGCGGGTCGGACTCGTTTGAGGACGTCGTGGAGGTGCTAGAAAGCCATGTCACCACTCCAGCCAGCATGACTTGTACGGAGAATTTGTTTTTCCCAGTAGCACCAACGTATAGGTGAGCCCATCCACCAATTTGTCACTGACATAAGGCAGCTAGCTAGTGAGTGCTGTTTTGGACATCTTGAAGATGAAATGGCACGCGGCCAATTAGCAGATCGCACGTGCAACGCTGCATTGCGAGCTAGGGTACTCATGGCGCCAAATGACTTAACATTAGCCAGAGCTATCAAAATAGCTCTCCAGTTAGAGGCCGCAGACAAGCTAGCTTTGGCATTAAACTGGTGCCAGTCACAGATGCCACCGGAGCTGCCCACCACAGTAAATGCTGCAGACTTGGATAGCAAGGATAACTTGGATGACGATGTTATGGAAACCAATGCTGCCACCCGACGGTCTGCCCTGGGAAGACTCCTGTGCAAGGGTTGTGGGCCGCAACACACCAACATAAAGCAAAGGAATGCCCGTCAAGAGGAAGATGTTGTATCAGATTTGGATGCTTGAACCATTATGCCAGAGTGTGCCACTTATCCGAGCCGGGGAGCCCACGGAAGAAATCATTCTGCCTGCCCCAGACAACCATCCATACGGTGAGCCCCAGTGCAAAAGGGTACATGTATTGTTCAGTGGAGTTAGACGGCATGGAGGTGCCACTGTTGCTCGACACGACGGCAGTGTGGTCAATGCTGAACTGGGCCACGGTGACGAAGTTTTTCCTCTACCACAGGATAAGGAGTAACCCGGCGCCATTGTATGGCTACGGAGGTAGCAGGTTGTGCACGGTCGGGACTGTGGAGTTAACAGCTAGTTACAAGTCTGCGAAGATGGTTGACTTCACATTCCAAGTGGCGGTGCGTGACAATAACATCATGGGCTGTGACCTGTTCTATGGACTGGGTTTCACCATTTAAAACGGTGCTGGGAACGAGTGGTCGGGTTCTGGCCGCTGGAACCCACTGGTTCCGGTGGTCAAAGGTGATGTGGCGTGGGACGAAGAGCTACCAGACACTCTAGCTGTCAAGCAGGACCAGCCTCACTCACGTTTGGCTTGGGAAAGTCTCAGTGGGACATGGTAGAGGGGGGTACTGAATGTGGCGGTGGGGCACCCGCAGTGGCGAGTGACACCATGCGAGCCCAAGATTCCTCCGGAGCTTGTCCGCAGTGGGATAAGGGGTCTGCAGCTACGACGGTGACCGCTACAATGTTTTAGAAGAGGACTGGGCCAGACTGATGAGCATGGAGTTACCGCATGCTCAGCAGCAGCACACCAGGCCGAGCAGGGCTCCAATTAGGGTTATGCACTTGGTTCGGGTCTGGGGTGATAAACAACCATGGTGAAGATGGGCCAGACAACGGCCAGCGAAATACCAGCGAAATACATCTGTGTATAGTGGTAAAGTTGAGTGCAGCATACTTCCGGTTTTCTGACGGCTCGTCGAGGCATGCCAATCAGCTACAGCATGTCCAGGAGTACGCGGCAGGTGGCGAAACTGGATGGAAGTCGATGATGGCGGCGTGGGATCTGGGCTCCGTCGTCCAGAAGATCAGCCATCGCTCCGGGGGCTTGCTGCCTCCAGGGGCGCGCTTGCTGAGAGGCTGCCCTATGCTGTAGCAGTTTGTTTATAGCTCTGTTGTTGTTATCGTGTTTTATTGTTTTAGTTTAGGAGCACGACAGATGATTTTAGTTGGAATAAAGGACTTTTAGTTTATTTTGGTGGCAGAAAAATCCACCATGCCATGCAGGTTGCGTGGTAGTCCACCCACCGGCCCTATTTGAGGTTGTTTTGTGTGAGTGTTTTAGGCCTTTTTAGTACATTAGTTTACATTATTTTACAGAGTGATTTGGGTTCTAAAGTGGGGTGGGTTCGGATTGAGTGTGTGGTTTTGGACTTTGTAAAGGGGGGGTTGATGGCGGGACTTATTGTGAAGTAAAGTGTGGTGACACCAACTTCCTGTCGCATCACCGCACTGCCCTATATAGTGGGCATCCTTGTGCTGGATGCCCACGCTAGGTGCTTGCCATGTACTGCCACCCTTTATATTAATTAAAGCTGTGTTCAACGCGACCCCCATCTCCACCTCATTCATCACCAGGTTTGTGTACCTTTTGTTCTTATCAAAGACAAAAATAGAAAGGAGATATTTTTACATCTGTTCACGAAGGCTGCAGTGAACAGTCAAAACATGTAAAGAAGGTAAAAACATTTCCTTTCTATTTTTGTCTTTAATAAGAACAAAAGGTAAATAATTAAAAGAAGACAAAATGAACCTACTTGAGCTACCAGGTTTGTGGATATAACACATACAAACAGTAAAATGTGGTGGTGGTAGTGTGATGGGCTGGGGCTGTTTTGCTGCTTCAGGACCTGGAAGACTTGCTATGGTAAATGGAACCATAAATTCTACTGTCTACCAAAAAATCCTGAAGGAGAATGCCTGGCCATCTGCTCCTGACCTTAAGCTGAAGCGCACTTGGGTTTTGCAGCAGCACAATGATCCAAAACACACCAGCAAGTACACCTCTGAATGGCTTAAGAAAAACAAAATGAAGACTATGGAATGGCCTAGTTAAAGTCCTGACCTGAATCCAATTGAGATGCTGTGGCATGACCTTAAAAAGGCGGTTCTTGCTCGAAAACCCTCCAGTGTGGCTGAATTACAACAATTCTGCAAAGATGAGTGGGTCAAAATTCCTCCACAGTACCGTAAAAGACTCATTGCCAGTTCTCGCAAATGCTTGATTGCAGTTGTTTGCTGCTAAGGGTGGCCCAACCAGTTATTAGGTTAAGGGGGCAATCACTTTTTCACACAGGGCCATGTGCAGTGGTGTGAAAAAAAGTTTGCCCCCTTACTGATATCTTATTTTTTTGTATGTTTGTCACACTTAAATATTTCAGATCATCAAACAAATTTAAATATTAAACAAAGATAACACAAGTAAACACAAATTGCAGTTTTTAAATGAAGGTGTTTATTATTAATGGTAAAGAAAAATCCAATCCTACATGGCTCTGTATGAAAAAGTGACCCCTCCTCGCCCCCGGTTAAAACACAAATTAATTGTGGTTTATCATCTTTGGAAAGCTAAGTTCAATTTCTCTAGCCAGACCCAGGCCTGATTACTGCCATACCTGTTCTCAATCAAGAAATCACTTAAATAGGACCTGCCTGACAAAGTGAAGTAGACCAAAAGATCCTCAAAAGCTAGCCATCATGCTGCAATCCAAAGAAATTCAGGAACAAATGAGAAAGAAAGTAACTGAGATGTATCAGTCTGGAAAAGGTTATAAAGCCACTTTTAAAGCTTTGGGACTCCAGCGAACCACAGTGAGAGACATTATCCACAAATGGCGAAAACATGGAAAAGTGGTGGACCTTCCCAGGAGTGGCCGGCCGACCAAAATTATCCTGAAAGCGCAGTCACAACTCATCCAAGAGGTAACAAAAGACCCCAAACAATGGATTTTTTTGTGTGGGCATTCACATTATAATTTAAATGCGACCCCCACCAGACTGGAGTATGAACGGTTTCCAGCTATGAAGTGACCCGCTTGCGCAGAAGAAAGCACCGAATGATGGGCGGGGGGGTGGGGGGGGGGAACTTCTTCACCTTGATGCAGGGAAGCAAAATAAATGTTAAAAACATTCAGAAATGTTTATGCACAAAATAAATGAGACCAGCTTCATTCCTCAACATGTCAGATGACCGCTGTGATCAGCTCTGCTTTAACAGAATTGATCAATTAAACAGCTGTCTTGAAAATGAGACCCTGTGTCTCAATGGGATTACCTGTATAAATAAGGTTAATAACAAATAATCCTAGCAATTACAATAGGGCTCTCGCCCTAATAAACAGCACGGATCGTACCAGCAGCATAACACAGGTCCTGCACAGGAGCCACCAGAGACTCCCCTCTCCTGGACTGTGTTTTTGTATGCCCCTATCTGGCCATTCCACTCCACAGTCATTTACATATTACAACAAACAAGACTGTGCTGTTTACAGTGTCCAGTAAATGTGCCGAAACTTCCAGAAAGCATCAGAGCTGCTGAAACTCTCAGCTGCTTTAAATCAAGGTTAAAAACTTTCCTATTTGCCGCGGCCTTTCAATAGAACAACTGTTAATCTCCCACAATGCACTGTAACTTTTTTCTGGCACTTTTTTTGTCTTATCCTATTTTAGCTTGTTTCTGTTTCTCTTTAATTTATTTTTGGTTGATTTTAAATTTTTATGTATTCCTTTTGCAACTTGCTGTAATGCTTTAATGTTTTATGTAAAGCACTTTGAAATGTCTTGTACATGAAATGTGCTATACAAATAAGCTTGCCTTGTCTTACCTAATATTTGCTTAGTTAAATTCAGGTGGTGACTTTTTTTTTGGGGGGGGGGGGCGGCAGGCAGTATATAATAACACCAGTTAATTACTGGTTCACTTGGAGTAAACAAACTTGAAGAAGTTATCTTGGGTCATCAATTTAAAAAAAAAAAAAAACTTTTTCAAATTTGCTTCAGCCTAGTGGATAAATGGTCATTACTGTCACCTGGTATTGCCAGTAATCACCTATAATTTCTACGTAGTCCACCTTTAAACTCACCTTGTTGAATCCACAAACATGGATGATAGATGGATCCACAACTTTGCAAAATTAGTGTAGCTATGAATAATTTACTATATATTGCGAATAGGGCTTTATATGTATGCTTCTCATGGTTTCATTTTGTTCAGCTTGGCATGTATTAATTTTTGAGAGGCACTGTTGCAGAATCACCAGACAAACATGGTTATGCATTGGTTTGTTCTCATTTGTGACATGCATTTGTTCTCGGGCGGTAGTGGCTCAGGAGGTAGAGCGGGTCGTCTAATAACCAGATGGTTGGCGGTTCGAATCCCGCTCTCCCCAGATATGCTGCTGTTGTGTCTCTGGGCAAGACACTTCACCCACCTTGTTCCTGATGGGTCAGGATAGCACCATGTATGGCAGCTATGCCGCCATCAGTGTGTGAATGGGTGGATAGCAGGACCTGTAAAGTGCTTTAGTCATCTAGAGATGAGAATAAAAGCACTATATAAGTGAATGCCATTCACCATTTTTAAAAAGGTGGTGGTGGGGGGTTTTAAGAAAAATAAATTAGACGATTTATGTCTAAAACTTTAGTTTATATATGCCAGACATGCAAAAGTGGAGCAGGCACTGTATATATGCTCTTATACCTTGTTCTGGCAGATCTGCAGGATTTAACACCTCTGAACACCACCGCTTAGCTCCTCCTCACGGCTGTCATTTAAAAAAAAAAGGCCAACACACGCCAATTTATCACATACTTTTTCATGTAAATTAGAAACATTCTTTTGTAAATGTGAGGATTTTTCTCATAAATTTGCAGGCTTTTCATGCAGAGTTAGAGCCATTTGACTCAGAAATGTGTAGCTTCTTACTTGAAAATTTACAGCTTTTTATTATTCATAATTTTGCAGCTTTTCCTCATGAATTTAGAACTTTTCTTATTCTTGAATTTGCAGTTTAAAAAAAAGAAGCTTAAACTTGCAGCATTTTACTCAAATCTTATATTTGCAGTGTTTTAGGTTGTAAACAGTTGGAAATTTACACCCTTTTTGTCTTTTTGATAAAGTTGCAGCTTCTTACCCATAAAATTCCACTTTTTTTGGTCAGAAATTGGCAGCTTTTAACTGAGACTTACATCACTTTTTTTTTTTTTTTTTGTCAGGTCAGGCATTGGCTTGCTTGCTACTGGATAACCATGAAAAAAACGGTACTACCTGTCTCATGGGTCGGGCCATCGGCGACTCAACTGGCATCCCCGCCCTTCCGAGGGTGTGGAGGGTGAAACAGGGCATCCTGGCAGAGCAATATCTGCCACAGGTCTGTGGTGGACCACTCCCAGTTACATGGGGTGAGACTGGACATCCCGGCAGATAAACACATCTGTCACAAGGTCTGTGGTGGACTGTGCCAGTCAGTGCACTGTGACATGCACTACACAAAGAGCAGAGATAAACAAACCTATCATCTGGTCAGTCACTGCAACAGATACTGGAGTCAGTTTGTCTTGGCTTGTCCTTGCCACTGATAATACCTTTATCTGCCAAGAATGTGTTGCTAGTCTAGCAAAAGCTAGCAGTACTCAAATACTTTGCAAGCAGTTTCATGAAATGGGCAATCAGAAAGCAACTCATACCGGCTTGGACGTCGCTCGGGATTACAAGGTCCGCGCTGATCTGTTCACACTCTGACAGGCAGCGAAAAGTAAGCTAGGAGCAGGTAGACAAAAGAAGAGGAAAACAGCAACCTTGTGTGTAGCAGAATGGAATGTACGCATTCTGTTGGACAGAACAACATCACAGCACCCAGAAAGACAGACCACGCTTGTGGCCCTGGAAATGAACAGGTACAATGTAGACACAGCTGCACTTAGTGAAACAAGATTGCCTGGATATGACAGCTTGGAAGACCTTGGGTACATCTTCTTTTGGAGTGGGAGATCAACTCAAGAAAGGAGAGAAGCAGGAGTGGGCTTTGCAGTTAGAAAGGAGATAGCAGCAATGCTTGATGAGGAACAGGTGCCAATCAACGACAGGATAATGACTATGAGATTCCCATTACAGCAGAAGATGTATGCCACACTCATCAGTGTATATGCCCCAACAATGACCAACACAGAGGAGGTGAAGGAAGAGTTCTACAGTGATTTATGTGAGACTATCACGCATGTACCAACTGATGACAGGCTGATACTCGTTGGAGATTTTAATGCCAGAGTTGGTTCGGACACTGAGAAATGGAAAAGAGTGCTAGACAGTCATGGAGTAGGCAAGTGCAATGCTAATGGAGAACTTCTACTTGCACTATGTTCAGAGTACAACCTTGTGATAACCAACACTCTATTTAAGCACAGGGACACACACAAGAAGACATGGATGCACCCAAGATCCAAGCACTGGCACTTATTAGACTACATCATAGTCAGGCAGAGAGACATAAGGGATATACTGGACATCAACGCAATGAGAGGCGCGGACTGTGGTACTGATCATGTTATGCCGAGATCTAGATTAAGGATTTGGAGACGGAAACAGCACTGCAGGACGGGTGCGAAGCCACCACGGAAGCTAAACACTAGTGCACTGAAAGGCCAAAAGAAGCAGGAAGAACTTACACAGGAAATGGATGAAAACTTGAAAGACTGGGACAGCAACAACTCAGAGAATGACATAGAAGAGAAATGGGCAACACTGAAGGATATGGTGTATCAGACTGCGAGTGATGTATTAGGCCGCCCTGAGAGGAAACATCAAGATTGGTTTGATGAGCATGATGAACACCTGAAGAAACTACTAGAAGCGAGGAATACAGCTAGGCAGGAAAACCTACAATGTAACACAAGCTCGAAGAAGAAATACTCAAAGGCTCAGAGTAAGCTACAGAAGTACACCAGAGATGAAGTCCAACTGGTGGGGTGAAAAAAAGGAGGAACTTCAAATTGCAGCAGACAGAAAGGACATGAAAACATTCTTCACAGGTTTGAGAGAAATCTACGGCCCTAAACCAAGAGGACTGATCCAACTAAAGGCTATGGATGGTGAAACAGTTTTGCAGGAGAAAGACAAGATCCTGGACAGATTTGCAGACCACTTTGACCAACTACTAAACAACCCTGGAGATCTCACTGAAGAGGCTAAAGAAGCTCTAGTGCAGCGACCAGCTGTATCAAGTCTGGATGAACCACCAGATTTTGATGAACTAATGGCAGCTATTAGGACAACACAGGATGGTAAAGCTCCAGGAAGGGATGGAATTCCAGCAGAAGTATGGAATTTTGGTGGTGTTCAGCTGACCAACTGCCTGCACAAGCTCATCCAAGAGATATGGGATGCCCAAAAAGTACCTCAAGACTGGAAGGATGCAAGTATTGTGCCTTTGTTCAAGAAAGGTGACAGGAAAGATTATGGAAATTACCGAGGTATATCACTGCTAGCCACTGTTGGTAAGATTCTGTCACGTGTACTACTGAACAGACTCAATGAACACATTTCACAGAATGTACTACTGGAAACCCAGTGCAGCTTTAGAAGTGGAAGAAGCACAATGGACATGATTTTCTGCTTGAAACAGGTTCAAGAAAAGTGTATCGAACAGAACATGCCGCTTTATGTAGTCTTCATAGACTTCAGTAAAGCCTTCAATACTGTTTCGCGACAAGGACTTTGGCAGGTACTCAAGAAATATGGCTGTACTGAGAAGTTTGTCAGCCTGATTGAGGCACTACATAAAGGTATGGAAGCAAACGTGGCAATGAATGGTTCAGTATCTAAAGACTTTTCAGTAAGCAACGGGGTGAACCAAGGGTATGTGCTGGCACCTACATTCTTCTCGCTATATCTGTCAGCCATGCTTGAGGTGGCCTTCAAAGACACTTCAGAAGGGGTATACATTCAAACAAGGAAAGAAGCAGACTTGTTCAATGTGGCACAGTTTAAAGCCAAGAGTAAGACATCGATAAAGATAGTAAGATAAATGCTCTTTGCCGACGACAGTGCTCTAGTTGCACATAGTGTGGAAGATATGCAATCTTTAGTGAAGAAATTTGCAAGAGCAGCTAGCCAATTCAGCCTCCAAATCAACATCAAGAAGACAGAGTGCCTTTATCAACCACCAAAGTTCCAATTATGTACAGAGCCACTAGTCAAGTGCAAGACTTTCAAGTATCTAGGGAGTACTGTTTCAGAGAATGCTAGACTGGAGGATGAACTATCTCTCAGAATGGGAAGAGTGAGCGCTGTGTTTGGAAACTTGAGGGAGAGACTGTGGAACAATCGACATGTGTCTATCAGTGTGAAATGCAAAGTGTACAGAGCGACAGTACTGGCTACTCTATTGAACAGTGCTGAAACTTGGACTGTCTACAGAGTGCAGGTGAAGAAACTCCACGTGTACATGATGAGACACCTTCGAGCCATAATGAACATCTCATGGAAAGACAAGATAATCAAAATAGAAGTGTTGAAACGAGCTTGTCTACCATCAATGGAGGACATGCTAATACAGATGAACCTGAGATGGCTCGGACATGTTGAGAGGATGGACCACCAGTGTCTCCCTCGGCAGTTACTCTACTCACAGTTATGCGAGGGCAAACGCAATCAGGGTAGACCAAGGCTCAGATTTAAAGACACTGTAAAAAGAAACTTGAAGAAGTTGGACATAGACAGGAGTTCCTGGCAGCAGAAGGCTAAGGACAGAGCTGTGTGGAGGAATCTGATCAGACCTAAATGAAACAGTCATTGTCGCCCACGACAGACTGTTATGATGATGATGATGATGATGATGATGGTGACTTTTTTAAAAAAAAAAATGTGCCGTTACTGTGCACCTGTAATGTCTGACAGTTTCAGCCCCGATGCCCCCGCCCTCCCACCTGCAATTTTTCAGGTGCTGTGCCGTGGGAGAGGACAAAATTATGATCCAGTGATCAAGGGAAGAAGATTGATTAAAAAGAGAGCACAAATTAGCTGTCTGCCATGTGTGTGGCATCCTCCACAGCAGAATTGTAGCATCTGTCTTACTTCAATAAGGAAAAAATCGGATGACATGCGACATGACCGTTCAGACTGAGGTCGTTTGGAAAATATCAGATACATATCAGAATTAAGACCACATATGAAAGTGGCCTGGGTCTGGTGTGAAAAAATCGGATATGTGCCATTCAGACTGTCATTAAAAAATCAGATATGGGTGAAATGGGCCGGAGTGATTCGAGGCACACCGCCAACTGTGGACCGGCAAACCAGGTGGTAACAGGGATGGCTATTAGGGTGACTAAGATCTGAAGAAAAAAAACAATATAAGCTCCACTGACAGGGTGCATCCTGGCACAGCTGTTAACTGGGGAGCTAATAGCTCAGGGGCTAATAGGCTACTTTTAACCTCCCCCTTCCATCTACATGATGGACAGCTAGGTGGGCCAATAATAGAGGAGTGGGTTGGCCTTTAGGACGGTGGTGGGCTGGCTTTTTCTAATATTGATGGATACAATTTTCCTCAGTTTCCTGTGGTAGTGTATCATCACTTCTTGTGTTGCTGGCTGTCGGTGTGGCTTGCTCTGTGATTACGCTCTTCTCACTGCCCTGAAGATTATTGCCTTTAATTTTATTTTAATCCCTTTTTTCCATCTACCATCACCTCTCACTTCTGTTTAACAAGCCTCTTGTGGTGATCTCGAGCACAGGTCTGCTCCGTGCTCGAGTCACTTATTTTTTCTTCTTTTTGTCTCTTTATTTGGGTGTATTATCCATCCATCCATCCATCTTCTACCGCTTTTCCGGAGGTCCGGGTCGCGGAGGCAGCAGTTCAAGCAGAGAAGCCCAGACTTCCCTCTCCCCAGCCACCTGCTCCAGCTCTTCAGAGGGGATACCAAGGCGTTCCCAGACCAGCTGGGAGACATAGTCTCTCCACCGAGTCCTGGGTCTGCCCCGGGGTCTCCTCCCAGTAGGACGTGCCTGAAACACCTCAAGTGGGAGGCGTCCAGGAGGCATCCTAGACGCCCCCTCATGGATCGTCACCTTATCGTGGTGGGGGGGTTTGCGTGCCCCAGTGATCCCAGGAGCTATATTGTCCGGGGCAATTTGCCTCTGATAGGGTCTCCCAAGACAAACTGGTCCTGGGTGAAGGGCCAGACTAAGAACGATCCAACAGATTCTCATGATAAATTGTATATCAAGGATTCAGTGTACCCCGCCCAGTATGGGGTTACCGGGGCCCCACCCTGGAGCCAGGCCTGGGGGAGGGGCTCGAAGGCTAGTGTCTGGTGGCCAGGTTTCCACCCATGGGACCCGGCCGGGCTCAGCCCCAAGGAGTTACATGGGTCCGCCCTCCAGTGGGCTCACCACCTGCAAGAGGGATCATGGGGGTCCGGTGCTATGTGGATTAGGTGGCGGTCAAAGGCGGAGACCTTGGCGGACTGATCCCAAGCTTTCTAAACTGGCTTTTGGGTGTATTATGAGGTGTTTATTTGTGCTTTTATTTTGACAGCACCACAGCAGGTCTTCCACCTTTCAGACTGCTCGCGGGCTGTCACAGCTGCTGGCACTTAATCATCATTATCTTTCCACACCTGTTGTTGTTTGTTTGGTGCACTATTTAAGATTGCAGTCGAGGCTCACTCCTCGCTGCGACCTCGCCCTATCTAGGCTGGAGTCCCCAACCCTGACTCCAGTCCCTTTTCAGCGCACAGTTTCGCCCTTGCTAAATTATATATAAGTGACTGTTTGATTTCTCTGTGTTTGTTCAGTTATTTTCAACCTTCGAGGTTACATGTGTATAGTGTATGTGTTTTGCCCTCGTGGCACATTATTTTGTTACTTTTTGTTAATAAAATAAGAAATGGCAGCGCAGTAGTGGAGTGGTTAGCACTGCAGCAGCACAGCAACTCACCCTTGGCCGGGGGATCCTGGGATCGATCCCAGCCCCAGACCAACAGTGATCTGTGTGGAGTTTGCATGTTCTCCCCGTGCCTGCGTGAGTTTACCCTGGGATTTCTCTGGTTTCCTCCCACATGCCAAAAACATGCAAGTTAGGTTAACTGGCATCAAACTGGGGGATTCTAAATTGTCCTTAGGTATGACTGTGAGAGTGAATGGTTATCTCTCTGTGTTGGCCCTGCAATGGACTGGCGATCTGTCCAGGGTGTACCCTGCCTCTCGCCCAAAGATGCTGCGATAGGCTCCAGCCCCCCGCGGCCCGAAAAGGATTAAGCAGAAGAAGATGGATGGATGGATGGATAATAAGAAACTCACTGCTGGCTTCTGGCGCCTCATCTTTGCCCTGCAAAGGCCAAACATAACACCTCTTGCACCTGTGTGCATACCTACTGTCACCTAATCACCCTCTTTAGTCTTCTGCTCACCTTTTACTGGTGTTTGTGTTAGCTTCGGGTTAGCCACTAGCTATGGCTACTAGTTCTCCTTCCCCTTCATCTTTGGTGTAATCTCTGTGTCAGATGTTTAGTTACACCTCTGCCTCTTTTAGTGATAATGGTAAATGTATTAAATGTTGTCTTTGTGAGGCGCTCGAGGCGAGGTTGTGCGATTTGGAGTCCCGGCTCTGCTGCACTGAAACACCGTCAGCGCCAGTTAATAATGATGGACTCCCCTAAGCTGCAGCGGAGCACCCAGGTATAGGGTCTGTTAGCCGTCCCCCAGCTTCAACCTCTCCTGAGCAGCCAGGAGAGAATGGGTGAGTGACAGTGAGAAGGAAGCATAGTTGCAAGTCCCTGGTTCACCACCAACCTGTTCATGTTTCTAATCTCTTTTTTCCCGCTCAGCGACACACCCGCTGAGGCTTTTTATTTAAAAGATCTGATGCTACTCTATTATCCTAATAGAGCACTACACCCCAAAATGCAGGATTACTTGAAATACTTAGAATCTCCAAAAGTACAATGGGAGGCAGAGCCTTCAGTTATCAAGCTCCTCTCCTTTGGAACCAGCTGCCAATCTGGAGTCAGGAGTCAGACTCCTCTGTTTTTTAAGAATAGGGTTAAAACCTTCCTTTTTGATATAGCCTATAATTAGGGAGGGATCATGTGCCCCTGAACCCTCCCTTAGTTATGCTGCTAATAGGTGTAGATAGCCGGGGGACCTCCAACAATGCACTGGGCTTCACTCCTTTCTTCACTCTCAATGAAATATTATTGCTGGTCATTAACATCTGTTTGTTCTCTGCCATAGATTGAGTCCCCATTGTGCTGTTTGCTCTCTACATGTCTGTTCTTTTTGGTTTCTCTATCCCCTCACCCCCCAGCCAGTCGCAGCAGATGACTGCCCCTCCCTGAGCCTGGTTCTGCTAGACGTTTCTTCCTGTTAAAACAGAGTTTTTCCTCTCCACCGTCACCAAGTGTTTGCTCACAAGGGATCACCTGATTGCTGGGGTCTTTCTGCAATTGTGGAGGTTTCCCCTACAGTTGAAAGTGCAATGAGATGACTGTTGTTGTGAAATGGCGCTATATAAATAAAGTTGAATTGAATTGAATTGAATAGTTAATCTATGTGTCCATCAAGCAAGTTTGTCACAATTTCATTTCATTGGTTGAGAGTGGTGAAGTTCAACTCCTATTGGTGAGTGAAAGTTAGCTCCCACCCTCTCATGTAGAGATCATGACATGGTTTACTGACCCAGAGAGCAGACTTGGACTCAAAAGTAGATACAATTATCTTTATTGTGATTAGTGTTTGTGTGTGTGTGCGTGTGTGTGTGTGTGTGTGATCGTGTAGCAGCTGGGGGCGAGCAGAGCACCATGCAATTTGGCAACCCTAAGGTCAAGCAGAGACAGGGGGAGTTAGGGGCAGACCCCGGAGGGGATGTACAGCATTGTCCAGTGCTTACTGTTTGTAGAGATGGGGTTATGCTCAGGTTCAGCTCAGCAGCTACAGCCAGGAAGACAGTGCCCGCTGTCCCGGTTGCAGCTGGAGGTTGTTGGTGAGTCTGGGGAAGCATGGTGCAGCTCGGTCCGCCGCCAGAAGGGAGAGACGTCCGCTGCCACGGATCTCCGCCTGTGCACAGGGGAACGAGTGTAGATAAAGATGAATTGAGTGAGGGCTTACTTGGGGCTGTGATGAGGATCCTTCCTGACGATGGCTGGCAGGAGGCAGGACACCAAGACGAGGGCAGGCTGAGACAAGGAAACTCTGGAACAAAGAAAAAAGGCGAGTGCAGGTCTCATTAGGAAAGGAGACAGACGACACCATGCTGATCCGAGGGCAGCGTGGTCTAAATAGCCCTGGCCGTGATGGGGAGCAGGTGTGCGTGCAGCTGAGGATAATAGGCAGCCGGAGCGAACCATCACAGATCACAGCAGAGCTGAGACCAGAAGCACATGGAGAGCTGAGGGAGTGGAAGTGTTGCACTCTTCAGTGATTATAGAGAGTGAGTACAGTTGCCTTTTACCCTTAAATTTGTTCAGGAGAGGCACTAGAGACAAACAAGGCAACTAGAAACCTCTGTGATATGATTTAACAACCTTGGACCATCTTTGCTGTGTTCTTTTTTCCTCCTGGGTGATATTCCCCAGAATTCTGGATCCTGGATTCTCTCCTTGACCAAGCAGAGGGCGAGCCGTTCACAAACTTGATCTGATCCCTTGCTGAAAAGGAGACCCTCATTCACTCCTTCTGCCTGGTGAGATCCCTCCAGTGTGATAGGAATAACTACACCACACACTGTTGTGGACTATTAAAGGGTGCACTCAGAAAGACAGAACTATTCAAAATGAAGCTTCTGAATTATACCCCACCTGACTACAATATTACTATTGACTAGGATGCTAACAAGGACACCTAAGGACTTGAGATCAATCATATATTGTATATTAATTTTGAATATTGAATGAATTTCCTATTTTTTATTTTTTTGATTCACAAATAGGTTTTTTTTTTTGATTCACAAAACCACAACCAACATTCCCCTCCCCAAAAGGAGCCCGCCGACCTGCCTGAATGATTACAGACTGGTAGCACTCACTCCAATCATCATGAAGTGCTTCAAGAGAGTGGTGCTGCCCCTCATTCAGGACAACATGTGGATACCCTGGACCCCCTGCAGTATGCCTACCGGCCCAACAGGTCCACCTCAGATGCCATTGCTGCAGCAGTCCAGGTTCAGGTTCAGGTTACTTTACTCTCCATTATTCTCCATTATTCCATATGTATTATAATAGTCCATTATTCTCTCTCCAACATTAGGATGCTCTTTGTCGACTACAGCTCCGCCTTCAACACAGTCATCCCCCACAAACTCACCGACAAACTGTCTTCACTTGGCCTGCACCCCACCCTCTGTGACTGGCTACTGGACTTTGTAACTGGCAGGCCCCAATCTGTCAGAATGGGTAACAGGACCTCAGCCAGCATTATCACAAACACAGGTGTCCCACAGAATTGTGTTCTCAGTCCCATCCTCTACAGCCTCTTCACCCATGACTGTGTTGCCTCCCACAAGGACAATATCATCTTAAAGTTTGCGGATGACACTGCAGTGATAGGACACATCAGTGGTGATGACGATGCATCCTACAGGAGGGAGGTGGCAAGCCTGGTGCCATAGTGTGAAGACAACAACCTCACCCTCAACATGGACAAGACAAAGGAGATAACAGTGGACATGAGGAAGGGTAAGAAGAGACCCCATCAGCTGCTGTTCATCTGGGAGCTTGAGGTGGAGGGGGTGAGCAGCTTTAAATACCTGGGCATCTACATCAGCGAGGACCTTATGTGGACATGTAACACAACAGAGCTGGTTATGAGAGCTCAACAGCAGCTGTACTTTCTGAGGAGGCTGAAGAAGTTTGGCATGTCCCCCAGGATCCTCAACAATTTCTACAGCTGCATCATCGAGAGCATCCTGACCAACTGCATCACTGCATGGTACGGCAGCACTACTGCCCTTGACCGCAAACACCTGCAGAGAGTGGTGAAGACAACGCAGAAGATCATCAGGACTCCCCTCCCCTCTCTGCAGAGCATCTTCCACCGTAGAGTCCAAAGGAGAGCTGACGCCATCCTCCGGGACCCCACCCATCCCGAGCACAGAATATTCACACTTCTACCCTCAGGTCAAAGGTACAGAAGTGTGCAATGCAGGACAACCAGAATGAAAAAAAAAAACCTCCTTTCCCACTGCCATTAGACTCCTGAACAAATAACAAACTCCCAAAACTCCAAAACACAGCTTTGCAATTAGGAACTCACACACCGGTTGCTAAATCTGCACACTGCTCACCTGCACAGTGTATATAGTCTCACCCTGTCTGATGTCCATATTATCTCTCCTGCTACTTATCATGTACAGTCTACTGGTATTATCCATCCATCCATCCATCCATCATCCATCTTCTTCCATTTAATCCTTTTCGGGTTGCGGGGGGCTGGAGCCTATCCCAGCGTCTTTGGGCGAGAGGCAGGGTACACCCATGACAGATGGCCATTCCATTGCAGGGCCAATACAGAGAGACAGACAAACATTCACTCTCACAGTTATACCTAAAGACAATTTAGAATCCCCAGTTTGATACCTATTGAACTAACTTGCATGTTTTAGGCCTGTGGGAGGAAACCAGAGAAATCCCAGAGTAAACCCACGCAAACACAGTGAGAACATGCAAACTCCACACAGATCACTGTTGGTCAGGGGTTGGGATCGAACCCAGGATCCCCCGGCCAAGGGTGAATTGCTGTGCTGCCGCGTTGCTAACTACTCTGCCACCACGCTGAAATTCTCACACTGGGTGCTAATTTGTAATTCGTATACTGCTCATTTGCACACTGCTCATTTGCACAATGTACATAGGCTTATGCCATCTCAGGTTCATATTATCTCTGATATCAATATATCACTGTCCACTATAGTCATCCAGTGAACTTTCAAATTTCATTCTTTGTATTTCCTCTATTTTGACTGCTTTAACTGCTTTAGCTGTCCAAATTGCCTAATTTGTGTTATTAGTATTCATTAGTTTTAGTACTTAGTATGTGCTTATGGTGTCCTAATTGTCTAACTGAGTGTTATAGTGTGTGTTATCAGTATCCATTAGCATTAGGTGTGTTATTACCTTATTAGTATGTTGTGTACCTATTACCTTGGCATTCGTTCGGAGAGCAGAGTAAGAATTTCATTACTCAGGAAATGTTGCATTTCTTAACTGTGCACATGATAATAAAGCCTCTGAATCTTGAATCATAATCCACTTCTACCATGCAGGTTTAGTTTAAGTCCTTGTTTGAATCTGGATTAGCTCTAGTCTTCTGCCAATTTCAAGATTAGGACAAGGCAGGGACTATTTTAATTGATGTGTGAGAAAGCCATTTCAATAAGTCCTGGTTTAAAATGTGATTTAGTCTAGAACTAGGGCTTCATCACTGTATGGGAAGTCAGCCTACAGTATTGTAGGGTGTCCCATTTTTACCATTTTGAGCCACTTCCTCTCCTCACAGACGTGTAACACTCAAGCACTACTGATGGCAGCAGCCTAAGTGTACAAGGGCTCAGTGTAGTATTCTGGTCTGCATGATATTCACTCCTTCTGCTGATTGCATGATCACTTGCAGCTGTTATCTTCTCCCCACCTGTTCTCTAAAGCCCGTCACACCTTGATGATTTAGGCAGCATATGCCGACATTTAAAAAAAAAATGGTGAATACGCTGGCGTATGTCTAATAAGTTAAGGGTAAGTTTTGTATAAGTTAAGAACACGCTGTATACACCATATAGTACGGCGAGGTCGTCTAAAAAGTTTGAGCATGTTGAAAATTTTTCAACGTTTCCAGCATATGGCTTATATGTCCCACATACACAGGCCATAAGTTATACGTAACTTATGTGATCTTTCACATACTTTATTGTAAGTTTCTCATTAACTGAAATATGTTGAGATAATATTTAGCATACCCAAAACTTATTTCTAACCTATGAATAACATGCTTTGAACCTATGTGTAACTTACTGAACGGGTTGCTACCTTAAAGATCCTGTATAATGGCATATTGGCAACATTATGCCAAGCAGGAGACGATACAGCAGGGAAGAGCTAGCTAGCACTCAACCGCCACCCGGTGCTAATGGAGAAACTTGACATACCGGGGAACTGAAGCGAAAACGACGCGGGTGCCGGGCTGGAGTTTAGGCGGCATGCAAGAAATATAAGACAGAATAATAAAGAGCGATGGCAAGAACCAAGCAGACCGCCCGTAAATCTACTGGAGGAAAAGCCCTCCAGGAAGCAGCTGGCCACCAAGGCTGCTCGAAAAAGCGTTCCGGCCACTGGCGGAGTGAAGAAGCCTCACCGTTACAGGCCCGGTACCGTGGCTCTGAGAGAGATCCGTCGCTACCAGAAATCCACGGAGCTGCTCATCTGTAAGCTGCCCTTCAAACGCCTGGTGAGGGAGATTGCTCAGGACTTCAAGACCGACCTGCGCTTCCAGAGCTCCACTGTCATGGCTCTGCAGGAGGCCAGCGAGGCCTACCTGGTGGGTCTCTTCGAGGTCACCAACCTGTGCGCCATCCACGCCAAGAGGGTCACCATCATGCCCAAAGACATCCAGCTGGCCCGTCGCATCTGCGGAGAGAGAGCTTAGACTTTCTGCTGCACATCCACCAACCACAATGCTCCGCACTGTGTGTCTATATATATATAAGATAAGATAAGATAAGATAAGCCTTTATTAGTCCCACAATGGAGAAATTCCAGGATTGCAACAGCACAGGGATAGCAACACTCAGAGCAACAATCAGAAGGCAAGAAAAAACAAGAACAGCTAGTATATATACGTACATATTACTATAAATACATATATATATATATATATATATATATATATATATATATATATATATAGACACACAGTGTGGAGCATTGTGGTTGGTGGATGTGCAGCAGAAAGTCTAAGCTCTCTCTCCACGGATGCGGCGGGCCAGCTGGAAGTCTTTGGGCATGATGGTGACCCTCTTAGCGTAGATGGCGCACAGGTTGGTGTCCACGAAAAGAAGAGACCCACCAGGTAGGCCTCGCTGGCCTCCTGCAGAGCCATGATGGCGAAGCTCAGGAAGCGCAGGTCGGTCTTGAAGTCCTGAGCGATCTCCCTCACCAGGCGCTGAATGGGCAGCTTACGGATGAGCAGCTCCGTGGATTTCTGGTAGCGAAGGATCTCTCTCAGAGCCACGGGCCTGTAACGGTGAGGCTTCTTCACTCCGCCAGTGGCCGGAGCGCTTTTCCGAGCAGCCTTGGTGGCTAGCTGCTTCCTGGGGGGCTTTTTCCTCCAGTAGTTTCACGGGCGGTCTGCTTGGTTCTTGCCATCGCTCTTTATTATTCTGTCTTATATTTCTTGCACGCTGCCTAAACTCCAGCCCGGCACCCGGGTCGTTTTCGCTACAGTTCCCGGTATGTCGAGTTTCTCCGTTAGCACCGGGTGGCAGTTGAGTGCTAGCTAGCACTAGTTCTTCCTTGCTGTATCATCTCCTGCTGTAAACAGTGGCTCCGTCCGCCGACTCGGGAGACCTTTGGGGCGATCTGTGTGTCCGTGATATATATATAGAGTGAAAGGTGTAGAAAGAAGAAGGAAGATTAAAAAAAGGCTGTTGCAACGGGCAGCCAACTCGTGTGGCACCGCCGGTCCGGCGGAAGTGGAATCGGGAAAAAAAAAAAAAAAATATTATATATATATTTATTTATTTATTTATTTTTATATATTTTATATTATATTTTTATATATAATATATATTTATATTAATATGTACATATGTATACTAGCTGCTCTTGTTTTTTCTTGCCTTCTGATTGTTGCTCTGAGTGTTGCTATCCCTGTGCTGTTGCAATCCTGGAATTTCCCCATTGTGGGACTAATAAAGGCTTATTTTATCTTATCTTATCTTATTATGCAACATTATTGGCAACATTATGCAAACAACGTGGGCTACATTGACAATTGGAGCTCAATTTGGGGAAAACTTGGTCTTATGAGACGAGACAGCGTCCATCCCACTTTGGATGGTGCGTCTCATTTATCTAACAATCTGGCATCATTTTTATCCAAATTTCCAAAACCTTGACAGCTACGAGTTGGGGCCAGCAAGCAGAGTCTCAGTCTTACACGCCTCTCTGCAGCTACTCTTCATCTGCCACCCCTCAACTTAGCCACCGTCTTCCCCATCAGAGAATCATTGTCTGCTCCCTCCAAAGCAAATAAAAATATAATGTATAGGTATCCCAAAGTGATTAAACAAAAAATTGGTAAAACTCAAATTAAACATGAAGCCTCTATATTGAATGATTTGGCCTCTCTTCCTCCTCATAATTTAAAAATTAAATGCAGTTTATTAGATATTAGGTCTCTAACTCCAAAGTCTCTGTTAGTCCATGTTCTGTTAATTGATCATCAGATTGATTTAATATCCCTTACAGAGACTTGGTTAGGACAAGAGGATTATGTTGGTTTAAATGAATCAATTCCCTCTGGTTGTTTATACTGTCAAAATCCCAGAAGTTGTGGTCGTGGAGGAGGAGTAGCAACAACTTACCATTCCAAATTACTAGTTAATGTAAAGCAAAAAACATGTTATATTTCCTTTGAGGACCTGGTACTCAGTATTGGGCACTTTAGCCATTTTAGGTTAAACCCAATTTTATTTGCCATAGTTTATCATCCTCCATCAACCTACTCAGAATTTTTATCCGAATTTGCTGAATTCTTAGCTGATTTAGTGCTGAAATCAGATAGAATAATTATAGTACAGACAGTGACTGCCTTAATGTGGCATTTAATTCAATATTAGAGTCGATGGGGTTTTCTCAGAAAGTAGGAAATTCTACTCATTATCTCCACCATACGTTGGACCTTGTTCTGACATATGGCATAGAAATAGAAAACCTGGTAGTGTCTCCTCATAACCCTGTACTGTCAGACCATTGTCTGTTAAACTTTGATTTTACTATTTCTGATTATTTGGCTCCTAAAGAAAAATATTACTACAGTAGATGCCTCTCAAATGATGTTGTTACCAAATTTGTGCAGATTGTTTCCTCTATGCCATGTGTCACCACAATGGAAATAAGCTATGGAGTGCTTGCTCCTTCTGTAATTGATAGCATGGTCGATAGTGTTACAGTTTCTCTGCATCAGACTCTAGACTTGGTGGCCCCCTTAAAAAAGAAAAAGTCTAATCAGAGATTTCTAACTCCTTGGTTCAACACAGAAACTCGTAGCTTAAAACAGAAGACTCGTCAATTAGAAAGAAAACGGTGCTCCACTAATTTAGATGAAATCTATTTAGCTAGGAGAAATCATCTTTTAATTTAAAAAAAAAATCTCTTAGAAAAGCTAGAATGAGTTATTATTCTGCATTAACAGAAGAGAACAAGAATAATCCCAGGTTTCTTTTCAGTACTGTAGCCAGGTTGACAAAGAGTCAGGACTCTGTCAATCCTAGCATTCCCTTATAGCTTACTAGTCAGGAATTCATGAACTTTTTCAATAATAAAATTTCATCCATCAGAGATAAAATCAGATTCTTCCCACCATTAATTTAAATACAGTAACTACTACAACTCCTTCAAATGATATCTGTCTTGATGAGTTTACTCCAATTGACCTTTTAGAGTTAGATAAAATAGTTTCCTCATCCAAGCCTTCAACTTGTCTTTTAGACCCTATTCCTACCAGGATATTTAAAGAAGTCTTCCCACTTATTGGTAGCTTTATTCTTCATATAATCATCCATCCATCCATCCATCTTCTTCCGCTTAATCCTTTTCGGGTTGCGGGAGGGCTGGAGCCTATCCCAGCATCTTTGGGCGAGAGGCAGGGTACACCCTGGACAGATCGCCAGTCCATCGCAGGGCCAACACAGAGAGACAGACAACAATTCACTCTCACAGTCATACCTAAGGACAATTTAGAATCCCCAGTTTATTGATGCCAATTAACCTAACTTGCATGTTTTTGGCATGTGGGAGGAAACCGGAGAAATTCCGGAGTAAACCCACGCGGACACGGGGTGAACATGCAAACTCCACACAGATCACTGTTGGTTGGGGGCTGGGATCGAACCCAGGATCCCCATCTTCATTAACTTTAAGCCATGTACCTCAGGCTTGTAAAACGGCTGTAATTAAACTCTTACTCAAAAAGCCAACGCTGGATCCAGGAGCTTTAGCTAACTATAGACCAATCTCTAATCTCCCTTTCATTTCAAAAATCTTAGAAAGAGTTGTGGCTATGCAATTATTTGACCATCTGCAAGGAAATGGTTTACTTGAAGAGTTTCAATCTGGGTTTAGAATCCATCATAGTGCTGAAACAGCCTTAGTGAAGGTCACTAAAGACCTCCTCTTCACATCTGATAATGGACTTGTTTCTGTACTTGTACTTTTAGACCTTAGTGCAGCTTTGGATACTACTGATCATAATATTCTACTTGATAGATTAGAACACTAAATTGGACTTAATGGAACTTCGTTGCAGTGGTTTAGATCTTATTTATCTGATAGGTTCCAGTTTATTCATATCATTAATGAGTTTTCTTTCAACTCAAAGCTCTGTCATGGAGTTCCACAGGGATCTGTGCTAGGCCCTACTCTTTTTAGTTTATATATGCTTCTGTTAGGCAACATTATTAGAAAGCACTGTATACATTTTCATTGTTATGCAGTTGACACACAATTATGCCTGTAAATGAAGCCAGATGATAGTAATCAATTAGCCAAGTTGAAAGCCTGTCTAAAGGAAATAAGAGCTTGGAAGACTTGTAATTTCCTGCTATTAAATTCAGATAAGATTGAAGTCATTCTTGTTGGTCCAAAAAACCTTAGAAATACCTTTCCAAATCAGACTTTCAGTTTGGATGTGGTTACTCTTTCTCTTAATAGCTCTGTGAGGAACCTTGGAATTATTTTTGATCAAGATCTGTCTTTCAATTCACATATTAAATTTGATGCTCAGACTGCCTTCTATCATTTGCATAATATTGCCAAGATTAGGAGCATCTTGTCTCAGAGTGATGCTGAAAAACTGATCCACGCTTTTGTTAGCTCGAGATTAGATTATTGTAATTCTTTATTATCAGGTTGTCCTAAAAAATCTTTAAAAATTCTTCAGCAGATCCAAAATGCTGCAGCAAGAGTTTAAACAGGTACTAGAAAGAGAGATCATATCTCTCCGGTTCTGGCCTCCCTTCACTGGCTTCCCATAGAGTTTAGAATTAAGTTTAAAATCCTTCTTCTTACTTACAAAGCTCTAAACAATCAGGCCCCTTTTTATTTAAAAGATCTGATACTACCGTATAATCCTAAAAGAGCACTATGCTCCCAAAATGCAGGATTACTTGTCATACCTAGAATCTCCAAAAGTACAATGGGAGGCAGAGCCTTCAGTTATCAAGCTCCTCTCCTGTGGAACCAGCTGCCAATCTGGATTCGGGAGTCAGACTCACACTCTGTTTTTAAGAATAGGGTTAAAACCTTCCTTTTTGATATAGCCTACAATTAGGGAGGGATCATGTGTTTCTGAACCCTCCCTTAGTTATGCCGCTAATAGGTTTAGTCAGCCAGGGGACCTCCAATAATGCACTGGGTCTCACTCTTTTCTACACTCTCACTGAAATATTTTTCTATCTATCTATCTATCTATCTATCTATCTATCTATCTATCTATCTATCTATCTATCTATCTATCTATACACACATATACATACACACACACACAGTGTATATATATATATATATATATATATATATATATATATATATATATATACACTACCGTTCAAAAGTTTGGGGTCACCCAGACAATTATTTTGTGTTTTCCATGAAAAGTCACACTTATTTACCACCATGAGTTGTAAAATGAATAGAAAATATAGTCAAGACATTGACAAGGTTAGAAATAAGGATTTGTATTTGAAATAATAATTTTTTCCTTCAAACTTTGCTTTTGTCAAAGAATCCTCCATTTGCAGCAATTTCAGCATTGCAGACCTAACTTGATTGCACAAGGGTTTTCTAATCATCCATTAGCCTTCTGACGCAATGAGCAAACACATTGTACCATTAGAACACTGGAGTGATAGTTGCTGGAAATGGGCCTCTATACACCTATGTAGATATTGCACTAAAAACCAGACATTTGCAGCTAGAATAGTCATTTACCACATTAGCAATGCATAGAATGTATTTCTGATTAGTTTAAAGTTATCTTCATTGAAAAAAAGTGCTTTTCTTTCAAAAATAAGGAAATTTCTAAGTGACCCCAAACTTTTGAACGGTAGTGTATATATATATATATATATATATATGTAAATACCTACATTTTTTTTTATAACAGAGGGTGGGCGAAGCTGGTTGATTTCCACCTGCCATCACCCCCAGCACCATGTGACTGTACAGAACAATCGTGCCAGTTCCCGGTCATCATATGAGATAAACTGTGGTGGAAAAAAAGCAAAATTCAATTCAATTCAATTTTATTTATATAGTGTCAAATCACAACACAGGTCATCTCAAGGCACTTTACAGAAAAGAGTGGGTTTAGGCCACACTCTTAGTTTATAGAACCCAGCAGAGACCCCTAAGAGCAAGCACTGCGGCGACACAGGCGAGGAAAAACTTCCCTTTAATGGGCAGAAACCTCGGGCGGAACCATAGCTCATAGAGGACGGCCATCTGCCTCGACCGGCTGGGCCTCAAGGTGGGATAATCATTAGAGTTTCTGGATGTGGGAGAGAAAGTACAAATGACTGACAGAAGGCAAAATAATGACCAGGATGGACGACAATGGATGAAGCGAGGGCCGCCTCGCCAGCGGTGTTTCTTTGCTTTCTTTTGTGATAGAATTTACTTTTGTTTTTACAGTAAATGAATAGCCTCTATTTCTAGGATGCTGGAGGGTGACCAAACCTACACACTGTGTAAAAGCTGTTAGGAATTGTGATATGCTGAACAGGAAATTTTTCAAAATTTATTTCACTTGTGTACAATTTCATTTTTGAAACTCACAAGTTTTCAAGAAATAAAAAAGCATTTACTAACCTAGGCCTACTTTTTTTCATTTAACAGTATTTTATTGCAAAGTAGTTGATGTAATTTAAAAAAAATATATAAAAACTCCCAAAACATCAGCACACTGTACTCTGCATTCAAGCTTTCCTCATCTGTTTTTGCAGTGAAGTGGACTTTTTTCCTGAGATTAGTAACTGAGAGCCAAATGCACATTCACAAACCATAATGCTCCACACTGTGTGTCTATATATATATATATATATATATATATATATATATAGTAATATGTACATATGTTTACTAGCTGTTCTTGTTTTTTCTTGCCTTCTGATTGTTGCTCTGTGCTGTTGCAATCCTGGAATTTCCCCATTGTGGGACTAATAAAGGCTTATCTTGTCTTATCTTATCTTAAATGGGAATCGAAAACCGCTTTGAATCGAAAATTGATTCTGAATCGAATTGTGACCCCAAAAGTCAGAATCGAATCACATCGTATCACTTCTAAAGATTCCCAGTCCTAATAAAAGACTTTTGTAGGTTATTGTAAACTTTTTAAGCAGCATAATGTTTTTTTTGTTTATTAATTGACTAACTGTTGTATAATTATCATTATACAACAGTGACAAAGTATTTGAGTACCGCTAGCTTTTGCTGGACTAGTGACACATTCTTGGCAGATAGAGGTATTTTCAGTGGCAAGGACAGGCCAAAACAAACTAACTCCAGTATCTGTTGCAGTGACTGACCAGATGATAGGTTTGTTTATCTCTGCTCTTTGTGTAGTGCATGTCACGATGCACTGACTGGCAAAGTCCACCACAGACCTTGTAACAGATGTGCTTATCTGCAAGGATGTCCAGTCTCACCCCGTGTAACTGGGAGTGGCCCACCACAGACCTGTGACAGATATTGTTTTTAGTTCTGCCAGGATGCCCAGTTTACCCCTCCATGGGGAAGGAGTTTCATTTTTTTTTCCAGTCTTATTCCTTTTCTTTTTATACTGTGCCCACCAATAAAGAGAGAGAGAGAAATGCCATTTCAATTCTCCTGTATGTCCTGTACATATAGTACTATTGACAATAAAATCTTTGACTCTTGAATTATAGCTTTATTATAGCTATATTATACCATTTTACTGAGTGGATTTGCCTAAATCAGTGTGTCAATCATACTACATTGATGCTTATAGACATTCAAGTATGTTCCAGACAATAGCATGGTGTTTGGGACTTGTCTGTTTTTGCAAAAGAATGGCTTGTGGACTTATCTGTTTTTGCAAAAAAAAAAAAAGTACTAATAAATTGCCAAAAAGTAACAATGAGTTGATGTTTGATTTTTTGCTTTATTTTGTCTGAGATACTCACATTTCAAGTGACCATGTCTTAGAAGCTGATTTGGAAATACTAACACCTATACACCTACAAATGAAAAAATGGTTGTGAGAATCTGCTGCTGTCTGTCTGTCACTGCAATACTGACCAGGTGCAATCATATCTGTCACTATCTGCACCTACACTACCACACTGAAATGCAACTATGGGTATTCATCTCTAGCTGTCTGTATATATGATTGCTGGGTTTTTTTTTTAATTTATTATAGCTAATCATTTATCTCTATGGAGATCAGAGTCCTTTTGGCTGCCATTGGCACCACGGGTTGCATTACTAACTAACTAACTACTAACTAACCTGCACTTATACAGCGCTTTTCTAGTCACAAAGACCACTCAAAGCGCTTTCACTAGTACTAACCCTCTATTCTAAGGGCCTATAGGAGACAGATATCTAGGGACAATTTATTACTGTACACAGACTGTACATAGATTGCTGCTGTTGCTGTTTGATTTTCTTTTTTCCAGCCTTATT
Organism: Pholidichthys leucotaenia; assembly: GCA_020510985.1. Classification (NCBI taxonomy): domain Eukaryota; kingdom Metazoa; phylum Chordata; class Actinopteri; order Cichliformes; family Pholidichthyidae; genus Pholidichthys; species Pholidichthys leucotaenia. Next base: position 320,086,265 of record CM035845.1, on the reverse strand, counting down.
CCTTTTTCTTTTTTTATAAAATGCACACCAATGAAGAGCGAGAGAAACACCATTTCAGTTCTCCTGTATGTCCTGTACATATAGCAGTATTGACGATAAAATCTTTGAATCTTGAATATTGAATCCAATCTGCAGGAAAATGTAGCAGTATTTAATAGCCATTTGTTCATTAGGAACAATTTAAGGATTGCACATTATTTTCTGAAGTCTACTCCTCCACCCCTGTGCCAGAGAAGATAAAAACTGTGACATAACATACAAACACTTGATAGAATTAAGATTAATGGCCTACTTACATATTATTAGAGCGAAAAAATCCAGGTGGAGAGCCAGTACATCACACTTCCTTGTTATCACGTGCTCGCAATCGGTTCTTCTCGGTCTCACTCGTGTCTTTCTTGAGCGCTCACGTTATATAGTTATCGTGCAATCTTGTATTTCGAACCTTGTTATCCATGCCGCTTAAAAAAACAAACAAGTAGTAGGGATGGACGCAAGGCTCCCGAGTGGAAAGCGGTAGAAAAAAATGGTAGAAATAACCCTAGTAATAGCTGGTGTATCCAAACCCAAAAAAAATTTGCCATAAGTTGTCCTGAACACCTGACTATAATGCATTCTCCTACTGTGGTACCCACAATCATTTACAGTCAATCCACAGACTTGACTATTCTAGGGCTGTCCAGTATGAGGTCTCATACAGACTCCCAGACTAATCTCAAAGTACAAATGCTTTTGTCCACCTCCTCAAATAGTTCTTGTTCAATGCAGCATTAATCAGTCCCAGCTATGCATCAACAGAAGTCTCCATGTTTCAGACAACCTATCCGTTATGTCTTGTTAAACAGCACTTTTCTTTTTAAAGGATGCCAATGCTCTCTCCAGAGATGCACAATCTATCAATAGATTCCTCCACTGCATGACATTTATATTGGTTTTGGAGTTCCAATTCAAAAGGATGGCTCTCTTGGCAATAGTTAGGGCTGTGAGGAGAGCAAGAAAAAGAAGGATCCTACAAATGCACAGCTGGTGTCAAGGTTATGGAGGACACAGGACTCAAGCTATCCAGTCCTTATATGACCGGTGCAAGAGTTTGATTCGTATTGCCAACACCCAGTTGAACTCATTTCCAGTGAGAGTTGGACTCCGCTAGGGCTGTACTTTGTCACCGATCCTGTTCATAACTTTTATGGATAGGATATCTAGGTGCAGCTAAGGATCGGAAGGTGTCATGCTTGGTGACCACATAATCTCATCTCTGCTCTTTGCAGATGATGTTGTCTTGTTGGCTTCATTGAGCAATGACCTACAGGTCTTGCTGGGTCGGTTTACTACCAAGTGTAAAGTGGCCGGGATGAGAATCAGCACCTCCAAGTCTGAGTCTATGGTGCTCAGCCGGGAAAAGGTGGATTGTCCTCTCCGGATTGGGGACAACCTCCTGCCCCAAGTGGAAGAGTTTGAGTATCTCCAGGTTTTATTCATGAGTGAGGGAAGAATGGAGCGAGAGATTAACAGACGGATCGGAGCAGCATCTGCAGTGATGCGGACGTTGTACCGGTCTGTCGTGGTGAAGAGGAAGCTGAGCTCTCAGGCAAAGCTGTCAATTTACCGGTCGACAGATTTACTGATTAACAATAATCATGTTGTCACAGAGTCATTTTTATTAGGCATTAAGGACGCTAGAGACTTAAGCCAGCCCTGCTTTGAACATTTCAAAGAAACACACAAATGTACTGCTCACAGAGTTATACTAAAATATTGCGATAAAGTGAATAAATTTACACTGCAAAGCAGTAACATTTTAATTTTTCCACAGCAATAGAGTGCCTGGAAAAGCATACGAGAGCTTCTTGGACACCCTTGGCAGGTTTTAACCATAGTTCACTTCCTTGTAAACGAATCCTACAGTCATCATATTTCATGTGAACACGAAACCTTCTCACCACCTCTGGCTACCTCTTTTCTTCCCTTCCTCTTTCCATTTATATGTACTTTAGAGCATAATGACATCTTCTGAGCCTCTACTGCCCATCTCCTTTGGTCTACCATCATCCTGACTCTCGCAGTAAATCTCTGGCAAATTTATCCTCCTCATCATTCAACTAATGGAAAAGGAAAGGCAAAAGGACAAAGATTTTTGAGGTAATTTTCTTATTCCAATACCTCAATCTTTGCTCTACTTGAACTGTCACTACATCTCTCTTTAGAGGTCTCATTTGCCAATACAGGAACCTTCAGTTACTCCACAAGTACAGGTTGTAACTGGAACATTAGGGTATGTGCCTGTAAACACATACATTTACACGATGTGTCACTACCAAGGATGAGACAGGAAAACTAACATTAAATAAGATCACTTGACAATTAACAATTCATAGCCTCTACTGGTAGAACCTGGTTAGAAATGAAAGCTCCAAGGTGCTTATGCCTCGATACCAGAGCCTTGGCGGAGGTATGCATTCTCGGATCATCACCAAAATGTTATGGGTTCCTCTCTAGCCCAAGGACCACCTCTGGTAAAAATTTCAATTTCATGTCAGCGGCAGCCAAGAGCCACAAAACTGATTTGTTTTGGAAGGTTCGGAATGTTAAAACCTTCCTTTTTGATATAGCCTACAATTAGGGAGGGATCATGTGTTTCTGAACCCTCCCTTAGTTATGCTGCTAATAGGTTTAGTCAGCCAGGGGACCTCCAATAATGCACTGGGCCTCACTCCTTTCTTCACTCTCAATGAAATATTTTATTTATTTATTTATTTATTTTTGCTGGTCATTAACATCTGTTTGTTTTCTCCCATAGATTGAGTCCCCATCGTGCTGTTTGCTCTCTACATGTCTGTTCTTTTCATCTTCTCTATCACCTCACCCCCCAGCCAGTCGCAGCAGATGACTGCCCCTCCCTGAGCCTGGTTGTGCTGGAGGTTTCTTCTTTTTAAAAGGGAGTTTTTCCTCTCCACCGTCGCCAAGCGCTTGCTAACAGGGGATTACCTGATTGCTGGGGTCTTTCTGACATTAGAGTATGTGCCTGTAAACACATACATTTACACAATGTGTCACTACCAAGGATGAGACAGGAACACTAACATTAAATAAGATCATTTGACCATTAACAATTCATAGCCTCTACTGGTAGAACCTGGTTAGAAATGAAAGCTCCAAGGTGCTGATGCCTCGATACCAGAGCCTTGGCGGAGGTATGCATTCTCGGATCATCACCAAAATGTTATGGGTTCCTCTCTAGCCCAAGGACCACCTCTGGTAAAAATTTCATCCAAATCCATCCAGTAGTTTTGGAGTATACACATGTGCAGTGAAAATAATCTGCAGTTCACATGTCTGTACTGTCAGCGGCAGCCAAGAGCCACAAAACTGATTTGAACAGCTGCAATCCAAACACAAAAGAGCAGCACAGTGGCAGACATTTTAAATGGCAGAAGCAATGGAGGTACATGAATACAATGACAAGATGAACAGGAGCTCTTGCTCTTTAGTGGCAGAGGAAGAAAACAGATGGGCAAAAAGACCCAGTATTCACGGATTGCTCAGTACTTCCCTCTAGCAGGAGTTTTTGGCGCATGTGCAGTTCACTGAAACATCTGCGGGCGAGGAATGTTGGGACTTTTTAATGAGTTTCACCTTGTCCTTCCTCTGCAAAACTAAACAGCAAAACCAATGTGAAAACGATCGATATGATGAATAAATGGTGTAGTTGCTGAATACGTTTTTTTTTTTTTTTCCAGTAACCACTATTTAATAACAGTTCAGCTCCATGTGCTGTAAAAAAACATGCTGTATTTATAAAACATGCTCTCCTGTGGAACCAGCTGCCAATCTGGATTCGGGAGTCAGACTCGATCTCTGTTTTTAAGAATAGGGTTAAAACCTTCCTTTTTGATATAGCCTACAATTAGGGAGGGATCATGTGTTTCTGAAACCTCCCTTAGTTATGCTGCTATTAGGTTTAGTCAGCCAGGGGACCTCCAATAATGCACTGGGCCTCACTCCTTTCTTCACTCTCAATGAAATATATATTTATTTTTTTTTTGCTGGTCATTAACATCTGTTTGTTCTTTCCCATAGATTGAGTCCCCATCGTGTTGTTTGCTCTCTACATGTCTGTTCTTTTCATCTTCTCTATCCCCTCACCCCCCAGCCAGTCGCAGCAGATGACTGCCCCTCCCTGAGCCTGGCTCTGCTGGAGGTTTCTTCCTGTTAAAAGGGAGTTTTTCCTCTCCACCGTAGCCAAGCGCTTGCTCACAGGGGATCACCTGATTGCTGGGGTCTTTCTGCAACTGTGGGGGTTTCCCCTACAGTTGAAAGTGCTATGAGATGACTGTTGTTGTGAAATGGCGCTATATAAATAAAGTTGAATTGAATTGAATTGAATTGGTTCACAGGAGGAAACTGTCAAGACTCTGGTGAGCACATATCCACGACAAACTGGTCGTGTTCTTTATATTCAGACAAAGTAAAGAGATGTTTCATACCTTGACATGTTTCAACTGTGTGACGGTCTCTGTGTAGACTGGGTGAAACCTTCACTACTTTTACCTTTACTCTTACTCCGGTCTCAAGAGGCGCTTTTCCACTAGGGTCAGTACGGTATGGTTCAGTACGGTTCGGCACTCTTTGTCCGCTTTTCCATGAGGCACCCGATGTCCTAACGGTTCTGTTTTTTTGGAACTGTCCTTATATTATTAGCACCAATCGAGAGCTGGTCCAAAGGGTACCGGCACGGTTTCGTCACGCCACTGCTGGCCACTGATTGGTCCGGGCGTAGCTTCATGAGAGTGGCCGTTACGCTGACGTTCCAGAATCGCTGGCTGGCCGCCATTTGCAATTTTTTGTCCGTGAGCCCGTGGACAAGTAATATTACAAACAACAACGATAGAATGGCTTAACAGAAATCAACAGAAATCAACACAGCGGTCCAGCAGAGTTTTCTGTGCGTTTCGGCTGATGAGAGAATGCAGAGGGAAGCAGACTGAGCTTGCAGTGGGGAGCACAAGCAGACGCACTAGAAAATAGACGGAGACGCACCGGGAATTAGACCCAGCCACCCAAATTGAATTGAATGTACAGCCGTGACACACCCAACTTCAGCAGTTGAAGCTGTGATATTGTGATATACAGGACGGTGAGTGATGTGATATTCATGTTTTACATTATTTTTCCCAGCAGTGGAAAGTTCAATTTGGACGGACAAAAACTTAATCGTGTTTAAATGATGACCTAGCTCAATGCTACGTCCAACGTCGAATGTTGCCTTGTGTTGACAATATCTGATGAATTAAGCTAGTTGTAATTCTGGTTAAAAAGGTGTGTAATTCTGGTTATAAAGGTGTGTTTTACATGTTGCATTTTCGTGCTGTGTATGAACTTAAGGTGTGTGTATTTCATTGTACAGTCCAAACAGGATCTGCTCGGAATGGTAACGTTTTGTCAGCAGTATTGTGACAGGAAAACAACACATCAATCATATTTATAGTCAAATCTTTTGCTTTTTAAGTTAAAGTATATCCAAAAACTTCACTTCTGGACACCAGAGAAGAAGACATTTTTAGACAAACAAATGATGTACTCGATCGCATGACGGAGGAGGCATTTGCTCCCAAATTTCCCAACCATGAATGCATTTGCCAAATTTGCCAACCATGATTGCAACCATGATTCTAAAAAGAGATTATTTAGCTTATCTATCTATCTATCTATCTATCTATCTATCTATCTATCTATCTATCTATCTATCTATCTATCTATCTATCTATCTGTCTGTCTGTCTGTCTGTCTGTCTATCTATCTACTGTATATATACACACACATATACATACATACACACACAGTATATATATGTAAATATCTACATTTTTTTATAACAGAGGGTGGGCGAAGCTGGTTTATTTCCACCTGCCATCACCCCCAGCACCATGTGACTGTACAGAACAATCGCGCCAGTTCCCAGTCATCATATGAGATAAACTGTGGTGGAAAAAAAGCAAAATTCAATTCAATTCAATTCAATTTTATTTATATAGTGTCAACTCACAACACAGGTCATCTCAAGGCACTTTACAGGAAAGAGTGGGTTTAGGCCACACTCTTAGTTTATAGAACCCAGCAGAGACCCCTAAGAGCAAGCACTGCGGCGACACAGGCGAGGAAAAACTTCCCTTTAATGGGCAGAAACCTCGGGCGGAACCATAGCTCATAGAGGACGGCCATCTGCCTCGACCGGCTGGGCCTCAAGGTGGGATAATCATTAGAGTTTCTGGATGTGGGAGAGAAAGAACAAATGACCGACAGAAGGCAAAATAACGACCAGGATGGACGACAATGGATTAAGCGAGAGCCGCCTCGCCAGCGGTGTTTCTTTGCTTTCTTTTGTGATAGAATTTACTTTTGTTTTTACAGTAAATGAATAGCCTGTGGCACATATGTTGGTTATATATTCCCCACAAATGTGTTGCTGTATGTTAATTGTGTGCTTCACGTCTCATGGAACAAAAGGGACTGAGACTCTGGGATTCAGCAGAAGAATGTGAGATTCGGCCTTTGTTTCCGGGAGACGACCGGGGAAGATTTCCGGGCCACAGAGACTAGAGGACAATGGTGGGAGGTCAAAGGGGTTACTTTGTGATTGAGATTAAGTACCATGTGACTGTATGTTTGATTAAACACCATGTGACTGCTGTTTCGTGCCTGGGGTATAAAACCCCTGATGTGAGATGAAAACTTTCTCTTGACTTGCTTTGAGATTGTTGGAGATGTGATCTGTGAATAAAGCTGAATCTGAGGAACAAACTCAGCCTCATCCTTGAACAAATTCTCCACACTGGTGACCTTACGACTTAGAATGAGCAGAAATAATTCTCCCGAGCGGGGCTCGGCAGAAGCCAGCCTGATGGCTGCCTCCACACTCCGGCTGCCTGACTTCTGGCAGCATAGTCCGCGCTCCTGGTTTAGCGTGGTCGAGGCGCAGTTCAACCTCCGTAGAATCTCGAAGGATGACACGAGATTCTACCATGTTGTGGCGAAGCTGGACAGCCACACAGTTCAGAGGGTGGAAGACCTGGTCAACCACCCACCGGACAGCGACAAATACAACGCCTTGAAAGCTGCGCTTATCAGTCATTTCACCCCCTCTGTGCAACAGCAAGCAGAGGGGCTCCTGGCGTTGACGGATTCGGAGAACGACAGACCCGTAGACCTGATGGTCAAAATGCTGAGGCTGAAAGACTCCGAGGACTGCGAATTTATCTTCGCCCACCTTTTCCTCCGGACCCTGCCACCAGCGGTGAGAGTTACCCTTGCAGATTCACCCCGGTTGGCCAAGCGAGACTACCATTGGCTGAGCAAGGAGGCGCAGCGACTCGTCGACGCCCACAAGCGGAGCGCAGTTTCGGCTGCAACAGCGGAGCTAGGAGCGACGCCCGGAGACGGCATGGGGCCAGTGGTTGCAGCACCAGACGCGCCGACGACGGCAGCAGTCAGCACCAAGCGACATGGAGTGGGCGACGTCCTTTGCTTCTATCATCGCCGTTTTGCAGAGAGGGCACACAAGTGCCTCCTGCCGTGCCACTTCAAGCGTTCGGGAAACGCCAAGACCGAGGGTCGGTAGCGGCTGCGGCCCTCGGGGACGAGAAAAAGCTGCTTTACCTGACGGATGCATGTTCGGGGTGACAATTCCTCGTGGACACAGGCTCCCAGATGAGCTTCATCATGCCTTCCTACGCGGACCGGCTGATGCCGTCCAAGGTTCCCCGGGTGTCAGTGTCAGCAGCGAACGGCTCAGCTATTAAGACCTTCGGTGAGAGGACTCTGCTTCTGTCTTTGCAGGGTCGTTCATTTGAGTGGACTTTTGTTGTAGCTGCAGTCAGTTTCAACATGTTAGGGGCTGATTTCTTGTGCTCACATGGTTTATTGGTTGATCTTGCTAATAGACGTTTGGTTAATGCACTGCCTTTTCACTCTAAAAGGCTGCTTCTTCAACAATTCGACCAGATGGGGAGTGCACGAAATAGCGGCAAATGACCAACATGGAATTTACCATCTGCATGCACTGTAGAGAGATGGACTCTACCGGACATGTTCATCTGTGTTTAGAAGGGGAAACATCTGGAGTCGCTTCGTGCTCTCCAGGGAATGATATGAATTTAAAGCCAGTGAATGTTAATTTGAATTGTAAGCACAGAATATGAGAAGAGGGAAATCCTATACTCTGTCTGTGCAGATTCGGCCTTGATCGGCGCCCCTGCATAACTCACTCCTCCAGAGTTGAGATAAGTGGATGTGTCAGCTGGCTCTGCTAACCCAAACACTGCTGCTGTGCAATAAACAGAACTCTTCAGGGACAGCGTTCATGAACTATAACATCTATCGTTGCCTAGGAGACTATTTGTTGTACTCCAGTAACTGATACACTCAACACTGCACACACACTGACATCATCATCATACTGATATACACACACTGCTCTCCCTCTGCTGTGTGATCTGTCTACTAAATGTCTGCTAAATATGCATTGAGGGTTTTTTTTGCCTGCAATCAAAATTTCGCTTACTCATTAAGCGTCAATTTGATAAAACATGTTTTTTTCTCTCGCCTACTGAGTCATATCCTTTCTCTTTTCTTTTTTTTTTCCTTTCTTCTTTATGACTGGCACCTAGCGGCTGCCCCGGCCTTGGATGCGCTCTGCAGAGTGTGCCCAAATGCCAAGTCACGTTTCGTTACCTTGTATTCATACATGTGTAATGACAATAAAGTTGAATCTCATCTCATCTCATCTCATCTCATCCCTGCACAGCACGAGTGGCACCGCCAACTGCACAAGCCAACGTCACAACTGCGGGTGGTAAGTTCCACGCACTCCTCACTCAGTTCCCAGCACTAACAGTCCCAACATTTTCGGCGACAGTGGCCAAACATGGGGTGGAGCATTACATCACTACCACCGGGCCGCCCATTTTTGCAAAAGCTCGGCGCCTGGACTCAGCTAAACTGACCATAGCGCGCAAGGAGTTTGCCAACCTGGAAAAACTGGGCATCATCAGACGTTCGAAAAGCCCCTGGGCTTCACCATTGCACATGGTCCCAAAGACTGATGGCTCGTGGCGACTTTGCGGTGATTTCCGCAGGTTGAATAACGCCACTGCACACGACCGCTACCCGATCCCACACATTCAAGATTTTTCGGTTCATTTGGCGGGGGCGTGCATTTTTTCTAAAATAGATTTAGTGCGCGGCTACCATCAGGTTCCAGTGTGCGCCCAGGACATACCCAAAACAGTGGTAATAACTCCTTTCGGGCTTTTTGAGTTTTTGCGCATGCCTTTTGGGCTCAAGGGGGCCGCGCAGATGTTCCAGCGCATGATGGACGCGGTGCTGCGCGACCTCCCTTTCGTGTTTGTCTACTTGGATGACATTTTAGTAGCCAGCACGTCTGAAGACGAACACGAAAATCACCTCACGGCAGTTTTCCGGAGGCTGGCAGAGCACGGGTTAATAATTAACCCAGCGAAGTGCCAGTTTGGGGTAGCGCAGATTGATTTTTTGGGGCATCGCATTTCGCCAGAAGGAGGGGTCCCTCTGCCCGATAAAGTGCGCGCAATAGCAAATTTTCCCCAACCTCAAACGGTCAAAGCGTTACAGGAGTTTTTGGGAATGGTTAATTTTTGTAACCGTTTCCTCCCAAGCGCAGCGCGGCTCATGCAACCATTGTACGTGGCACTAAAAAAACAAAAACCCACAAATAAAATCGAATGGTCTCCTGAGCGGGAGCGCGCATTCTCTCAAATCAAAACAGCGCTGGCAAACGTGGCTTTGTTGGCACACCCAGTTCCAACAGCCCGCATGGCCCTCACCACTGACGCGTCCGATTTAGCGGTAGGGGCGGTCGTTGAACAGTTTGTAGCGGGGACCTGGCAACCGCTCGCGTTTTTCAGCAAAACCTTGCGCGATAGCGAGCAAAAATACAACGCGTTCGACAGGGAGTTGTTGGCCCTACACTTGGCCATCCGCCATTTCCAGTTCTGGCTGGAAGGGCGCCGTTTCACCGTGTTCGTGGACCACAAACCGCTGACTTTTGCGATGGCCAAGATTTCGGAACCTTGGTTGGGCCGGCAGCAAAGACAGCTGGCCGCGATATCAGAGTTCACCACCGATATCCAGCATGTCGCAGGTAAACATAATGTAGTGGCAGACTGCCTCTCGCGTGCTGTGCCGGCGCCAGACCACGTGAGGGCAGACTCTGCAGCCATGGGCCAGGGTAGCGACGCGGAAGCGTGCACGGCCCCGGTCCGCGTGGGGTTAGATTATGCAGCCATGGCTGCGGAGCAGGTTAGCGATGCGGACGTGCACGCGCTCCAGTCTGGACCAACAGGGTTAAGGCTGGAGGACAGGCTGCTGCAAATGGGTATGCCTCCCCTAATCTGCGATGTTTCCACGGGACAACCGTGCCCCGTGGTACCAGCTGCATGGCGCCGGCGCGTTTTTGACTCGATCCATTCTCTGGCGCACCCGGGGTTGCGCGCATCGGTCAAAATGGTGGGGGAGAAATTTGTATGGCCGGGGTTGCGCAGACAGGTCAAGGAATGGGCGACAGCCTGCGTAGCGTGTCAGCGAGCCAAAATACACAAACACACTAGAGGTCCTTTGGAGCCTTTTCACATTCCTGCTAAGCGCTTTGATCATGTGCATGTTGACTTGGTAGGCCCCCTTCCGTCGTCACAGGGGTACACACACCTTTTGATGATGGTGGATCGCACCACGCGTTGGCCGGAAGCAGTCCCTCTGGTGTCAACCACAGCGGAGGAAGTGGCGCGCACGTATTTAACAGCTTGGGTAGCGCGTTTTGGAGTTCCGTCGGACATAACGTCGGACAGGGGTTCTCAATTTGTTTCCGAACTCTGGTCATCGATGGCCCGCAGCCTAGGGGTAAAGATCCACCGCACCACCGTGTACAACCCCCAGGCTAACGGTTTATGCGAGTGTTTTCATAGGTCATTGAAAGCGGCCCTCAGAGCGTCGCTTACGGATACAAATTGGGTTGACAAGTTACCATGGGTCTTATTGGGGTTGCGTTCTGCACCAAAGGAGGATTTGCAAGCCTCTCCAGCGGAATTAGTTTTTGCACAGCCTCTCCGTCTGCCAGGGGAATTTCTCCCCGATAATCCTGCCCCAAATTGCCCCCCCCCACTCAGCTGTTGCAGAGCGGCACAGGATCAAACACGCTTCCTGGCCCGGTTCATCACAGTTTGCCACGCGTTTTTGTGCCGAAGGCTTTAAAAAAATGCGGAATTTGTTTTTGTGAGACATGATGCTTGTCGCCCCAGCCTGCACCCGCCTTATGATGGGCCATACAAGGTGCTGGAAACAGGAGAGAAGCATTTTTTGCTAGATTTGGGAGGCAGAAAAGAATTGATTTGTATTAACAGACACAAACCCGCTTTTGTTTTGGCGGATGAGGAGGTGCAGTTGGCGAGAGCCCCCCGTCGCGGTAGACCCCCTAGAGGGCATTCTACAGGACTCCCACAGAGATTGACTAACAGTTCTAATCCACAGGTGCAGACAGCAGCAAAGCCGGCTTTCAGCAGATACGGCAGGAGACTGAGAGTTAAGCAACTGGTGGATTGATGTGTAGTAATGTTATTATGTCATGTGTCTCTGGTTATTTTGTCCCATTTTAGATGTTTGGGGGGGTCATGTGGCACATATGTTGGTTACATATTCCCCACAAATGTGTTGCTGTATGTTTATTGTGTGCTTCACGTCTCATGGAACAAAAGGGACTGAGACTCTGGGATTCAGCAGAAGAGTGTGAGATTCGGCCTTTGTTTCCGGGAGACGACCGGGGAAGATTTCCGGGCCACAGAGACTAGAGGACAATGGTGGGAGATCAAAGGGGTTACTTTGTGATTGAGATTAAGTACCATGTGACTGTATGTTTGATTAAACACCATGTGACTGCTGTTTCGTGCCCGGGGTATAAAACCCCTGATGTGAGATGAAAACTTTCTCTTGACTTGCTTTGAGATTGTTGGAGATGTGATCTGTGAATAAAGCTAAATCTGAGGAACAAACTCAGCCTCATCCTTGAACACATTCTCCACAAGCCTCTATTTCTAGGATGCTGGAGGGTGACCAAACCTACACACTGTGTAAAAGCTGTTAGGAATTGTGATATGCTGAAATGGAAAATTTTCAAAATTTATTTCACTTGTGTACAATTTCATTTTTGAAACTCACAAGTTTTCAAGAAATAAAAAAGCATTTACTAACCTAGGCCTACTTTTTTTCATTTAACAGTATTTTATTGCAAAGTAGTTGATGTAATTTAAAAAAAAATATATAAACTCCCAAAACATCAGCACACTGTACCCTGCATTCAATCTTACCTCATCTGTTTTTGCAGTGAAGTGGACTTTTTTCCTGAGATTAGTAACTGAGAGCCAAATGTGAATCGAAAACCGCTTTGAATCGAAAATTGATTCTGAATCGAATTGTGACCCCAAAAGTCGGAATCGAATCGCATCGTATCACTTCTAAAGATTCCCAGTCCTAATAAAAGACTTTTGTAGGTTATTGTAAACTTTTTAAGCAGCATAATGTTTATTTTGTTTATTAATTGACTAACTGTTGTATAATTATCGATATACAACAGTGACAAAGTATTTGAGTACCACTAGCTTTTGCTGGACTAGTGGCATATTCTTGGCAGATAGAGGTATTTTCAGTGGCAAGGACAGGCCAAGACAAACTAACTCCAGTATCTGTTGCAGTGGCTGACCAGATGATAGGTTTGTTTATTTCTGCTCTTTGTGTAGTGCATGTCACGATGCACTGACTGGCAAAGTCCACCACAGACCTTGTAACAGATGTGCTTATCTGCCAGGATGTCCAGTCTCACCCTGTGTAACTGGGAGTGGTCCACCACAGACCTGTGACAGATATTGTTTTTAGTTCTGCCAGGATGCCCAGTTTACCCCTCCATTTTTTTTTTTGTTACTTATTTGTACCCGTAGGTAGATTTGGTTTGCAGTCTGATGACAAGCCACCGGCTGCTGGTCGCTGCGTGCGCGAGCGCCCTAAACCTACATGTTTTCGGTATGCGGGAGGAAACCGGAGAAATCCCGGAGTAAACCCACGCAACACGGGGAGAACATGCAAACTCCATACAGCTCACTGTTGGTCGGGGGCTGGGATCGAACCCACGATCTCATGATCCCCGCGATCCCCTGGCCGAGGGTAAAACTGTGCTGCCACAGTGCTAAACCACTGCGCCACCGTGCAACTCCATGGGGAAGGAGTTTCTTCTTTTTTTTTTCCAACCTTATTCCTTTTCTTTTTATACTGTGCCCACCAATAAAGAGAGAGAGAGAAATGCCATTTCAATTCTACTGTATGTCCTGTACATACAGTAGTATTGACAATAACATCTTTGAATCTTGAATTATAGATTTATTATAGCTATATTATACCATTTTACTGAGTGGATATGCCTAAATCAGTGTATCAATCATACTACATTGATGCTTATAGACATTCAAGTATGTTCCAGACAATGGCATGGTTTTCAGGACTTGTCTGTTTTTGCAAAAGAATGGCTTGTGGACTTATCTGTTTTTGCAAAAAAAAAAGTACTAATAAATTGCCAAAAAGTAACAATGAGTTGATGTTTGATTTTTTGCTTTATTATGTCTGAGATACATTTCAAGTGACCATGTCTTAGAAGCTGATTTGGAAATACTAACACCTATACACCTACAGATGAAAAAATGGTTGTGAGAATCTGCTGCTGTCTGTCTGTCACTGCAATACTGACCACGTGCAATCATATCTGTCACTATCTGCACCTACACTACCACACTGAAATGCAACTATGGGTATTCATCTCTAGCTGTCTGTATATATGATTGCTGGTTTTTTTTTTATTTATTATAGCTAATCATTTATCTCTATGGAGATCAGGGTCCTTCTGGCTGCCATTGGCACCACGGGTTGCATTACTGTACACAGACTGTACATAGATTGCTGCTGTTGCTGTTTGATTTTCTTTTATCCAGCCTTATTCCTTTTTCTTTTTTTATAAAATGCACACCAATGAAGAGCGAGAGAAACACCATTTCAGTTCTCCTGTATGTCCTGTACATATAGCAGTATTGACGATAAAATCTTTGAATCTTGAATCCAATCTGCAGGAAAATGTGGCAGTATTTAATAGCCATTTGTTCATTAGGAACAATTTAAGGATTGCACGTTATTTTCTGAAGTCTACTCCTCCACCACTGTGTCAGAGAAGATAAAAACTGTGACATAACATACAAACACTTGATAGAATTAAGATTAATGGCCTACTTACATATTATTAGAGCGAAAAAATCCAGGTGGAGAGCCAGTACATCACACTTCCTTGTTATCACGTGATCGCAATCGGTTCTTCTCGGTCTCACTCGTGTCTTTCTTGAGCGCTCACGTTATATAGTTATCGTGCAATCTTGTATTTCGAACCTTGTTATCCATGCCGCTTAAAAAAACAAACAAGTAGTAGGGATGGACGCAAGGCTCCCGAGGGGAAAGCGGTAGAAAAAAATGGTAGAAATAACCCTAGTAATAGCTGGTGTATCCAAACCAAAAAATTTTTTGCCGTAAGTTGTCTTGAACACCTGACTATAATGCATACTCCTACTGTGGTACCCACAATCATTTACAGTCAAGCCACAGACTTGACTATTCTAGGGCTGTCCAGTATGAGGTCTCATACAGACTCCCAGACTAATCTCAAAGTACAAATGCTTTTGTCCACCTCCTCAAATAGTTCTTGTTCAATGCAGCATTAATCAGTCCCAGCTATGCATCAACAGAAGTCTCCATGTTTCAGACAACCTATCCGTTAAGTCTTGTTAAACAACACTTTTCTTTTTAAAGGATGCCAATGCTCTCTCCAGAGAAACACACTCTATCAATAGATTCTTCCACTGCTTGACATTTATATTGGTTTTGGAGTTCCAATTCAAAAGGATGGCTCTCTTGGCAATAGCTAGGGCTGTGAGGAGAGCAAGAAAAAGAAGGATCCTACAAATGCACAGCTGATGTCAAGGTTATGGAGGACACAGGACTCAAGCAATCCAGTCCCTATATGACCGGTGCAAGAGTTTGATTCGTATTACCAACACCCAGTTGAACTCATTTCCAGTGAGAGTTGGACTCCGCCAAGGCTGTACTTTGTCACCGATCCTGTTCATAACTTTTATGGATAGGATATCTAGGCGCAGCTAAGGATCGTAAGGTGTCATGCTTGGTGACCACAGGATCTCATCTCTGCTCTTTGCAGATGATGTTGTCCTGTTGGCTTCATCGAGCAATGACCTACAGGTCTTGCTGGGTCGGTTTGCTACTGAATGTAAAGTGGCCGGGATGAGAATCAGCACCTCCAAGTCTGAGTCTATGGTGCTCAGCCGGAAAAAGGTGGATTGTCCTTTCCGGGTTGGGGACAACCTCCTGCCCCAAGTGGAGGAGTTTAAGTATCTCTGGGTTTTATTCATAAGTGAGGGAAGAATGGAGCGAGAGATTAACAGACGGATCGGAGCAGCATCTGCACTGATGTGGACATTGTACTGGTCTGTGGTGGTGAAGAGGAAGCTGAGCTCTCAGGCCAAGCTGTCAATTTACCGGTCGACAGATTTACTGATCAACAATAATCATGTTGTCACAGAGTCATTTTTATTAGGCATTAAGGACGCTAGAGACTTAAGCCAGCCCTGCTTTGAACATTTCAAAGAAACACACAAATGTACTGCTCATAGAGTTATACTAAAATATTGTGATAAAGTGAATAAATATACACTGCAAAGCAGTAACATGTTAATTTTTCCACAGCAATAGAGTGCCTGGAAAAGCATACGAGAGCTTCTTGGACACCCCTTGGCAGGTTTTAACCATAGTTCACTTCCTTGTAAACAAATCCTACAGTCATCATATTTCATGTGAATATGAAGCCTTCTCACCACCTCTGGCTACCTCTTTTCTTCCCTTCCTCTTTCCATTTATATGTACTTTAGAGCATAATGACATCTTCTGAGCCTCTACTGCCCATCTCCATTGGTCTACCATCATCCTGACTCTCGCAGTAAATCTCTGGCAAATTTATCCTCCTCATCATTCAACTAATGGAAAAGGAAAGGCAAAAGGACAAAGATTTTTGAGGTAATTTTCTTATTCCAATAGGCTACCTCAATCTTTGCTCCACCTGAACTCTCACTACATCTCTCTTTAAGATAAGATAAGCCTTTATTAGTCCCATAACGGGGAAATTCCAGGATTGCAACAGCACAGGGATAGCAACACTCAGAGCAACAATCAGAAGGCAAGAAAAAAAAAAAAAAAGAGGTCTCATTTGCCAATACAGGAACCTTCAGTTACTCCACAAGTACAGGTTGTAAATGGAACATTAGGGTATGTGCCTGTAAACGCATACATTTACACGATGTGTCACTACCAAGGATGAGACAGGAATACTAACATTAAATAAGATGACTTGACAATTAACAATTCATAGCCTCTACTGGTAGAACCTGGTTAGAAATGAAAGCTCCAAGGTGCTGATGCCTTGATACCAGAGCCTTGGCGGAGGTATGCATTCTCGGATCATCACCAAAATGTTATGGGTTCCTCTCTAGCCCAAGGACCACCTCTGGTAAAAATTTCATCCAAATCCATCCAGTAGTTTTGGAGTATACACATGTGCAGTGAAAATAATCTGCAGTTCACATGTCTGTACTGTCAGCGGCAGCCAAGAGCCACAAAACTGATCTGAACAGCTGCAATCCAAACACAAAAGAACAGCACAGTGGCAGACATTTTAAATGGCAGAAGCAATGAAGGTACATGAATACAATGACAAGATGAACAGGAGCTTTTGCTCTTTAGTGGCAGAGGAAGAAAACAGATGGGCAAAAAGACAGACATTTGTTCACCAAGTATTCACAGATTGCTCAGTACTTCCCTCTAGCAGGAGTTTTTGGGTGCATGCGCAGTTCACTGTAACATCTGCGGGCGACGAATGTTGGGACTTTTTAATGAGTTTCACCTTGTCCTTCCTCTGCAAAAGTAAACAGCAAAACCAATGTGAAAACAATCAATATGATGAATAAATGGTGTAGTTGCTGAATACATGTTGTTGTTTTTTTTTTCCAGTAACCACTATTTAATAACAGTTCAGCTCCATGTGCTGTAAAAAAACACCCTGTATTGTGCTGTAAAAAAGTTGCACTGCCACCTCTAGCAGCCCAACATAGTTATTACAATACCCGGCTGCATTGATGGTACAGGTGAGTTAAATTTATGTTTATTTCAAAAACAAAGCCTTATCTCTGAATTCTGGCCAATTAAAAGTTGAGAAAATATGGCGATACAATGATACAAGCCTTTAGTTGCACTTAATTTTGACCAGGTGAACTGAAACAGACAGGCGGACAGAACCACTTACATTGCGGACAGAGCCACACACAGACACATTGAGCGATTACTGTATGCCTCTGTTTTCACTGAATAATAAAAGCAGTTAAGTATATAGCCAAAGTCCTGATCACCATTGCCACCTCTACTGACACGGCATAGTTAACTCTTTGACATCCTTGATCGCATGAACAGATAGCGCCCCCACTGCCTATGGCGCAGTGCTGCACCTGTCATGTGATGTCATGTGACGTGGCCAAAAACTCCCCAGTTGTACTAAGAATTCCACCTCACAAGGTGGCAGACACGTATAACTTACTGCTCTTGCCTTGGAGGACTAATGGTGGCCATAGAACTATCCAAAAACTTCACTTCTGGACACCAGAGAAGAAGACATTTTTAGACAAACAAATGATGTACTCATTTGCAAGACGGAGTGGGCATTTGCTCCCAAATTTGCCAACTATGATTCTAAAAAGAGATTATTTAGCTTATGAAGGTAAATATCTACATTTTTTTTATAACAGAGGGTGGGCGAAGCTGGTTGATTTGCACCTGCCATCGACCCCTCAGCGCCATGTGACTGTACAGAACAATTGTGCCGGTTCCAGGTCATCATATGAGATAAACTGCAGTGGAATAAAAGCAAAATTGAGGTGGGATAATCATATGAGTTTCTGGATGTGGGAGAGAAAGTGCAAATGACCAACACAAGGCAAAATAATGACCAGCATGGATGAAAGTGGATGAAGCAAGAGCCGCCTGGCCAGCGGTAAGTGACGAATTTCTTTGTTTTCTTTCATTGTAACTGATTTGTGGATAATCAGTTAAGATAAGATACCAAAATGCCCAAAACAACAAACAGTGACAATTAAAAAAAACATCCTTTGTGTAAGTATGTCCAAAGTCCACTTCTGACTGAAAGTTATGCAATTCGATATGGCTGCCATGGCATTATGCAAATTAGATGTGGAAATTTACTCCTATCTCAAACTTTGGATCATATTCTACATCTTTCTAATTGACAGTTAGCCATTATCTCTTATCACTTTCAAATTGTAGCTTTGGAAATCTCTGACATCTGAACTGAATATTTTCTTGAAAAAACCTTGACCACTAGGGGCTGACGGCACGACGGAGTGCCATAGGCAGTCAGTTAATACAACAATGGGTGGTCTCACAGTTGCGACTGAATCCATGTTTTTGTTTGTGTTTATTTTGAAAACAAAGCCGTATCTCAAAATTCTGGTATATTAAAAGTCAAGAAAATACAGCGATACAATGATACAAGCCTTGAGTTCCACCTGATTTTGACTGAGTGAACTAAAAACCTTGCAACAGACACACAGACAGACAGACAGATACACGCACACAGAAGCATCAACGCGTTATCGTATGCCTACATTGCTTTACACCGAGGCATAACAACTGTTAACAAATGTACTTGTAAGCCACAGTGCACTAAAGGGTGACTGTTGACTGAGCTTAAGTACTATTTTCTTGATTTTGTGTTTAAGCAGTTATTGTGGTTTGAGTTAAAATGGACCATGTGGTTGCAGTAACCCTAGCTCATTGCACAAACATAATAACAGTTCAACTACTAGTTCAGCCTAAGGACAGCTACAATGTTATGCTTTATCATTCAGTGTTTAGTGTCACTCAATACACTGACATTTTTTGTTGCAGTGAAGTCGACTTTAAGAGTTAGCTTATGATTGGTGCAGCTCTGCCACATGACCTGTGGGATCATTTTCTGGGCAGCCATTATTTCTGCAGCATTTGTTCTAGAAAGTATTTTTCTTGTCAATCTATGCCCAACTGCTGTGTGAAGCCCTGGAGAAACTTTGCTTGTGAGTAAAATTGTTCATCTAGATTCTAGAATGTTCTAGAACGGCATATGTGTGAATATTTAGCAGATTTGTATTTTGTGATGCTTTGTAAAATAAGCAGCTCACTACTGTTTTCCATGCTAGCTTAGTTGTTAGGGCTGATGTGTATTGCTAATGTTAGCTCAGCTATGTAGCATTAGTAGGCTTTTGCTTATATTTTTTTCATGTTTGCATTTTTATACAATTTGTAGTCAGACTGTAACATACTATACAGGGGTGTGAAAAAGTGTTTGCCCCATCCTGATTTCTCATTTTTTTTGTATGTTTGTCACACTTAAATGTTTCAGATCAACAAACAAATTTAAATATGAGACAAAGATAACACAAGTAAACACAAAATACAGTTTTTAAATTAAGGTGTTTATTATTAAGGGGGAAAAAAAATCCAAACCTACATGGCCCTGTGTGAAAAAATTATTGCCCCCTAAACCTAATAACTGGTTGGGCCACATTTAGCAGCAACAACTGCAATCAAGCATTTGCGATAATTGGCAATGAGTCTTTTACAGCGCTGTGGAGGAATTTTGGCCCCCTCATCTTTGCAGAATTGTTGTAATTCAGCCACATTGGAGGGTTTTCAAGCATGAACCGCCTTTTTAAGGTCATGCCAAAGCACCTCAATTGGATCCAGGTCAGGACTTTGACTAGGCCACTCCAAAGTCTTCATTTTGTTTTTGTTAAGCCATTCAGAGGTGACCCCACATGGATCGTCACCTTATCGTGATGGGGGGTTTGCGTGCCCAAGTGATCCCAGGAGCTATGTTGTCCGGGGCAATTTGCCTCTGATAGGGTCACCCAAGACGAACTGGTCCTGGGTAAAGGGCCAGAATAAGAACGATCCAACAGACTCTCATGATAAATTCTAGATCAAGGATTAAGTGTACCCCACCCAGTATGGGGTTACCGGGGCCCCACCCTGGAGCCAGGCCTGGGGGAGGGGCTCGATGGCTAGCGTCTGGTGGCCGGGTTTCCACCCATGGGACCCGGTCGGACTCAGCCTGAAGGAGTTACATGGGTTCGTCCTCCAGTGGGCTCACCACCTGCAGGAGGGAACATGGGGGTCCGGTGCTATGTGGATTAGGCGGCGGTCAAAGGCAGAGACCTTGGCGGACTGATCCCAAGCTTTCTAAAATGGCTTTTGGTATGTGGAATGTCACCTCTCTGGTGGGGAAGGAGCCTGAGCTGGTGTACGAGGTTGAGAGATACCGGCTAGATATAGTTGGCCTCACCTCAACACACAGCTCCAGTTCTGGAACCAGTCTCCTGGTGAGGGGCTGGAGCTTGGCCTTTTCTGGAGTTGCCCCGGGCGAGAGGCGACAAGCAGGGGTGGGTATTCTTGTATCCCCTCACCTTGCTGCCTGTATATTGGAGTTTTCCCCGGTGGACAAAAGGGTTGCTTCCCTGCGCCTTCAGGTTGGGAAATGGGTCCTGACCATCATTTGTGAATATGCACCAAATGATGGTTCAAAGTACCCACCCTTTTTGGAGTCTGTGACTGGGGTGCTGGAGGGTGCTGCTCTTGGAGACTCCATTGTCCTACTGGGGGACTTCAATGTGCACGTGGGGAATGACAGTGAAACCTGGAGGGAGGTGATTGGGAGGAACGGCCTGCCTGATCTGAACCCGAGTGGTGTTCAGTTATTGGACTTCTGTGCTAACCACAGTTTGTCCATAACGAACACCATGTTCAAGCATAGGGGTGTCCATATGTGCACCTGGCACCAGGACACCCTAGGTCGCAGGTCGATGATCAATTTTGTTATCGTGTCATCAGACCTGCGACCATATGTCTTGGACACTCGGGTAAAGAGAGGTGCAGAGCTATCAACTGATTGCCACCTGGTGGTGAGTTGGATCCGATGGCAGGGGAGAATGCCATTCAGACCTGGTAGACCCAAACGTATAATGAGGGTGTGCTGGGAATATCTGGCTGAGGCCACTGTCCAGGAGGTCTTCAACTCCCACCTCTGGAAGAACTTCAACCACATTCCGAGGGAGGCTGGAGACATGGAGTCTTAATGGGCCATGTTCTCCACCTCTATTGTTGAAGCGGCGGCCCAGAGCTGCAGCCGCAAGGTGGTCGGTGCATCTTGTGGTGGCAACCCCCGAACCAAGTGGTGGACACCAGTGGTGAGGGGGGCCATTAAGCTGAAGAAGGAGTCCTATCAGGCTTGGTTGGCTTGTGGGACTCCCGAAGCAGCTGAGGTGTACCGGCAGGCCAAGTGGAGTGCAGCTCGGGTGGTTGCTGAAGCAAAAACCCAGGTATGGGAGGAGTTCGGTGAGGCCATGGAACAAGACTTTCGGTCGGCTTCGAAGAGATTCTGGCAAACTGTTCGGCGGCTCAGGAGGGGAAAGCAGCTCCCTGTCCACACTGTGTATGGTGCGGATGGGGCACTGTTGACTTCGACTGGGGATATCGTCGGGCGGTGGAATTTGAGGATCTCCTCAATTCCACTGATATGCCTTCCACAGAGGAAGTAGGGCTTGTGGACAAGGGGGATGACTCGCCTGTCACAGGGGCTGAGGTCGCCAAGGTGATTAAAAATCTCCTTGGTGGCCAGGCCCCGGGGGTGGACGAGATTTGCCTTGAGTACCTCAAGGCCTTGGATGTTGTAGGGCTGTCATGGTTGAAACGCCTCTGCAATGTTGCTTGGAGGTCGGGGACAGTTCCTTTAACATGGCAAACCGGGGTGGTGGTTCCTCTCTTCAAAAAAGGAGACTGGAGGGTGTGCTCCAACTTTAGAGGGATCACATTCTTCAGCCTCCCTGGGAAGGTGTATGCCAAGGTACTGGAGAGGAGAGTCTGGTCGTTGGTTGATCCTCGGATTCACAAGGAGCAATGTGGTTTTCGTCCTGGCCGTGGCACATCGGACCAGCTCTTTACCCTCTTGAGAATTCTCGAGGGTTCGTGGGAGTTTGCCCAACCAGTTTACATGTGTTTTGTGGACTTGGAGAAGGCATTTGACTTTGTCCCTCGTGGTTTTTTGTGGGGGGGGCTTTGAGAGTATGGGGTATCGGGCTTGTTGTTACGAGCTATTCGATCTCTGTATGACCGTTGTGAGAGTTTGGTTCGTATTGCCAACACTCGGTCGGACTCATTCCCAATGAGAGTTGGACTCCGACAGGGCTGCCCTTTGTCACCGATCCTGTTCATAATTTTTATGGACAGGATTTCTAGGCACGGCTAGGGAATGGAGGGTGTCATGCTTGGTGACCACAGGATCTCATCTCTGTTGTTTGCAGATGGTGTTGTCCTGTTGGCTTCATCCAGCAATGACCTACAGTTCTTGCTGGTACGGTTTGCCGCTGAGTGTGAAGCGGCTGAGATGAGAATCAGCACCTCCAAGTCCGAGTACATGGTCCTCAGCCGGAAAAAGGTGAATTGTCCTGTCTGGGTTGGGGATAGGCTCCTGCCCCAAGTGGAGGAGTTTAAGTATCTTGGGGTCTTATTCACGAGTGAGGGGAGAATGGAGCGAGAGATTGACAGACGGATTGGAGCAGCATCTGCAGTGATGCGGACGTTGTACTGGTCTGTTGTGGTGAAGAGGGAGCTGAGTTGTAAGGCAAAGCTGTCGATTTACCAGTCAATCTACGTTCCTACTCTCACCTATGGTCACGAGCTTTGGGTAATGACCGAAAGAACGAGATCACGGATACAAATGGCTGAAATGAGCTTTCTCCGTAGGATTGCTGGACTCACCCTCAGAGATAGGGTGAGGAGCTCAGTCATCTGGGAGAGGCTCAGAGTAGAACCGCTGCTCCTCCACATTGAAAGGAGTCAGTTGAGGTGGTATGGGCATCTGATTAGGATGCCTCCTGGACGCCTCCCACTTGAGGTGTTTCGGGCACGTCCCACTGGGAGGAGACCCCGGGGCAGACCCAGGACTCGGTGGAGAGACTATGTCTCCCAGCTTGTCTGCGACCACCTTGGTATCCTCTCTGAAGTGCTGGAGCATGTGGCTGGGGAGAGGGAAGCCTGGGTTTCTCTGCTTGAACTGCTGCCTCCATGACCCAGACCTCCGGAAAAGCAGTAGAAAATGGATGGATGGATGGCATTCAGAGGTGGACTTGCTGGTGTATTTTAGATCATTGTCCTTCTGCCGAACACAAGTATGCTTCAGCTTGAGGTCACGAACAGATGGCCGGACATTCTCCTTAACGAGTTTTTGGTAGACAGCAGAATTCATGGTTCCATTTACCACAGCAAGTCTTCAAGGTCCTGAAGCAGCAAAACAGCCCCATACCATCACACTACCACCACCATATTTTACTGTTGCTGTAATGTTCCTTTTCAGAAATGCTGTGTTACTTTTATTCCGGATGCAATGGGACACACACCTTTCAAAAAGTTCAACTTTTGTCTCGTCAGTCCAGGGAGTATTTTCCCAAAAGTCTTAGGGATCATCAAGATATTTTCAGGCAAAACTGAGCCTTCATGTTCTTTTTGCTCAGCAGTGGTTTTTGTCTTGGAACTCTGCCATGCAGGCCATTTTTGCCCAGTCTCTTTCTTATGGTGGAGTCATGAACACTGACCTTAACTGAGGCAAGTGAGGCCTGCAGTTCTTTGGATGTTGTTGTGGGGTCTTTTGTGACCTCTTGAATGAGTTGTTGCTGTGCTCTTAGGGTAATTTTGGTCGGCCAGCAACTCCTGGGAAGATTCACCATTGTTCCATGTTTTCGCCATTTGTGGATAATGGCTCTCACTGTGATTCACTGGAGTCCCAAATCTTTAGAAATTGCTTTATTGTCACGATCTGAGCATGGGGGAGGGGGTATGGTGTTGTGTTTTTCAGTTCTCATTCCTGTTATTTTATCTTTGGTTGATTTTCACATATTATGTATTGTTTCTTAGTATGATTTATTTTCCTTTTTCCTTTCCTATTTTCCTTTCTATTTTCCGTTCTCATGTTATTACCCTTGTGAATCCTGTCTTCTCCATTGTTGTCTTTGTTTGGAAGTTTTTGCTTTGTGCACTGTTTTAATTTTTGTGTTTGTGCACAGCTTGGACTTTGTGTTCGTTAATAAATATCACAACTAGCAGTTCAGCATCTGGGTCTCTCTCCTCTTGGCCCCGAGGGGCATACCTTCATTTAAAGGGCCTATATCATGCAAAATCGACTTTTTTCAGCTTTTAAGCATGTTATAATGTTAATTGCTCACCAAAAACACCCCCAAAGTGGTATTTTGCTCCATTCACGCATCTCTGAGTATTCCTCCTCAACCCTGCTCTCTGAGCTGCTGCTCCGCCCTGTCCCTGATAATGAGTGGGTCCCCACATTCATAGTGGGTGAGCCGCCCACTCCAGGAAATGCCTGTGCTGCCAGCACCACCCCCAGGCTAACGCACACACCCATTTTCTCCGCACAGCTAACGGAGCAGTGATTGGCAAAACTCTTTCACTTTAGCATTGACGCTGTGAAGAAGTAGTTCCTTTCGCACCTAATCTGCTCAGTGACAACAACTGTTTACTTTTTTACGTAAGACAATGTCTTCTAAGTGGCGTAAGTGTCTTTGGCTGTGAGAGATTTAGGAGTTTGTTCAGCCTTCCTAAAGAAGAGCCTACTCGTCAGAAATGGTTGGAGTTTATTTTCGGGAGCATGCGTCAAACCAGCCAGTGTGGGGAGCGTGAAATGAAGAAGCTGAATTGTTTCATAATTCAGGTTTTAATGTTGTAGTCACATCCCCAACATATCTCTCAGAAACAGAAGAGGCTGAACTCAGTCAGAACCTCCTTATTTATACATACAACATCAAAAGCCAAATCACACTTCCTTGTCAAATCCCCTTATTGACCATAACCCCCCTCAATGTCCTTCAGTCCTCCACCTGGCCCCAGGGGGTCAGGAAGTCCTTTCAGGTCTTTACCGCCGTGCCTCCGTCTCCCTGCTGTTCTCCCAGGCGGTCCAGACCTACTGTCCTCCTCTAAGACGTGAGGTCAGTCCACATATGCAATCTTAAACATCCCCTTGTGCTTATACATATGTAGGCATGAATACATGAGCCACAGCCCCCCCAAACGTCGAAGAATGGACAATATATTCAGGTTCACAAAATATGATGACATCAATGGCATAACTATACAACTTGATCACATTAAAAAAAAATTCAGTGACCACATCAACAGCATAGTCTATACAGCATGATCACATTACAATTCAGTGATAACACCAACAGCATAGTCTATACAACATGCTCGCATTGAAAAATTTCAGTGATAACACCAACAGCATAGCCTATACCACATGATCCCATCAAACATCAGTCTGTACGTCGTCTGGGTTTCAACCGTCTTCCGAATCTGCTGTACGCAGGGTTCGCCGTCCCAGCGGCGCTGTCCTGCAAGGAATCTGCAGCCTGAGGAAGAGAGTGGTTATTTGATCCCTGCAGGGGTCCGGGACGTGTTCCCTGGGGAGTCTACCACGTCGAGGTGCCCTCGCCACCCGTACAGACTCGTCGTTCGTCACAAAAGCAGGCTTAAGTCTGTCAATACTGACTGTCTCTTTTCTGTCTCCTAAATCTAGCACAAAATGCTTATCACCAGTTTCCAGCACCCTAAATGGGCCATCATATGGCGGCCGGAGGGTCGGTCTTAAAGCCTCGTGCCTAACAAAAACGAACTCGGCATTTTTTAAAGCCTGGGGAACAAAAACCCACGGAAAAGTGTGATGAACGGTGCCCCGGAGCATGTCCGCTTCCATGCCGCTTAGTGGCCTCAGAGCTGGGAGGCGCTCTGGCTCTGGATGCTCTGGTAAGAACTCACCGGGCAGCCTGAGAGGTTGTGCAAAAACTAACTCTGCTGGGGAGGCATTCAGATCCTCCTTGGGCGCAGAACGCAACCCCAATAAAACCCACGGTAGATTGTTTACCCAATCTGCATCCGTAAGCGACGCTCTGAGGGCTGCCTTCAAAGACCTGTGAAAACGCTCGCATAAACCGTTAGCCTGGGGGTGATACGCGGTAGTGCGATGGATTGTCACCCCTAAGCTGCTGGCCATCGCTGACCAAAGCTCGGAGACAAACTGAGGGCCTCTGTCGGACGTAATGTCCGACGGAACCCCGAAACGCACTACCCAGGCCGTTAAAAAAACGCGAGCCACCTCTGCAGCCGTGGTTGATGTTAGTGGGACCACTTCTGGCCAACGTGTGATTCGGTCCACCATTGTCAAAAGATGTGTGAACCCCTGCGACGACGGTAGGGGGCCCACGAGGTCGACATGCACATGATCAAATCTCTTGGCTGGGATTCGGAACGGTTCTAAAGGGGCTTTCGTGCGCTTGTGAATTTTGGCCCGTTGGCAAGACATGCAGGTTCTTGCCCACTCTTTCACGTGCTTGCGCAGGCTCGGCCAAACAAACTTTTCCGCAACCATCTTCACCGAAGCACGCACTCCCGGGTGTGCCAGGGAGTGAACCGAGTCAAAAACACGGCGGCGCCACGCGGCCGGGACTACCGGGCGTGGTCGCCCAGTTGACACGTCGCAGATTAAGGGGGGCATACCAGTTTGCAAACACCTGCTCTCCAGCCTTAACCCTGTTGGTCCAGACTGGATTGCACGCACGCCCGCATCACTACCCTGTTCCGCTGCCATGGCCGCGTAATCTATCTCAATGTGAACTGGGGCCGCGTACGCTTCCGCACTGCTCTTGTGCCCTGCGGCTGCGGTAGTATAATCTGCCTCCGCGTGCCCTGGTGACGTCACGGCATGAGAGAGGCAGTCTGCCACTACGTTGAATTTACCCGCTATGTGCTGAATGTCCGTAGTAAATTCCGAAATTGCGGCCAGATGCCTCTGTTGCCGGCCCGACCAAGGTTCTGAAATTTTAGACATCGTGAAAGTGAGCGGTTTATGGTCGACAAAAGCCGTGAAACGCCGACCTTCCAGCCAGAACTGGAAATGGCGAATGGCCAAATGGAGCGCTAACAGCTCCCTGCCAAACGTGCTGTATTTGCGCTCGGTTTCGTTCAAGGATTTGCTGAAAAATGCCAACGGCTGCCAAACTCCGTCCACGTGCTGTTCCACGACCGCCCCTATGGCCAAATCTGATGCGTCCGTGGTGAGCGCTATGCGGGCCGATGGTTCGGGGTGGGCTAAAAGCGTGGCATCAGCCAGGGCTCTTTTTACTTCTGCGAATGCGCGGTCCCGCTCCGGGGACCACATGACCGCGCTGGAGGGGTTTTGTTTTCTGAGTGCGGCATACAATGGTTGCATGAGCTGAGCTGCGTGGGGCAGGAAACGCTTATAAAAATTTACCATTCCCAAAAACTCCTGCAATGATTTGACCGTTTGTGGTCGGGGGAAATTTGCCACTGCGCGCACCTTATCAGGCAATGGGACTGCCCCTTCTGTGGAAACGCGGTGTCCCAAAAAGTCCATCTGCGCCAAGCCGAACTGGCACTTAGCTGGATTAATTATTAACCCGTGTTCTCCCAACCTCTGAAAAACTGTAGTGAGGTGTTTTTCGTGTTCCTCCTCGGACGTACTGGCGACTAAAATCTCGTCGAGGTAGACGAACACGAAAGGGAGATCACGTAACACAGCATCCATCATGTGCTGGAATGTTTGTGCTGCGCCTTTAAGACCAAACGGCATGCGCAAAAACTCAAAAAGCCCAAAAGGGGTTATTACGGCTGTTTTAGGGACGTCCTCCGGTCGGACTGGAACTTGATGGTAGCCGCGAACCAGGTCTATTTTAGAAAAAATGCGTGCCGCCGCTAGATGCACCGAAAAGTCCTGAATGTGTGGGATTGGGTAGCGGTCATGCGCTGTAGCGTTGTTTAGTCTGCGGTAATCGCCGCAAGGTCTCCAGGAGCCGTCAGCTTTAGGGACCATATGCAGTCGCGAAGCCCATGGGCTTTTTGAACGACGAATAATGCCCAGCTTTTCCAGGCTGGCGAACTCCTCGCGTGCTATGATGAGCTTGGCAGCATCTAAGCGCCGAGCTTTCGTGAAAACGGGGGGGCCAGTTGTGGTGATAAAATGCTCCACCCCATGTTTCGCCACTGTTGCCGAAAATTTGGGAA
The DNA here is from genome assembly GCA_020510985.1 of Pholidichthys leucotaenia. Classification (NCBI taxonomy): domain Eukaryota; kingdom Metazoa; phylum Chordata; class Actinopteri; order Cichliformes; family Pholidichthyidae; genus Pholidichthys; species Pholidichthys leucotaenia. Next base: position 320,057,906 of record CM035845.1, on the reverse strand, counting down.
CTGTGAGTGCTGGAAACTGGGTGAGGAGTGTGTCAAACTTACCGCCTGCTGTTGCAACGTTGGCCTGCACGGGTGGTGGGGATACTCGAGCTGCACAAGGAATAGAATAGAAAGACAGTGCATTTACTAATTGTCTGTTGGCAAGATCAACTAACAACCCATGTGAGCACAATAAATCAGCACCTAACATGTTGAAACTCACCGCCGCTATGATAAAGGTCCACTCATAAGTGCGGCCGTGTAAGGACAGAGACAAAGTCCTTTCTCCATAGGTGTTGACGCTCGAGCCGTTCGCCGCCGTTGCCCCGTCGCCGCGGGGGCCAGCCACCCGGTCAGCGTAGGTCGGAGTGATGAAACTCACCTGAGCCCCGGTGTCTATGAGGAAATGCCGCCCGGAGCTCTCATCCGTGATGTAAAGCAGCTTATTGGTCTCGCCGAGAGCCGAAGCTGCTAATGGGTCCCGGCTTTGGAGTTTCCCGAGCTCTTGTAACTGCACGGTGGCACACACCTGTGTGCCTTCTCTGCAAAATGCCGGTGATAATAACAGAGGCCATCTCCTCCGCTGCGTCGTGGCCGCGCCGTTGCCATGGTGGGTGGGTTCGGCTCCGCTGTCCCCGGCTCTTCGTTGCCCCGGGCCGCCGCACCGAGGTCTGCCGCTGCTGCTGTGGCCGTCTGCTTGCCGCAGGAGTTGAGGAGCCGCTGCGCCTCCCGGGCCAGCGCACGGAAATTCCGCTGGGTCTCACAACGCATGCTGGACAGAGTCCCTCTCATGTGCGTCGGTAGGTTGCTGAGGAAGATGTGCTTGAAGAGGAAGCTGTCGTTGTCTGATTCCCTCAACTGAAGCATGTCTTCCATTAGGGTGATCGGTCTGCGCCCTCCTTGGCTGTACATAGCCAGTAGCCTCTTAGCCCTCTCTTCGGCTGAGGGCGCGAAACACTCGATGAGGGTAGCCTTTAACTCGCCGTATTTGTCGTCGGCGGATGGCTGCTGTACCACGCTCCGCACGCATCGCGCTGTGCGGGTGTCGAGCTTGGCGATGATGTGGTAGAACCTAGTGTCATCTGCCGTTATTCCTGCAAGCGCGAACTGCGCCTCGGCCTGGAGGAACCACGAGTCCGGGTCGTTCTGCCAGAATTCTGGTAGTTTGATGGCGACGGCACTCGCCTGGGCCGCCCCCGACGAGTCTGCATCGAGGGACACCCTTTCATACATTCTCACGTAACTGGTCACCAATGTGGGGAGCGTGAAATGAAGAAGCTGAATTGTTTCATAATTCAGGTTTTAATGTTGTAGTCACATCCCCAACATATCTCTCAGAAACAGAAGAGGCTGAACTCAGTCAGAACCTCCTTATTTATACATACAACATCAAAAGCCAAATCACACTTCCTTGTCAAATCCCCTTATTGACCATAACCCCCCTCAATGTCCTTTAGTCCTCCACCTGGCGTCCTTCAGTCCTCCACCTGGCCCCAGGGGGTCAGGAAGTCCTTTCAGGTCTTTACCGCCGTGCCTCCGTCTCCCTGCTGTTCTCCCAGGCGGTCCAGACCTATTGTCCTCCTCTAAGACGTGAGGTCAGTCCACATATGCAATCTTAAACATCCCCTTGTGCTTATACATATGTAGGCATGAATACATGAGCCACAGCCAGCAACTTTTTGTCTGTGACCGCCAGTTCTATAATAAATACAACACTATGAAAGACATTTCTCTTAGCTTTTCATTTACCAGTCAGAAACTTCCTGTAAACGTCTTAGAGGTCACTGTGGTATCTCGTGCACCTCAAATTCCCGATCGGACTCTGGGTCAATGTAGATGTTGTTTTCGTGGGCGGAACCCAGCGACACACTGCAGCAGCCGGCTCAGGGGTTATGCCATGAAATGGGTGGCAGCCACAAGAAGGAGAGGCAGAGCCTCAGAGATCGAGGCATCTTACTTCCGGGTTGGAAAAGTAGCTCGCGAAAATAACTCCTATTTCATAAGAAATTCATTCTCCCGTGTACCAAAGGTAATATACTATCACATACATGCATATAGTTTACTCTGAAAGGCTTAAAATAGCATGATATCGGCCCTTTAAAAACTGCATTCTGTCTTTACTTGTGTTATCTTTGTCTAATATTTACACTACCGTTCAAAAGTTTGGGGTCACCCAGACAATTATTTTGTGTTTTCCATGAAAAGTCACACTTATTTACCACCATGAGTTGTAAAATGAATAGAAAATATAGTCAAGACATTGACAAGGTTAGAAATAATGATTTGTATTTGAAATAATATTTTTTTCCAGATACTCAACCTGCTCAAAGGAAGGTCAGTTTTATAGCTTCTCTAACCAGCTAAACTGTTTTCAGCTGTGCTAACATGATTGCACAATGGTTTTCTAATCATCCATTAGCCTTCTGACGCAATGAGCAAACACATTGTACCATTAGAACACTGGAGTGATAGTTGCTGGAAATGGGCCTCTATACACCTATGTAGATATTGCACCAAAAACCAGGCATTTGCAGCTAGAATAGTCATTTACCACATTAGCAATGTATATTAGATATAAGAGTGTATTTCTGATTAGTTTAAAGTTATCTTCATTGAAAAAACAGTGCTTTTCTTTCAAAAATAAGGAAATTTCTAAGTGACCTCAAACTTTTGAACGGTAGTGTAAATTTGTTTGATGATCTGAAACATTTAAGTGTGACAAACAAACAAAAAAAATGAGAAATCAGGAAGGGGGCAAACACTTTTTCACACCACTATGTGTCAGCTTAAGACTGAATGCTTTCTTTGTTTCATTTTAGTTTCATAGAATCACAGTACTGAAGAAAATGTATTGCTCAGGACATACAAGTAAAGATGGCTGAACTTTACTTCTGCACTTGCGTCTTCATTAAAGCTTTTTTGTACTCGCTGTTTAGCTCTGTCCATTCATGCAAAGTGAATATGCATGCAAGGTGAAAGAATAACAGCATTTAGATACAGGGCAGTCACTGGCAGCTTGCTCTGAATTGCTGATGCCAAAGCAATGTGAATGTGCTGGTAATACAACCAATAATGATTAAAATGTGTTTTAGTCTAAAAAAGTAACATAATTAGCTTCCAAATAGTAAATCTTTTGCCATCATTAATGTAAATTTATAGTGCAGTGCCGGCAGAAAATGCTAACAATGAAAAACTTTCAAAAGCTACATTATCTAAAATGAGTGTTAGCATCACCTCAATCTGTGCGCTTCCTTCCCACAATAAAGAGAATACAACAGAGTAGCTGCCGTTTAGATGATCCTCCACTTGTCCTGCCACACCAGCACCAAGTGTAGGGTTGTGCAGTCGGGCAAGTAAGACGTCTCCTCCGGACTTCTTCGGAAGTCTATGAAAGTCGTGCATTTTGACTACAACCTCCAGCTGATCCCCAGTGTACCACTGTCCCCCTTTTCTGCCTGGGAGAATGGTGAAGGTGCTGTGAGCTGGATCACTGGTCTTGTTTAGGTCAAAAGGAGATGGCAAAGTTGGAGTTACAGGCCATGAAATGGAGTCTAGCAGGAGGTTTTCCTCAAGAGCCTCCTTTGAAGAGTGTGGTTTGAAGCTACAGAAGCCACGGAACATGTGAGAGACAGTGGGATTCACTGCACTGATGGAAGTGGAGTGCACTTTATTCTAAAATTGGCAGAAAGAAAAGAGAGAATGGTGACAAAAAAGCATCAAAGGGTTTCATCCTGCTTCAAAATACAAAAAACAAAACAAAAACTTTCAAGCTTTAAATACTTTTCTTTCTTGCAACTATATTCTTTGTGGGAGCAGGGGTGTGGAGTGGTGTCGAGTGAGTACGTTAAACTTTGTATTTTCTAACTTTTTCTCTATCTTGTGTGTTTGAGGTGTGTGTGTTTAATATAGTGGGTTGAGTGTGGGTGTGCTGGGGTGTGAGTGTTGGAGTGAGTGTGTCGGGGATCGGTAGCTTCTGCTGCCGGTTTTTCCCGGCCGGCATCATGCCGGTGATTGATGGTGGTGTGGAGTTTGAGCGCTTAACCCGGCGTCATGGTGTGAGAATCCTCCCGACAGTTCCCTGTTCTGTGGAGGAGGCCAGCCTCGCTGTAGGACAGGTGGTTGGGCATGGCAGCATAAAATCAGCATCGAGGATGAACAGCGCAATTGTGATCTTTCTGGATTCGACTGAAAAAGCTGATCAGGTGGTGGCACAGGGAGTGGTCATAGGTGACACTTTTACTCCCGTTTTACCGCTGGCGAACCCGTCTAGGAGGATCACCATCTCAAACGCTCCTCCTTTCGTTAAAAATGATCAGCTGATTAGAGAGTTGTCCCGTTTTGGCCAGGTTGTGTCCCCTATCAGAATGGTCTCTCTGGGTAGTAAATCACCCCTGCTGAAGCATGTTGTATGTCACAGGAGGCAGTGTTTCATGGTGTTGAAAGACAGCTCTGCTGAACTGAACGCGTCTTTTAATTTCAGGATTGACGGCTTTAGCTACTTGGTGTTTGCAACATCTGAAACCATGAAGTGTTTTGCGTGTGGCGCAGAAGGCCATCTTATTAGGTCATGTCCTGAAAAGGCGAACACAAAGAGCACTGGCGGTAAGAAAGGTGACGCCGCTGTTTCTGGTGGTCCGGAGGGTAGCGCTACATGTGGTGCGGCGGATGCCGCTGCGGCGTCCACTTCTACTTCTGCGGGAGTGTCCGCGTCCGCGTCCGCGTCCGCTTGTGCTGGGGTGGCCGCGGCCGCCTCTGCTGGGGTAGCCGCAGCGGGCGCGGTAGTTGCCCCCCCAAACATTGATGGTGGGAAATTTCTGTCTGGCGGCAGCTCTGATCATTGTGACGAGCCTGTCACCCGGAGTAAAGAGGCGGAGGGTGTAAGTAAGAGTGCAGTTAAACGAAGGAACGTGGGTGAGCAGACTTTGCAGGCGTGGGAGGAGCGGTTTGAGGCTGTAGCGGACACACAGAGCAAACACTGCATGACGAACGTTGCAGTTCACGAAGAAATGCAGGAATGTAGTTTTGTTGAAGAGGATCCTTTTAAAGCTGCACAAAAAAGAAAAAGTGCTGAAAACTTGCAGAGCTCTGCTAAATCTAGTAGGGTTGGGAAGTTAGATTTACTGGATGAGAGCGTCTCTGACGAAAGTGGAGCTGAGTCTGAAATGATGCAGACGCAGGAGGAGCAAAGCTCCTATTGTTTTACCAAAATTAGGCAATTTCTCCAGGTGACCAAGGGGAGCAGAGCTGTGAAAGTGGAAAATTACTTTCCAGATCTGGAGTTATTTGTGGCATCAGCTCACAAGCTGATGAAACTGAATGATGGGAATGAGACTTTTACTGATCAGGAAATATTTCATTTAAAGAAACTGGTTGTCAAACTGAAATCACAAATTACTAACAGTCATGTTGACTCTTAGTTTGTTTCTTCCCTTTTATGCTATGTATGTGTTTTTTTTACTGTACCTTATTTTTATCCTTTTTAATGCCCCACCTTAGAATTGGCACTCTTAATATAAACGGGGCCAGGGATGATGTAAAAAGGGCCTCTTTTTACAAGCTTTTTAATTTAAAGACACTTGACGTGCTGATGGTCCAGGAGACTCACAGCACTGTAAACATTGAGTGCCAGTGGAGAAAAGAGTGGGATGGCTGCATTTTTTTTAGCCACAAATCCAATAATAGTGGAGGGGTGGCTGTACTTTTCTCTCGGGGTTGTGTGCCTGTCTCTTATGAGGTAGAAGAGGTGGTGAAAGGACATGTACTCTTGCTAAAGGTACAGTTTGAAAACGTAAACTTGGTTCTTATAAACGTGTATGTGCCAACCCAGAGAGCAGAAAGGATCAGGGTCTTTAATATGCTATCAGATACGGTTAGATCCTGTAATCCAAATAGTTTTTTATTTCTGGGGGGTGATTTTAACTGTACATTAAACCACAGACTGGACAGGAACCATCAGGAACCTCACCCTGCTTCTGCCAATAGGCTGAGGGAACTACTGAAGGCACACGAAATGGCCGATGTGTGGAGATCACATCATGGGGACCAGAGGCAGTACACCTGGAGCCATGCTAAAGATAACCTCTTATCTATGGCTAGGTTAGACCGTTTCTATGGTTTTAAACACCAAATGAGTGTTTTTAAAAATAGTTGTATCTGTCCTGTTGGTTTCACTGATCACTGCCTGCTGATTTGTTCTGTTTTCATTGAAAATGTAAAGTGTAAGAGTGCTTTTTGGCATTTTAATAATACACTTTTAAATGATGTGTTTTTTAAGGGAGTTTTTCATGATGTATGGAAGTCACACAGGGAACAAAAATCTTCTTTTAGTTCTCTCCAAATGTGGTGGGATTTTGGTAAGGCACAGATAAAACAATTCTGCCAACAGTACACTCAAAATGTCACTCGTAGCTTGACCCAATCCTTGAAAGTTCTGGAGACTGAGGTGGTAGAGCTAGAGGAGTTACTCAGTTCTACCGGAAAACAGGAGCACTTAGAGGCTCTTAAGTCAAAAAGGTCAGCCTTGGCTAGCTTGCTAGGAGTCACCGCACAGGGTGCTCTGGTCCGCTCACGCTACATGGATGTAGCTCTGATGGACTCGCCCCCCCAGTACTTTTTTGGACTGGAGGGGAAAAATGGACAGAGAAAGCTCATTCACTCCTTGTTGGGCGATGACGGGAGAACAATCTCCACAGCAGCAGAGATCAGGAAACAAGCTGCTAGCTTTTACAGTGAATTGTTTAGAGCAGAGTGGAGGGAGGACACGTCACTGGGCCAGGTTTTCCTTGATGGTCTTCCAGTGCTCTCAGAGGACCTTGTTGCCGGCTTGGATGCTCCACTGTCTCTGTCTGAGCTGCATACGGCGCTAATGAGCCTCCAGAATGGAAAATCACCAGGCATAGATGGTCTCTCTGTGGACTTTTTTAAGGAATTCTGGCCCCTGTGCTGGAGGTTCTCCAAGATAGCTTGGAAAGGGGGACCCTACCCACGACCTGCAGGAGGGCCATCATCACACTGTTGCCGAAAAAGGGGGACCTCCAGAGCCTAAAGAACTGGAGGCCAGTCTCTCTGCTCTGCACAGACTATAAGATTCTCTCAAAAGCTCTGGCCCGAAGACTGAGAAAGGTGATGAGCGAGCTCATTCATGTAGACCAGACTTACTGTGTGCCTGGCAGGCTGATTAGTGACAACGTCACTTTAATTCGGGATATTTTGGAGGTCTCTGGTTCATTGGCGGTAGAAACTGGTTTGATTTCAATTGACCAGGAAAAGGCGTTTGATCGGGTTGAACACCAATATTTATAGACAGTTTTAACAGCTTTTGGGTTCAGCCCAGGCTTCATAGCCAGGATACGGGTCTTGTACAGTGACATTGAGAGTGTGCTGAAGATAAATGGGGGCCTGTCTGCCCCTTTAAAAGTCCAGAGGGGGGTTCGGCAGGGCTGCCCTCTCTCAGGGATGCTGTACTCCCTCGCCATAGAGCCTTTGCTTCACTGCCTGAGAAGGGATCTATCAGGAGTTACTTTTCCTGGCTGTGACACCACGTTCAAGCTGTCGGCCTATGCAGATGATGTAGTCATTCTGCTAAATAAGCAGAGTGACATTGACGTTCTGGTTAGGAGTGTCAATCTTTTTGGCCAATTTTCCTCTGCAAAAATAAACTGGGGAAAAAGCGAGGCTCTGATGGTGGGGGAGAAAACTAGAAAATCAGCTTACGCTGCCTGGTGGGTTGATTTGGAAAAAAGGAGGTTTTAAGTATCTTGGTGTCTTTATTGGAAATCAGCAGTTTGAGCAAAAAAATTGGGATGGGGTCATAGAGAAAATTAACGGGAGACTAAACAAGTGGAAGTGGCTAATGCCAAGAATATCTTTTAGAGGAAGAGTGCTCATTTTAAATAATCTTGTTTCCTCATCCCTGTGGCACCGCCTCATGTGCATGGACCCCCCTGCTGGTTTGTTGTCTGTTTTGGTGGACTTTTTTTGGGGGGGTGGACTCCACTGGGTTCCTCAAGCCCTGTTATTTCTTCCCAAAGAGGAGGGGGGGCAAGGAGTGATTCATTTAGCTAGTAGAGGTGCTGCTTTTAGACTGACTTTCATACAGAGACTGCTGACGGGCCCCCAGGACCTGGTATGGAGGCCTTTGGCCTGTGTTATTTTACAGAGAGTCCTTGGGCTTGGGCTAGACCTCCCTGTGTTTTTAATGGATTTTAAGAACTCTAATGCACTGTCTTTACCCAGTTTTTACCGCAGTCTCTTTTCAGTGTGGACTCTTTTTAAAAAACAAAGAGGGCCATGCGATTCCCTCTACTGGTTGTTGAGGGAGCCGCTGGTTTTTGGTGGTCGCCTTGGTGTCCTGCCGGGAGTTGGAAGGACCTTCCTTGATAGGCTGTGTTCCAGGAACGTTCTCACTCTGAAGCAAGTGGTGGAACTGGCTGGTCCTGGCCTAAACAACGCCTCAGCTTTAGCAGCTCATCTTGGTGTCAGGTCGAATCGTTTCATCGATGGTCTTCTTGCACACTGGAAACAGGAGCTTCATGGACTTGAGCACTCCCTACTCTTGGACTTTAGCAATGGCACGCTGCAGCCGGAAAGCACGGACCCCTTTCCCTCTCTCACGCTCTATATGGACTTTGATGTCGCTCCTTGCTCCTTACTGGCATTCTGTGCTCCCACTGGTGTGGACTTTGGAGGAGCCAGTGGTAAGGCACTCTACAGACTGGTGGTGATGGCACTCAACAAGGACCGTTTGAACACCTGTGTGGACACTCCTTGGAGAGCCTATTTTAAACTAGGAAAAGGGCATCGGCCTGCCTGGAGGGCTCTTTATAAAGCCCCTCTCCCTAAGAGGCATGGAGACTTACAGTGGAGGGTCCTGCATGGTATTATAGCAGTCAATGCTTTTGTTTCTGTGATTAACAGTAGTGTCAGTGATCAGTGTGTTTTTTGTTCCTCTAGGGAGACTGTTTTTCATTGTTTTATTGAATGTCAGCGCCTGAGTGGCCTCTTTGAACTTCTCACAGAACTTTTTCATATTTTTAAGGAAGTTTTCTCTAAGCAGGTTTTCATTTGTGGTTTTATGTACAATCGTCGTTTTAAGCAGAAGTGTCAACTACTGAACTTTGTTTTAGGGCAGGCAAAGTTGGCTATCTATGTAAGCCGGAGAAGAAAACTTGAGAATGTTGAGAGTGATGTTGATGTCAAAATTTTATTTGTGAGGCTACTTAAAGCCAGAATCAGGCTGGACTTTCAGTTTTTTATGGGGAATGGGGATGTGGAAGGTTTCAGGACCCTCTGGTCCCTGGAGAATGTCCTCTGTTCAGTTCATGATGGACAGCTTTTTTGGGGGCGTTTTTTGGGGGATTAATTTTCTGTGTAATATAGCATGATATAGAAATTGTATTGACTGATGGACAAGTGTGTTTATTAAAGATCTTTTAAAAATCAATCTCTCTCTCTCTCTCTCTCTCTCTCTCTCTCTCTCGCAAAACAAAGTCGCCCTCCCCCATCTACTCACCCATCCATTCATACAATGACACACGTAAACCATTGAGGCATCACCCATAGTCCAAGCAGGGCCCTGGGGATGATGCAGGCATCACACCCCAGGCTGTCAACCAACACCAAGTATGTAAGGCAGAGTGTAGAACAAGGTGAGTGGGTGCACATGTCTGTAATACGGTGAAACTGGGGATAAATGTATGGTGTATGAAGAAAGTGGTCATTTATGTACTATGAAGATTGAAAGATTTTCATTTGTCAATATTTCTTGTACAGGACATACAGGAGAATCGAAATGCTGTTTCTCTCACTCTAGTAGTGTGCATAATAAGAAAAGAAGGAAAAACGATGAAAAACAACAGCAGTCTATGTACAGTAATGCTACCTATAGTGCAAATAAAGATAGAAAAAACACAGCAATCCTATGTACAGTAATAACGTAATACCCATAGTGCAAGTTCAATACAATAGAGGAGGTGCAAACAGTGACAGATTGGAATGCACATGATCAGTAGTGTAATAACAGACAGCAGCAGGTGTGGCATTTGTGCAAATGGTTGTAGTAAGGTGCAAAGACATACAGCAGCAGATGTGGTACTGCTGGCGTGCCGAGTCTTTCTGTGCAAACAGCTGAGGTAGAATTATTGTGTGGGTTAGTGTGTTAAAGTCCAGTGGCAGGTGGCAGGGAGGAAGAGGCCAGAGTTCAGGGTCCTTATGGCCTGGTGCACAAAGCTGTTTAGCAGTCTTGTGGAGCGGGCCCGGAGGCTACGGTACCTTCTCCATGAGAGTAGGAGGCTGAAGAGGGAGTGTGAGGGGTGGGAGGTGTTACCTACGATGATGATGGCTCTGCAGGTGAAGCGGGTGTGGTAGATGATGGAGAGGGAGGGCAGAGGGGCACCAATGATCTTGCTGGCTGCGTTCACTGTGCATTGGGAGAATGGGGTGGTGGGATGCAGCGGGTAGCAGGGATCCCTCCACCTCCCACCCAAGCCTTGAATGTCTATGGTGCAATTAAAATTGAGACAAACCCAAAACCCCACCAGCACCCCACTACATGCGCAGACTGCAGAAAATGCCCCACCAGCTCAAGCACAACGTAGGAGTGACCCCCCCCCCCCACCCGCCACCCCATGTGGTGAACAACAAGGAAGCAACCGGCCAGCACCCCAGTAAGTCCCCTAACCCAGACCCCTCATGCAAGGGGGAACCACATGGTGGTGCCACCAGAGGCCCCCCTAACCCAATCCCTCAGACGCACCCCTCCAAGAATGAACCATCCAAAGCTGGACCAGCAGAGAGCCAGCCATGAGATTCCGAGCCAACCCAGAGCCATCAGCAGCTGCAGCTCGTAAACATTCACAGAGAGCTAAACACACGTACTTGTTTGTGTAACGGGACCTGTTGGGGACTGTCAGAGCCAGCCTAAGTGTAACACTTTCACTTTCAAGCTACAGGATATTATGAAGGCTAATTAGCTTTTCACTTTAAGGATTATTACGAGTGCCTGGGAGTCTACAAAGCAACTGCTTATTGTTAACAATGAGGATAATGATTATACACCAAGACAGCAATGTCTAACTTCATCTGAAAGCACCTGGGGTGCGTTCAGTTGACAAAACAGTCTGCAACTGTTCGGAACTGTTCATTAGTTTCTGTAACTGAATGACACGGTCACTGCAAACTGTTTTGTCTTTGGCCGAACTCTTTTGGAGGTGACTTGCATAGTGAACAAATATGGCAGCTAGGTAAGATAGTTTGCGTTATTCTTTTGTTTTCTTTTATTTTCGGAGCAATTCCATCAATTTAAGAGTACAGGTTATGTCAGTTTGTAAGTAAAACAATATCACGCATAAAAATATCATGTTTGGTGGGTGGTATGACGGAGAATTCTTAGGGAATATGAAACTGAAGTAGGCTACAGTCTACGCCATAGTTACTAGGGTCCCCTACCGGTTGACAGAGGACCATAGATCTACACAACTACAGAATATGCGAGCCGAACAAAAAAAAAATGTTCGCTGAGAATTGCCCATTCATTTAAGTCAGTTCGCCTTGCAAACTATGTTTGGCGAACTGTTTTGTCAACTGAACTCAAGGCTGGACAGGTGAGTGTGCTGAAGTGTGCTCTGTGAATAATTTATGGGCTGATATATAGTTGAACATGCATGATAAGAGAATATTTATGTCACGCCGCGCCATTCATCAGCGGCGCCACCTGCTCACGCACCTGCTACTCGTCAGCGGCGAAGGATAAAAGCCGCCTCGCCCTGAGCGTCGGCCTGAAGCCGTAGACTTCATTTCCTTCGTATGGACTTCTACCACATTCTCTTCAGCATCCTCATCTCCGGTAAGAAGTTCACTTACCTCATCTCTCCAGTCTGCTCCCCTGTGCACAGGTGGATTCCTCGGCGGCGGACAATCCCGTCCCTCGTCTCTCCTCGCTGCTGCACCGAGCCCTGCAGGTGGCTGTCTCCCGGGCTTCCATCCTTGAAGCGCCAGTCATCTGCCCAAACAAGTAAGCTTCTCTCCCTCGCCTATTCTCCTCCCGTGTTGGTGTGTGCTCATCACCCTGTGTCTGATTTCTCCCATAGGGTTGCCGGCTGAACGGTCTCCTGCCTCTGGGTCCGAAGCAGACGCCACCACCAACACATTAACATTCCGCAGACACGCACCCAAACATCCCTGTTGTTAATAAACAGTTTGAACTACTCTGAGCCTGTGTGTGTGCGTCTCCTGAGCCGAACGTTATGTCAGTACGGCTTCAGCAGAGCGGCTCGGCAGACGGCGGGCTCGCACACCGGTTTACCATCCTCGAGGCTCGGGTGGATCAGATTGTTTATCAGCAACAGGTGGTTCTTCATCAATTATTAGAACTGACTAACCGATTGAACCGCTTGGACCCCCAACAGCCGTTCCTCCCGACTCACCAGGGTGGCGCGGCTCCTGCTGTTCCAGCGGCCGTCCAGCCGGCTCCAGTGGCACCGGTTCGGCTCACGCCGATTCCGACCCCCGCCCGCTTTAGCGGTAAGCTCGGCGGAGCGCGGGGGTTTATTATGCAGTGTGAGTCCGTGTTCCACCGTGTGCCCGGAGATTTTCCCTCGGATCACAGCCGAATTGGTTACATAGGGAATCTTCTGGAGGGGCGTGCGTTAACTTGGACCTACGCCGTAATGGCGAGGCCCAGTTATGCCACCCTCACCTATGACCAATTCGTGAGGCGCTTTCTGGAGGTCTTTGACCACTCACAAACCGAAACGGTCCAGGTCGATCGGCTTCTCGCTCTCCAGCAGGGAAGCCGGTCGGCAGCGGACCACTCGGTCGACTTCCGGGTAGCGGCGGAGGAATTGGGCTGGGAGGAACGCTCCCTCTGTGGCCTGTTCCTCCGCAGCCTCAATAGTGATCTGAGGGATGAACTGGCTGGTCGGGATATCCCTGGGACGCTAGCGGAGCTGACATCCTTAGCGATAAGTTTGGATAACAGGCTGCGCGAGCGCTCCTCGGGGCGGAGGTCTTCTTCTTCTCGCCCTCGTGGAGCCTCGCCGCACCTGTTCCAAGCTCGCCCCCTGGCGGCGCCGCCAGCATCGCGCCCCGAGGAGTCGGAGCCGGTGGTGACGGCCTGGACTAAACTTTCCCCTGTGGAGAAACAACGCCGCCGTGAGTTGGGCCTCTGCATGTATTGCGGAGGCGACCAACACACCGTGGAGCGTTGTCCACGGAAAGCCAGTCGGTGGGGTCCGCGAGTCACTGTTGGAAGCCTCGCGGATGTCAATCGGTTAGGATCACTTACTCAATTGAAGCTGCCCATCCGTTTCTGCCATAACTCTACTGGGCACCTCACCCACGCACTGGTGGATTCGGGCGCAGAAGGCAGCTTCATTTCACAAAGCCTGGCAACCCGATTGGGCATCCGCTGCCAGGCACTCAACACTCCCATCTCCCTGATCCACCTCTCCCGTGCCACCCTCGGGAGAGTGACACATCAAACTGTTCCCCTACCGGTCATCATCTCGGGAAACCACCGGGAGGAAATGACCTTTTACGTCCTTCCCAACTCTGTGTCGCCCGTCATCCTGGGGTATCCCTGGCTCCGCCTTCACAATCCGGTCCTGGATTGGAGATCAGCTGGGATCTCGGCATGGAGTACGTTCTGTATGGGCACCTGCCTTCAGTCCGCTGCCTGCTCTCCGTCCGCTCCTCCCCCTGCTACGGACGCTGCACCCCCGGACCTGTCTCTGGTGCCCCCAGAATTTCACGACCTGGGTATAGTGTTCAGCAAAGCGAAAGCTATGTCTCTTCCCCCTCATCGGCCCTATGACTGCGCCATCAACCTCCGCCAGGGGGCTCCCTTACCTTCTGGTCGCCTTTACAGCCTGTCTGCGCCGGAGAAGGAGACGATGAACGCCTACCTGAAGGAGTCATTAAGTGCTGGGATTATCCGCCCATCATCGTCACCCGTGGGGGCAGGGTTCTTCTTCGTGGGGAAAAAGGATGGGTCCCTCCGCCCTTGTATCGACTACCGGGCCCTCAACAATATCACGGAGAGGGACCGTTACACCCTGCCTCTCATGGACACTGCTTTCCACTCCCTCCAGGGGGCGACCTGGTTCACCAAGCTGGACCTACGCAGCGCTTACCACCTCGTCCGGATCCGGGAGGGAGATGAGTGGAAAACGGCCTTCCGTACCCCGAACGGCCACTTTGAATATCTGGTGATGCCGTTCGGGTTGACCAACGCTCCTGCAGTCTTCCAGCGCCTCATTAATGACGTCCTCCGGGACTTCATTGGCCTTTTCGTGTTCGTCTACCTGGACGATATTCTCATCTTCTCCAAGTCCAGGGATGAGCACCAGGTCCACGTGAGGCGGGTCCTCCAAAGGCTGCTGGAGAATCGTCTGTACGTTAAGGCGGAAAAGTGTGAATTTTACGCCAGGAGTACATCCTTCCTGGGGTTCATCATCGCCCACGATAAGGTGCTCCCCGACCCAGAGAAGGTAAAGGCGGTGGTGGAATGGCCCACACCTGCATCTCGGAAACAGGTGCAGCAATTTGTTAGCTTCGCCAATTTCTACCGCCGCTTTGTCCCCAACTTCAGTGCCATCGTGGGACCACTGACCCGCCTCACGTCCCCGAAGGTCCCGTTCCGGTGGACCGAAGAGGTCGCTGCCGCCTTTGAGGCGCTGAAGGCGGAATTCTCCTCCTCCCGGGTCCTTCGCCAGGTCGACCCCGCGCTGCAGTGCATTGTAGAGGTAGACGCCTCGGACACGGGAGTGGGAGCAGTGCTGTCCCAGCGGTCACCGGACGATGGCGCCAAGCGACCGTGCGCCTTCTTCTCCCGGCGCTTGTCCCCGGCGGAGAGAAACTACGATGTGGGGGACAGAGAGCTCTTGGCCATCAAGCTCGCCCTGCAGGAGTGGCGCCACTGGTTGGAGGGGGCAAGCCTGCCGTTTGTGGTCCTCACGGACCACAAGAACCTAGAATACTTACGGTCTGCCAAGCGCCTGAACGCCCGCCAGGCGCGCTGGTCCCTGTTCTTCGCCAGGTTCCAATTTTCCATCACCTTCAGGCCTGGCTCTAAGAACGTCCTGCCTGACGCCCTCTCCAGGCAGTTCGCCCCCGTGGAGTCGGAGGAGGCGCCCCACTCCATCCTGCCCAGGTCGTGCGTCGTGGGAGCCATCTCGTGGGACATTGAGAGCAAGATCCAGAAGGCACAGGAGGTGGAACCTGACCCTGGCGGCGGACCGGAGGGGAGGCTGTTCGTGCCATCCGCGGTCCGAGGAGAGGTCATCCACTGGCTCCACACCTCCAAGCTCACCTGTCACCCTGGCACCTCCCGGATGATAGATCTCCTCCAACGGTCCTTTTGGTGGCCAGGCCTGCGGAGGGATGCAGCCCGCTACGCCCGGGCTTGCCCAATCTGTGCCACCTGCAAGTCGGGAAATGCCCCTCCAGCGGGTCTGCTCCAGCCCCTGCCCGTCCCTGGCAGGCCCTGGTCGCACATCGCTCTGGATTTCGTCACCGGACTCCCCATCTCCAACTCCTATGACACCATCCTGACCATCGTGGACCGCTTCTCCAAGGCCGTGCACTTCGTCCCCCTGCGAGGCCTCCCTACTGCCCTAGAGACGGCGGACCTCCTCGTCCAACACGTGGTCAGGCTGCATGGGATTCCGGTGGACGTGGTCTCGGACCGGGGCCCCCAGTTTTCATCTGAGGTTTGGAGGTCTTTCTGCAACGCCATCGGAGCCAAGGTGAGCCTCTCCTCTGGCCATCACCCCCAATCCAACGGGCAGTGTGAGAGGACCAACCAGGAGCTGGAGGCTGCGCTCCGCTGTGTGTCCAGATCCAAACCCGCGTCCTGGAGCAACCATCTTGCCTGGGTTGAATATGCCCACAACACCGCTCGCTCTTCTGCTACAGGGATGTCCCCCTTCAAAGCGTCCCTGGGTTACGACCCCCCGCTGTTTCCGGAGCAGGAGAGTGAGGTGACTGTCCCGTCAGTTAGGGCCCATCTCAGGCAGTTCCGCTCCACCTGGGCTGCCGCGCGCCATGCGCTATTGCGCACAGCGGAGCGCAACAGGACTGTGGCGGACCGGCGTAGAAGACCTGCCCCGGCGTACAGAGTTGGGCAGCTTGTTTACATTTCCACCCAGGACGTCACTCTAAAAGGCGAGAGGAGAAAGCTGGCACAGCGCTTCATGGGTCCCTACCCCATCACCCGGATCATCAACCCGGTGGCTGTGCGCGTGGCTATTCCCCCCTCCCTCCGCATTCATCCTACTTTCCACGTGTCGAAGGTGAAACTGGCGGTTACTGACCCCCTTTGCCCTCCTCCTGCAGCGCAACCCGCGCCCCGGATGATTGGTGGCCATCCGGCCTGGTCCGCCTCCTCCATCCTGGACTCCCGGCGCCGGGGTCGTGGGTTGCAATACTTGGTGGACTGGGAGGGCTATGGGCCCGAGCATCGACAGTGGGTGCCCCCGTCGTTTGTGTTGGACCCATCGCTCATCGCGGACTTCCACCGAGCGCACCCGGATAAGCCATCGCCAGGAGGCGCTGCTAGAGGGGGGAGTACTGTCACGCCGCGCCATTCATCAGCGGCGCCACCTGCTCACGCACCTGCTACTCGTCAGCGGCGAAGGATAAAAGCCGCCTCGCCCTGAGCGTCGGCCTGAAGCCGTAGACTTCATTTCCTTCGTATGGACTTCTACCACATTCTCTTCAGCATCCTCATCTCCGGTAAGAAGTTCACTTACCTCATCTCTCCAGTCTGCTCCCCTGTGCACAGGTGGATTCCTCGGCGGCGGACAATCCCGTCCCTCGTCTCTCCTCGCTGCTGCACCGAGCCCTGCAGGTGGCTGTCTCCCGGGCTTCCATCCTTGAAGCGCCAGTCATCTGCCCAAACAAGTAAGCTTCTCTCCCTCGCCTATTCTCCTCCCGTGTTGGTGTGTGCTCATCACCCTGTGTCTGATTTCTCCCATAGGGTTGCCGGCTGAACGGTCTCCTGCCTCTGGGTCCGAAGCAGACGCCACCACCAACACATTAACATTCCGCAGACACGCACCCAAACATCCCTGTTGTTAATAAACAGTTTGAACTACTCTGAGCCTGTGTGTGTGCGTCTCCTGAGCCGAACGTTATGTCAATTTACTGTTTTTTTAAATATTGTTCTGGTTTTTAAAATAGTATTGACTAGCCTACAGGAGCATGACTAATTTTAATTTAATATTTTTCTCAATTTTTACATGTTTAACATTTAAAAACACCACAACAGGAGCTGAGGCCCCAGTTTTATAGCTTTTAATATTTTGTGGAAAACTTTACAAAATATTTGCAAATGAACAATACGATTTTTTTCCCCTACTTTTTCACCCCAATAATCTTTTTTTTTTTTTTTTTTTTTTTTTTTTTTTTACCTTGGCTATGGGCACACAAAGGTTGTTGATTTCCCACACTGCCATGTCTCAGACCCAACTGCTTACAAACTGGCTGGAAGCTTCTAGACCTTTGTAGGATCTTAGTTGTTTCAGAGTGTAAGCACTGGTACTGTACAGTAATAAATTAAAGATGCCTGGATAGGTGATGCTAGCCCAATTATCCATGTCTTTTGACCAGTTTTGCTTTGGAATGGGGGCCTGCTTCTCCAAGTTGTTTTGACTATTTTGATATATTCTGAGAAACGATTAGCTTTTCTCTCTCAAGCAAATTTGATCTTTTTGTAATGTTAATGACAGGGTGTGGTGTGCTGTGTTCAAAATGTCTCTACAGTCTGGATAATTGTTACCCTTCTAGCTGACTAAATCACAAACCTGTCCTTAGTTCGTCTGCTTGGTGAGAAGTAGCCACAGAGTGAAGTGGTGATATGATATATTCATGAATAAGGGGATAAGGACCTGCACTTACAGTGGGGCAAAAATGTATTTAGTTAGCCACCAATTGTGCAAGTTCTCCCACTTAAAAGATGAGAGAGGTCTCCAATTTTCATCATAGGTATACCTCAACTATGAGAGACAAAATGAGAAAAAAAAATCCAAAAATCACATTGAAGGATTTTTAATGAATTAATTGGTAAATTCCTCGGTAAAATAAGTATTTGGTCACCTACAAACAAGCAAGATTTCTGGCTCTCACAGACATGTAACTTCTTCTTTAAGAGGCTCCTCTGTCCTCCACTCGTTACCTGTATTAATGGCACCTGTTTGAACTCATTATCAGTATAAAAGACACCTGTCCACAACCTCAAACAGTCAGACTCCAAACTCCACTATGGCCAAGACCAAAGAGCTGTCAAAGGGCACCAGAAACAAAATTGTAGACCTGCACCAGGCTGGGAAGACTGAATCTGCAATAGGTAAGCAGCTTGGTGTGAAGAAATCAACTGCGGGAGCAATTATTAGAAAATGGAAGCCATACAAGACCACTGATAATCTCCCTTGATCTGGAGCTCCACGCAAGATCTCACCCTGTAGGGTCAAAATGATCACGAGAATGGTGAGCAAAAATCACACAACCACACGGGGGGACCTAGTGAATGACCTGCAGAGAGCTGGGACCAAAGTAACAAAGGCTACCATCAGTAACACACTATGCCGCCAGGGACTCAAATCCTGCAGTGCCAGACGTGTCCCCCTGCTTAAGCCAGTACACGTCCAGGCCCGTCTGAAGTTTGCTAGAGAGCATTTGGATGATCCAGAAGAGGATTGGGAGAATGTCATATGGTCAGATGAAACCAAAATAGAACTTTTTGGTAAAAACTCAACTTGTCGTGTTTGGAGGAGAAAGAACACCATACCTACTTTGAAGCATGGGGGTGGAAACATCATACTTTGGGGCTGTTTTTCTGCAAAGGGACCAGGACGACTGATCCGTGTAAAGGAAAGAATGAATGGGGCCATGTATCGTGAGATTTTGAGTGAAAACCTCCTTCCATCAGCAAGGGCATTGAAGATGAAACGTGGCTGGGTCTTTCAGCATGACAATGATCCCAAATACACCGCCCGGGTAATGAAGGAGTGGCTTCGTAAGAAGCATTTCAAGGTCCTGGAGTGGCCTAGCCAGTCTCCAGATCTCAACCCCATAGAAAATCTTTGGAGGGAGATGAAAGTCCGTGTTGCCCAGCGATAGCCCCAAAACATCACTGCTCTAGAGGAGATCTGCATGGAGGAATGGGCCAAAATACCAGCAACAGTGTGTGAAAACCTTGTGAAGACTCACAGAAAACGTTTGACCTCTGTCATTGCCAACAAAGGGTATATAACAAAGTATTGAGATGAACTTTTGTTATTGACCAAATATTTATTTTACCGAGGAATTTACTAATTAATTCATTAAAAATCCTTCATTGTGATTTTCTGGATTTTTTTTTCTCATTTTGTCTCTCATAGTTGAGGTATACCTATGATGAAAATTGGAGACCTCTCTCATCTTTTAAGTGGGAGAACTTGCACAATTGGTGGCTGACTAAATACTTTTTTCCCCCACTGTATATAGCGCTTTTCTAGTCTCAAAGACCACTCAAAGCGCTTCACTAGTACTAACCCTCTATTCTGAGGGCCTATAGGATACTGATATCTAGGGACAATTTAGAACAACCAATTAACCGAACATGCATGTCTTTGGATTGTGGGAGGAAACCGGAGCCATCGGAGTAAACCCACACAGCACAGGGAGAACATGCAAACTCCACACAGAAAGGTTCCTACCCCTGCCAGCCTGGGGATTCAAACCTGAAACCTTCTAGCTGTAAGGCAACAGTACTAACCACTGCACCACCGTGCTGCCCAAATAAACATCAGTCCTGTCAGAATAAATGTGTTAATCGCTACAATTGATTAATAACAAAATAAAACAAGTTAAGAATAATGGTGGTAAATCACCGGTGACCTAATTAAGCCTCATCCCCATTCAGCGGCTGCATTAACCTCAGCTGATGCTGCTAAGATGGAAGTACAGGAAAAAAAACATTTTACATCTTTCCAAGTATTTTATCCATCCATCCATTCATCTTCTTCCGCTTAATCCTTTTTGGGTCACTGGGGAGGGGGGTTGCTGGAGCCTATCCCTATAAGCAGGGCTGTTTGCAGAGATAGCAAAAAAACGTGATGACCTAATAGTATTGAATGCAAAAGACGCAACAGACTTACACAAATTGTCCCCTCCAGTATACAACTAGGACAATATCAGTCGCTACGGAGGGTGACAATATGTATGGGTACATGTTAATACCATGTAGGATAACTAAGTTCACAGTTATGCTGTTTATTCCATGTAGCTACAATGCTATGTGTACATATGTATATTCACTGCTCTTATTTTTCTTATCTTCTTAATTATTGCTCTGAGTATTGCTATCCCTGTGCTGTTGCAATCCTGGAATTCCCCACTGTGGGACTAATAAAGGCTTATCTTATCTTATCTTATCCCAGCATCTTAGGGCGAGAGGCAGGGTACACCCTGGACAGATCGCCAGTCCATTGCAGCACCAACACAGAGAGACAGACAACCATTCACTCTCACAGTCATACCTAAGGACAATTTAGAATCCCCAGTTTTGATGCCAGTTAACCTAATCTGCATGTTTTTGGCATGTGGGAGGAAACCGGAGAAATCCCGGAGTAAACCCACGTAGACACAGGGAGAACATGCAAACTCCACACAGATCACTGTTGGTCGGAGGCTGGGATCGAACCCAGGATTCTCCGGCCAAGGGTGAGTTGCTGTGCTGCCGCAGTGCTAACCACTCCACCACCGCGCTGCCCTCCAAGTCTTTTAGTGTGGGAAAATCTAGCATCAATTATATCCTCGAAAACTGTCAGTGAAGAACCTCTTTTAAACCATTTGAACAATAACTGAGCTTATTTTAGCTTATTTATAAGAGAGAGAGAGAGAGAGAGAGAGAGAGAGAGAGAGAGAGAGAGAGATTTTTGATTTTTCAACACACCTTTATTGTCACAAGTTCAACAGAAAATCACTCCAACTAAAAGAAGCAATGAAAAGTAAATTAATTTACTCACAAGAAATCAAAGACACAAGCAACTAAACCAAGAAAACAAAACAAAAAATTGCTTCTCACATCAGTAGTTATGAAAAGGGATGGTGGCGCATGAACATGCAGTGACCTCTCTCTCTCCTCTCTTCAGGTGTTCTATTTTTCATGTTTTGTGCCACTTAGTGTTGCTAAACTGTTTATTGTACACATGCAATGTTGTGCACGAGCTACAGTCGCCACAGCCTTCTGGAGATAAGGAGTAAAGCCACAGATTATGTCTTAGATGAAGGCAGCAAGGAGAAGCTACATGGCCTAGGGATCCTCCGCCAGTCCTCCATATCCTCGGACTTGACAGCCGCACACCATCCCAGATGGAGACACCGTAGTTGGTGTGAAAGGAGACAGAAGCGAGGTAAACGCAGAGGTATACGGGCGAAGCTAACCGCTAACCCGCACAAACCCCTGATCCCTTCACTGATTCTGGCCAACGTGCGCTCACTTGACAACAGGATAGACCACATACAGCTCCTGAGATCCACACAACATGATGCGTGGAACTGCTGTGTTTTTATCTTTACAGAAACGTGGCTAAATGACAATATACCGGACTCTGCCATTCACCTAGCGGGGCTAACATGCTATCGCAACAACAGAGTACTAACGCTAGGAGCAAAAACCCGGGGTGGAGGCATGTGTGTGTGTGTACATCAGTGATGCCTGGTGCCATGACTCTGTTGTTGTCCACAGACATTGCTGTAATTTGGTAGAGTTTATGATAATCAAGTGCAGACCCTTTTACACGCCTAGAGAAATCTCATCAGTTCTACTTGCCGCCATGTATGTCCCGCCCACCGGTGCCAGTGAGAGGAGGGAAGCACTGAAAGTACTCTATCAAGCTATAAGTGAGACACAAACAGCACATCCAGATGGATTTCTCATCACAGCAGGAGACTTCAACCACACAAATTTAAAGGCCCTCCTACCGAGTCTATATCAACATGTAAACTTTGCAACGAAGGGAGACAACCTGCTGGATCTGGTGTACACAACCCATAAGAACGCATACAGCCCCCCTCCCCCCGGGCCTCTCTGATCACATCACTGTTCTACTAAGGCCAGCATACAAACCCAGAGTGACAGCCATTAGACCTACAAAGAAGCAGGTACGTGTGTGGGCAGAGGGGGCCTTGGCTGCTCTGAAAGACTGCTTCAGCACCACAGACTGGGACATTTTCAAGCATGCAGCCACTCACAATGGGCACACAAACCTAGAGGAGTACACTGAGGTTGTTGCGGCATACATAGCCAAATGCATTGATGATGTTACTCACTGCAAGACCATCACTGTTTGTGGCAACCAGAAACCATGGGTGACAGCAGAGGTCCACAGACTCCTGAGGGCTCGAGACGCAGCCTTCATGGCTGGCAACACTGCAGGACTAACAACAGCTAGGGCCAACCTGTCCCATGGCATCAAGGAGGCAAAATGACAGTACAGCAAGAAAATATCCGGACACTTCAGCAACACCAGAGATGCATGTTCTCTCTGATGTGGCATACAGACCCTCACCAACTACAAACCTCCACCTCAGACCTGTGCGAGTGACATCACACTGCTCAACAATCTAAACATCTTCTTTGGCTGATTTGAAGCACAAAATAGCAGACCAGCACAGAAGACCACTCCTCCTCCAGACGAGCTGGCCTTAAGTCTGAATCTGGCTAGTGTGAAGAAGACCCTCTGCCGGATCAACCCACGTAAGGCAGCTGGCCCAGACAACATACCGGGTCGCGTCCTGAAGGACTGCGCAGAGGAACTTAAGAATGTCCTGGCCGATATCTTCAACATCTCCCTGTCTCAAGCTGTTGTCCCCACATGCTTCAACACTACCACCATAATACTAGTCCCGAAGAAGCCCGTCCCATCCCGTTACAATGATTACCAGGCGGTAGCACTGACCCCCACTATAATGAAGTGCTTTGAGTGGCTAGTCATGCAGCACATCAAGTCTACCCTGCCTCCCTCTCACGACCCATTCCAGTTTGCATACAGGCCAAACAGATCCACAGAAGATGTTATCGCTGCTGCTCTCCATCCAGCCCTCACCAACCTGGATTCACAAAACTCGTATGTGAGCATGCTGTTCTTGGACTTCAGCTCAGCATTCAACACAATCATTCCCCAGCACCTGATACAAAAACTCAGACACTTAGGACTTAAAACCACTCTCTGCAACTGGGTGCTGGACTTTCTCACAGGTAGGCCACAGAACGTGCGGGTTGGCAGCAACACCTTCCAGACCATCAAACTGTGCACAGAGGCCCCACAAGGGTGCGTGCTCAGCCTGCTGCTCTTCACCCTGCTGACCCATGACTGCGTGCCAGCCTACAGCACCAACTACATCATCAAGTTTATGGATGACACAACGGTGGTGGGCCTCATCACTCATCACCAACAACGACGAGACCAACTACAGAAATGAGGTGAGCCAACTGGTCCAATGATGGAAAGACAACAACCTCTGCCTGAACGTGGGAAAAACCAAGGAGATTATGGTCAACGTCAGGAGGGGTCACACACAGTACCCCCCTCTGATCATCGACGGTGCAGCTGTGGAGAGGGTGAGCAGCACCAAGTTCCTGGGGGTGCGCATCTCTGAGGACTTCACCTGGACCAGCAACACCACATCACTGGCCAAGAAGGCCCAAACTTACCTCCATTTCCTCTGCAGACTGAGGAGAGCAAGAGTCCCACCCCCCATCATGCAGTCTTTCTACCGGGGTACCATTGAGAGCATTCTCACTAACTGCATCACGGCGTGGCATGGAAGCTGCACTGTTGCCTTCCAGAAGTCACTACAACGCATAGTGGATGCAGCCAGCAAGATCATTGGTGCCCCCCTGCCCCCCCCTCTTAGACATCTACCCCACTCGCCTCACCCACAGAGCCACCAACATCACAGGCGACACCTCCCATCCCCTACACTCCCTCTTCAGCCCCCTGCCCTCGGGGAAGAGGTACCGTAGCCTCCGGGCCCGCTCCACAAGGCTGCTGAACAGCTTCATTCATCAGGCCATGAGGACCCTGAACTCTGTTCACCCACCCACCCACCCCCGCTTCCCAGACGGTAACACCTAGGCGCATGCGCACGCAGCGACCGGCAGCTGGTGAAAAAGTTTGTCGTCTGTGTGTCTGTTTTTATGTACTTTTATATGTTTTTACGAAATCCTCTGTGTCGTTTCTGCCCTGGAGTGTTTGTGGACTATATGGCGAAGAGCTCCCTAGTTCCAACAACATGGACTTCCTTCCCTTTCTTAAACGTGTTTGGCATCATGGCGGGCAGGATACATTATTCCAGGGACATGTTGCTGCATTTAAACACGGTTGATGCAGCGGCTGTGATTGAGCCTAAGCCGCAACTGCCGGACTTTATTTTGAGAGACGGACATAGCGGTGAAAAGAGAGACGGGAGAGACGGCAGAAGGAAGCGCGGAAGGCGTGGAGGTGTGAAATTGCGCCTGAGAAGACGTCAGTTTGGTAACATTCCTCTTTCTTCGATGATTTTTGGGAACGTACAGTCTCTGAGAAACAAGGTGGATGAAATTCAAGGGAATGTACGCTACCAGAAGGACTTTAAGAACTGCTATGTCATGGCTTATACTGAGACTTGGCTTAATGCGCATGACCGAGACGCAGACCTGTGGATTGACGGCTTTGGAGCCCCGCTGTGCTTGGATCGGCAGGAAGAGGTAACGGGGAAGCGTCGGGGGGCGGCGTATGTTTATATATTAATAAGCAGTACTGCACATCTGTCACGGTCAGAGAGCGCATCTGTACACCCGATGTGGAGCTGCTGTCTGTGTCACTACGCCCCTTTTATTTGCCTCGCGAGTTCCCCCAGCTTTTCATCACAACTGTGTACATTCACCCGAGGGCAGACGCTGACTCCGCCTGCAGCACTATCTTTGATGTGATCCAGCAGCTGCAATCAATTTCTCCAGAGGCGTCAAACTTCATTCTTGGAGATTTTAACCATGTTTCTTTAAAGAAGACACTTAAAAACTTTTATCAGTATGTCTCCTGCCCAACCAGGTGAAAAAAAGACATTGGACCTGTGCTATGGATCCATAGAGAGGGCCTATAAATCACTCCCCCTTCCTCCTTTAGGATCCTCAGATCACAACTGTGTACATTTGCTGCCCACATATAAAACTGCTCTCAGAAGAGGCAAGGTGGAGATGAGAGACACTGATGTGTGGACAGAAGATTCAGTGCAACAGCCTCCAGGAATGCTTTGTCTGTACAGACTGGGAGATGTTCACACTGGCCTGCGGGGATGATTTGGACTTTTTGGTGGACGTCACATGCTCATACATGGCTTTCTGTAAAAATAAGATTGTTCCACGTAAAGGTGTCAAAATATATCCCAACAACAAACCATGGGTTACAAAATCAGTTAAATCCTGCTTACAGAGGAAAGCACTTGCCTTTAAACAGGGGTCTGTTTCTGAGCTACAGGTTGCCACAAAGGAGCTGAAGGCCGAAATTTTAAGAGCAAAACAGAATTATAAATCAGAGTTGGAAAGCAAGATGGCAACAAAGAAACTTGGTTCAGCCTGGGCCAGTATGAAAACTATTGCAGGCCTTCAGAGCACAGAGCGCAGTAATCGTGTGTTTTTAGATGGTTTTAATTCAGACACAGAGCTGGCTAATGCTCTTAATTGTTTTTATGGTTGTTGTGACTCCTTTGACTTTAGCACAGAAACCCAAGATTTGAAACAGAAACTCAAAGACAATCAGCACTTTAATATTGAAGTGCAGGATGTTAAAAGGGAGTTCTGCGCTGTAAAAGTGAACAAAAGTCAGGGCCCTGATAATATATGTGGGCGCTTGGTAAAGTCCTGTGCACATGAACTGAGTCCTATATTTCATTACATTTTCAATAAGTCCTTACAGACACAACATGTGCCTAAGATCTGGAAAGAAGCCGTGGTTGTTCCCGTTCCAAAATCCAGCTGTCCTAAAACGGTAAACGACTTTAGACCAGTTGCTTTGACTTCAATTTTAATGAAAATTTTTGAAAAACTGGTCAGATGTGAGGTCCTAAAGCAGACTGAGCATGCATTGGATCCTCTGCAGTTTGCCTATAGGCCTCACAGAGGAGTGGAGGATGTCACTGTCACTCTGTTTAACATGCTTTTTAAGCATCTGGATTTTAATGGGACACACGCCAGACTTTTATTTGTGGACTTTTCCTCCGCCTTTAATACAATCCAACCTCGTATCTTAGTTGAAAGGTTCCTGCAGCAATTTGATTTGAGCAATAATCTGGTGGGTTGGATTCTGGATTTCTTAACCAACAGGACGCAGAGAGTAAGGGTCAATGGTACATTGTCTGACCTAAAGTGCTCTTCTACTGGCTCTCCTCAGGGGTGTGTGTTGTCACCACTACTCTTCATCCTGTACACAAACATGTGTCGGAGCAGACATGACAACAGACACATTATAAAGTATGCTGATGATTCAGTTATTGTCAGTCTCCTCCAGGATGGTGAGAGTGGCCACGGCCCAGTAGTTGATGATTTTGTTCACTGGTGTGAGGATTCCTACCTGCAGCTGAATACGACAAAAACTAAAGACATGATTATTGACTTTAGGAGGAAAATTCCCAGGCACAAAGTCACCGTACTAAAAGGCCAGACCACCGAATGTGTACAATCCTACAAATATCTTGGGACGATTATTGACAGTAATTTAAACTTTGAAGAGAACAGTGAAAGGGTGTGCAAAAAGGGTCAGCAACATTTGCATTGCTTGAGGAAACTTGAGCCTGTTTTCCACTAGCCCAGCACACCTCGGTACGGCTCGATTCACTTCAGTACGGCTCGGAATGCTTCTGTCTCCATTAGCACGGTGTTGTGCTTGTGCTGTGATGGTTTGTGTTAGGAGGTTTTAGAAGCGGGGCGGCAGCAGATTCTCAGCGAGGCGGGGCCACACTCCCGTGACGTTACACACCCGACTGAGTCCTTATTTACATGAGACAAAAAAGGATCCAAGGATTATTGCCTTGCTCACTCTGTGGTTTTATCTCACAATTAATTTTATCTCATAATTAAGCTGCAACAACACAAGTCACTTTTGTTTTGAATTAACTGCCAAATGACCTAGAAATAATGAGCTGAAACTTGTTTTTATTCGTATTAAATAATGAGACGATGGCACACTGGACTACACCAAATTGTATTATTTTTTACATCCTAGGGCATTTTGGATGTACTGAATTAAAAAAATTCATGTTTTTCACCTTGAGGTCAACGTTTGGAACAACAGTATTATTATTTTCCGTTTAGATGATGCTACACTCCTTCTAAAGTATTGTAAACCTCTGAATTTGGAATGCCGATAGAACATTCAATTTACATATACTTGTACCTACTTTGACTTGGTGCTAATTTTTTATGATATTTCAATAAAAAGAACAGAAAGCTTACAAAAAGATTTGTTTTTTGGTCTAGTTAAAAATTACATTACCTTTACAATGGTTGACCCTGACAGGAAGATCAGCATAATTTTGATCAGACTAGGCAATGGAATTTCTATGTAATTATACTGTTTTATAATTCAGTGTTATAACAGACAAACCACACTTTCCAAAACAATTCCATTTTATTATATACAAAATATTAAAAGAAAAAAAAAACTTTGCAACACAACATGAAGGCTAATCGACATTTTATACACGCCGACCACTGAGTGTCTACACCAGCTTCCCAAACTGGGTCACAAAGACTCGGATGAATTAATCCGTCTCTGCCAGCTCTGGGTCAGCAAGGCTCGGTTGAATAATCCGTGAGGGCTGTCGCGGCGGACGCGTGGGATGATTCTACAAGGAAAATGCACACAATAAAATACAGCACGAAAGTGCAATATATACAGAAAAGACAACAGTTTTTAACAAGAATACATAAGCTTATTTCAGCGTATTGTTCACATGAATAATTAAAATAAAAGCTTTAGTCCGCAGTGTGCTGCAATAAAGCAGCGATCCATCCACAAATGAACAGCTTTTTTATTGCATAAATAAACTGAGCGTCTTACCGAATATATTTGCGAAAAAACGCACAATAAAAAAAAATTAAAACTCACCGTTAAAGGACTCCGATGTCGAGACCTCCCGGTATATTTTTTCATTCCGGGCGGCTCCGTCTAACTCGCGCTGAATACGTTCGTCTGACAATGCAGTGAGCAGACACTGCATCTCCTTATTGGTCCATGGAACACCCTTATTACGCGAAGCCATTTTTGATAGAGAATAAATGAAAATAGCACAGCAATACACTGAAAAGGAACCGCCAACAGTGGTTGTGTGCTGAGTAAAGGCGGTCGTGAAGATTCTTTTTTTTTTTTTTTTCAAAAACTTTATTGAGAAGGTGGTGAAGATTTGGTAGATGAGGAGGAGGAGAGGGGCGGTTACAACCTGACCAATCAGCGCCGGTTACGATCTGACCAATCAGCGGCGACCAGTCTGTTAACGTCACAACACGGCACAGCTCAGCACTGCTGTACCCTGCCCTGGAGCGGGGCTGAGAATCGCGGCCGTTAAACCGTGTTGGGGCTTGTGGAAAAGCGTACAAAGCGTGCTGAGCCGTCCCGTGTCGTGCTAAAGCGTGCTAGTGGAAAAGGCCCTTTGCATGCTTCCAAACTGACCGAACCGTAATGACAATGTTTTATTGGGCTTTTATTGAATCTGTTTTATCCTTTTCTTTAGTGTCATGGTTTGGTCAGATAAAACTGAAACAGAGGAAATCCTTGGATCAGGTAGTTAGATGGTCCAGTCATTTGCTTGGTGAGTCACAGCTGAGCCTGACATCCCTGTACACCAGACAAGTACAGAGGATTGCTACCTCCATTTTAAATGATGAGTCCCACCCTTTGCACTGCAACTTTCAGCTTCTTCCCTCAAGACGGAGGTTTGCTGTCCCAAAAAGTAGAACCCAGCGCTACAAAAACAGCTTTGTTCCTGCTGCTGTCAGAGAGTTGAACAAGTTGTAACAACATATTGCACATAATTTAGGTACCTATTTATTAACTCCATTTTATATTTACTTATTTTTGTAGGATGCTATTTGGGTTCTAAATATTTTATTGGGTTTTAGACCTTTGAGTTTTTAACCTCTTTGACTAGTTTTTAACTTTTTAAGATGACCCTTCTCTCTTACCTCTGGTTTTTCTCTCATCTCTTTGTCTTTATACCCTGATTGATGGAGCCTTGAGTATTTTTATCATGTTTATAGTCAGCTTCATGTGTGCCTGTGTTTGTGTCTATGTTGAATGCAATTGTGGCTTGTAAATATGGATGTCACCAGACTGCAAAACAAATCTACCTACGGGTACAAATAAAGTAACCTGAACCTGAACCTTAACCTGAACGCTGGGGTCCACCGGCTGTATTTATGTTAGAGGGTCAACAAAGAATCTGTTCGACCTACGCTCGTGCCTTGCCTCCACATCCTTTCCTTACACCCTCTACACTGGTGACCTGACGTGAAATGGACTATCTCTCCCTTTTGCCGTGCTGTGGACTCCTTTTGCTCCACAATATATTTTTGTATTTTATGTAAACCGTGACAAAAAAAAAAATCCTCCAGGACAAAACATGACACATATTTTCTAACCTGTTTGTATGCCACCATAGACAGAAAGAGAACTTCAATTAGACAGGGCTCAGAGAGGGCAAGATGAGACAGGAGAGAGAAGCCAAGGAGAGGAAAGTGTTAAGGCAGAGGGTCCAGTAGAGGTGAGAGCAAAGGAAGGAGAGAAGGATGACACCAGTAAAAAGTCCAAACACAGGACGTCTGGGTGGAACCCCAACTGACCCAACATTCAAACATTCAAGCCTCGGTTGTACAATACTTCAAATGGTTAGCTCCATATGCAAAGTTACTGTGCAAAATTAAAAAAAAAATAGTATTACATATTCCAGTTAGAATAGTGTCATGTCTTTTCTGCCCCCCCCTCCCCTTGGAAAAATATGTTGCCATCTTGCCAAGGTCTTTAAGCTAGAAGAAACACTTGAATGGATAAACACATTTTTTTAATATATGTTTTGGTATTCACTGCATTACATTTCATCAGCCTCATCATATCTGTTTAACGTCACTCAATCCACAGTCCCGTGGGTGTGACGCTGCATTGCCATGTTCATCCCCCTTCTCCAGATCACTCAATCCATCACGTCCTCAGGGTTGAGACAAGTTAATCTGAAGTCCTTGGTCAGCATTTCATACAAGCTGTTGCGGGGGTCCAATGCTTTCCTCTCTGTCCATATGGAGATCTGATCTGTCCGTATGGAAGGAGCAGATTTTCCTTATCCAGGACTCAAGGCTCCAGGTTGACGTATCAAGTCCTTCAATGTGGAGTCTTAGAGGCAGGTTATGTGAACCAATGTTATTTGTGTGTTTAACACCATACATCCATTGGGGCATGGCCCTTTCATTGCTTTCAATCCAAACCAGGTCAGACTTCTTAAGCGGCGAGCACTCACAGGCATAGAGCATAGCTGATCTGACACAGCTATTACACGCCTTTCCAAGGGTATGAACTCTTTTTCCCATACTCTTTTCTAAGAGTGTGGGCAAAAGCTCCTGGAATTTTCCCCAGGCAGCTCTAATTCTAGTAACTATGGCAGCCTCACTGCCACCACCTGCAGAAACACTGTCCCCAAGATAACAGAAAGATTCCATTACTGCAAGTTGATGCTCTTCAATTGTGACACAGTCAAAAGGCCAGCTATTGATGGGACAGGCTTTGGCGAGACATCTGTTGCACTTTTACAGAACATGGAGTTATTGCCAACCCCATTCCAGCAGCTCAGGAGCTAAATGTGTGATAAGTTGTTTGATGTTATTGTTTATTTTGCTTCACAACAGTGGGACAATGAGAGTTCACACGGGTGGGCAGTGATAGTTGGAATTTTATATCTATCACTTGTTCACATGTGGACCACAGCAAGAGGAGAATGCTTATTTTTCATTGACCACTAATTTTTAATTGAAGTTATTTTGGATTATGTTTGCACACTGTTTTTTAT
The DNA here is from genome assembly GCA_020510985.1 of Pholidichthys leucotaenia. Lineage (NCBI taxonomy): Eukaryota > Metazoa > Chordata > Actinopteri > Cichliformes > Pholidichthyidae > Pholidichthys > Pholidichthys leucotaenia. The sequence continues at coordinate 320,026,856 of CM035845.1, read as the reverse complement.
GCCCGTCTCTAAAGACAGGGCATATTATTAAATTAAATCACCATTTATTGTCATTCAACTGTACAACCAATCATGTACAGTAGAACGAGATTGTGTTTTACCTATCTACTGTGTTAATCACACACACCCCAAGTGTAGAATCAGAGGGCCGCTGCCATGCAAGGCGCCGCCACAAATTTCCCTCTTCCATTCCATTATTGCTGAGCACCAAGCTGGACGGCAGGAAGTTCCACTTTTATATGGTCTTCGGCATGACCCGGCTGGGATTTGAACCCCTGCCTCCCGGGTGTGGGGCGGATTCAAAAAGTAGAACCCAGTGCTACAAAAACAGCTTTGTCCCTGTTGCTGTCAAAGAGTTGAACAAGCTGTAAAAATACAGTATATTGCACATAATTTAGGTACCTATTTATTAACTCCATTTTATATTTACTTATTTTTGTAGGATGTCACTTGGGTTCTAAATATTTTATTGGGTTTTAGACCTTTGAGTTTTTAACTTCTTTGACTAGTTTTTAACTTTTAATATGACCCTCCTCTCTTACCTCTGGTTTTTCTCCCATCTCTTTGTCTTTTTATACCCTGATTGATGGAGCCTTGAGTATTCTTATCATGTTTATAGTCAGCTTCATATGTGCCTGTGTTTGTGTCTGTGTTGAATGTAATTTGTGGCTTGTAAATATCGATGTCACCAGACTGCAAAACAAATCTACCTACGGGTACAAATGAAGTAACCTGAACCTGAACCTGAACCTGCACAATAGCTACCTCAGATGTTGGCACAGTAAAACTGGCACACCAGCAATAATACTGTTGTTCTGTTGTTCTTTTGCTGCTATATATCTCTGCACTTTAACTGCAACCATTTGCACAAATACCATATCTGCTGCTGTCTGTATATCACTGCAATCATATCTGTCACTATCTGCACCTACACTATCGCATTGAAATGCACTATGGCTATTCATCTCTAGCTGTCCGAATTTAGGATTGCTGGGTTTATTACCAGTAATTGTTTACCTAACTAACCGTTTACCACTATGGAGGTCAGAGGCCTTTTGGCTGCCATTGGCACTACGGGTTGCATCACTGTATATAGACTGTACATAGACTGCTGCTGTCACTGTTTGTTCTTGTTTTTCATTTTTTCTTTTTTTTTCTTTTTTTCAATCCAGCCCAGTTTCCTTCTTTTATAAAATGCACACCAATGTAGAGAGAGAGAAACGCCATTTCAATTCTCCTGTATATCCTGCACGTATACTGTAGTAGTATTGACAATAAAATCCTTGAATCCTTGAGTACCACACCATAGGTAATTTTCCCCTCCTTAACACAACACAGGATACGCTTAAAGCACCACATAGCCTCAAAAGTTCCCACATTTTGCATCAGATGATAATAATTATAATCAATCATTATTCGAGTCGTGATCATGTTTACCAGCATGTCTTTTACGTTACAATCCAGCATTTGTTCATTTTTTTCTTTTTCTGCTAACATAAATAGCCATTTTAGCCTGACCCAGGATGAAATTTAACAGTTCACTTTTTTCTTGCTCCTCTGTTTATATGGAAAACCCAAGATAAAAATCTGCAGGGAAAAGACTTCTCCAAACAGATAAAACAGCTTCCCCCAAAAAACAAACAACAATTGCAGTCTGTTACAGTCCAGAAAACAATGGAACACAGTCTCTTTCTGAGGACAAACTGGACAAACCTCAACAACATTTGGGTTTAAAATAGAGATAAAAGCATTTACAGCCACAGCACCATGTAAAACTTGCCATTGCAGGTCTCCAAAGAGTGCTTTCTAGGCAGGCCTCACCTCTGAACTCAAACCCAAGTGTTTCCTCCATGGTGTATCAGCTCGACCTTTTAATTTATTCACATTTAGAACTTTCACCAAGAGTCCATACATTTTTTTTACCAGAAGAGTCACAAATGTTAATGTGTTCAGAGTTTAAAAACACACCACTGCCATCTTTAAAATCAGGAGATAAAAAGCTAAAAGGAAAAGGGTCATCAGCAGTTTGCACAGACTCTTTGCAGTGTAAAACAATAGCAGAGTATTCTTCTGTGGAGAGGCAGTCTCTCCAATCTTTCAGCAAGTTCATTATAACTCTGACTGAAGAAACACCAAGAGCTGAGCACAGGGCAACAGCATTGTCCATGTTAGGACCACATAGGTTTGTCCCAGTGTTGTAACCTTTGCAGAAAGGAACTTTTTTTAAAACAGAAGGTCCTAAAACATTGCCCACATCGAAACAGGTCCCAAACACAAGTGGTTCCTTTAAAAGCCATAAAGGCGACAAGGAAGCCTGGGAAGAGTTCTTTTTAAAAAGTCTCCAGATTTTAAAAACACTTTGATAAAACTGAGAAAGTTCTGGGAGTTTGTGGTTCTTTAAGTCCATTAAAAACAATGACTCCTCTAGTCCCAGCCCCCCACAGAGAGCCAGGACAGCTCTGGCAATAGGTCACCACACAAGATCGAGAGGGCCACTCAGCAGTTGCTGAATGAAATGCAGGTAAAAGACGGCCCCCTTGGTGGCCAGATGGACGAGTTCTTGACCACCTTCTTCCCAAGGTAAAAACAGGATGCTTTGTGGAACCCAGAGAAGACGGTCCCAGAAAAAGTCCACAATTATAGACTGTATTTGTCACGAGCCGAGCCCACGGGTGCAGCAGAGCCAGCCTGGTCGGGGTCCTCCGTGGGTGCAGCGGAGCCGGCCCAGTTGGGGTCTACCACGGGTGCAGTTGCGGACCACCCTGAGGACGCCATGGTCCCCTTATCCCTGCTCCACGCCGTGGAGGTCCCCTTTGTCTGGTCCTGTTATCTACCAGTGAGCCTTTCGGTGGGCAGGCCACCTCCTGCTTCACCCCTTCGGTCCTGGTGGCTAAACTATGCTGGCCGGCCACCAGAGGAATGGACTTCCCAGGTCAGGTGGCTCATATTTTCCAGCAGACTGCCGGATTCGGTCCACCGGACCTTCTGCTGGGCCTGGGACTCTGGGAGGCCTCCTGAGCACCAGCATCCGTGGACTTGGGGGGGTTAATTGTGGGCCCTGAGTGGGGTATTGTGTTCCCTCCTTCCTGTTCACCCTACCGCCCACCCGGGTTCGTGTTGCTTGTTGTCATTGCAACTGTTGGGGGGGGGGGGTCCTTTTGATGTTACCTGGAGTGCCTGGGAATCCACCCATTAAAGAGGGGGGCCCTGTCACGAGCCGAGCTGGCTTGGCCTTCCCCGGCTAGGTCTCAATCTCTTTGTGAGTTTTGTTTCACTGTTTAGGTGCATTTTGTGTATTTATTCTATCACCATAGTCACTGCCTGACCGGCAGCTGTTAGTCAGCTTCTGTGATCTTTTTCCACGCTGTTGACGGTCTGTCAGTCCAACCACGCCCCCTTGTTCTCCTTAACTCCATCAGCTGTTTCCAGCCCCGATAATGATCTTTCCCACGCCTCGCCCAGGTGTTCCCAATTTGTGTGGCCAGCAGCATTTGGATTTAAGCAGCTCTTCGCGAGACAAACGCCGCTGGGTCATTGAACGAGCCACCCTTGTTCTCCACGGTGTGACCGTCACGTCAGGAAGGACTATTGTTTATGCTCGCTGAGAGAACTGGACTTTCTGGGACTGATCCTACTCGTGAGTAAATTGTTAGCGTTTCTCTGTGCGGTCAGCTGCTACGCTGGACCAGAAGCGTTTCCCCCTTTGCAGTAGTCCTGCTACGCTTCTGGCAGTGTTTCTTCCTGCAGCATAACTGCTACGCCTAGGCTGTGCCCATTTTGCATTCCCCCGAGATAGTAGAGTTTCCCGTAGTTGTCCCTGCTGTCCCGAGCGCACCCATATTGTATTATAATTCACTTGTTCATCTTTGTCTGTAAACAGTTTGTCAATAAATGTGTGTTTGGTGAAACCCTGCATTTAAATCCTTCCATCCTTTCTCCTTCTCTGTGCGCTATGGCAGAGCGCACAGAAAGTCTATGACAGAATGGCTCAGCCCATAAAAAGGATTTAGCGGGGTCACCTACACAGCATTTTCCCCTTTTTTCATTTTAACTGTTTTTCTGTTCTGGACTAACCTGTGTTTGAGTTTGTCATGCCCCGGTCTCGCCAGAGAAAAGGAACAGCAGTGGGGTTCCCCACGGTTGAGGAGGAGTGGGCTGCGGAGTTTGTTCAGGACTTTGTTAATGACGCCCTCGCCGCCCGGGGTCCTAAGGAGACGCTGGAAAACATGAACGCCGCAGTAGGCATTTTGGAAGCACACCCCAGGTTATAAACCTACCCGCAGTACGCCGACCTGCTCTCCACAGTCTGCTCACTCCAGCATTCCCTCCCTGGTCTGGCATTTCCTGCGACGCCGAGACAGAAGTCCATTATCCTGCAAACTGGCAGCCTCCGTGGTGCTCTGCTCGACTCTCCACTCGCTCCAGCACGGTCTGTCCTGGAACACAATGGATAGTGTCGTCCCGCAAGGAAACGCCGAGAGAAGCCCACCTCTCCAGAAGCGACCATTGTTGTTTCAGCCGCTGAGAGGTCCGCTGGATTCACCCCGGCCACACCTACCTCCGTCGTCAGGGAGACGGCTCCTCCAATAGTCTGCAGAGTGGTCCACGTCATCGCTGGCACGGAGAGGGATGAGTTTCTGCCCTTTGCAGCTGTGGATGTCATCAACCCAGGATGACAGGCAAGTATATTTTCATTCTACATCATTCATTAACACTGAATCTTGCCTGCCTTCCGAGGGAGAGGCCTTGTATCAGCAGTCCACTGGGTCCTCTCCTCCAGCTGCAATTATTGATTGTTTCCTTCCCCTCTCCTTGTCTCCTCCCATTCTCCCTGAAAGCCAGCCGGTCCAAGACCCAGGCCACCTGACGATGGAGGAGGTTGAGGCCCTGGATGATCCTGCCCAGGAGCCCGTCCGGAGGCATTCCCCCACAATCACACCGGCGGACAAGAAGTGAGTGAATCTGCTTGCATTCATCAACTGCCGGGTCAAGGAGGAGCGTCAAGAGATGGAGGTCCGAGGATGCGCTTCCCTGGCTGAGAGGGTTCCACCTCCTATGCCTGCTCTACCCCCGGATTCGCCTTCAGACGAGGAGGGGGCGAACCTGCTCGCTGCAGTCAACAGCCGGGTCGAGGAGGAACGTCAGAGAATCAGGACTGCTACCACTAGCACGCCTGCTGCAGGGACCGCCGCAGCAGCGTCATCCTCCGGATCAGACCCCCTGCCGGCTGGACCCGGACCATCATCGTTGACAGCGTCGGAGTCCTGGATGGCGATGGTGCTCGAGCACAGGCAAGTTATCTCTCCTGTAGTTCATTTGCCAATAATTGAGAGATCTTGTCTAGGTTTTGGGAAGGAGAGTCGGGTGTGGCTCTTTGCCACACCCGGGCTTCCCTTGCCAGGCTCTGCCACTGCTGGCGACCCTAACCTTTCCTCCTCTCCCATGCTTGTTGAGTCCCTCACTAGGGTCGCCGGAGAGTTGCTGCCATCGCTGAGGTTGTCAACTGACGACGGAGAGAGGCTGGTGGCCTCCGAGGAGGTCGACGGGGGCACAGCACCGGGCGTGACGAAGGAGGCTAAGCACCCAAAATCACCGGAGTCCTGGATGGCGGCGGAGCCCAAGTTCAGGCAAATGTGTTCCATTGTGCCAATTCCGCATATGTTAAAGTCTCACTGCCCGACTCATGGCGAGGAGGGCCCGAGGCAGCTCTTTGGAGCCCTCGGGGCCACCTCACCGGGCTCTCCCACTGCCGGCAACTCTGACCTGGTCCCTTTTTCTCTCCCTCCGGGGTCGGAGCCCTTTGCCAGGGTCGCTGGAGAGCAGCTGACTTCGCCGGAGGCTGCCGAGGATCCGGATCCAGTGCCAGGTGGCATTAGGAGCACCACCTCCCTCGCTGGGGAGGTCACTGCGGGAGCAATGAGGCCCCCGAGGGGGGTCACCACTGGTGCAACAGTGCTCCAACCGGCGCCCATCGTGGGTGCAGCCGCGTCCCAGACCGGGACCATCGTGGGTGCAGCTCTTGCCCAATCAGGACCCACTGCGGGTGCTGCAGAGTCGCTGCCGGAGGTTGCAGAGGGTCTGGTCTTGCTGAAGGAGGATGTCGCTGCTTCAGCCCCTCCTGACACGGTTGTCAGGTCTCCCTCCATCGATCAGCTCTTCAGCCTGGTGTCCCTGCGGGTTGTCCCGCTCGCCATGGGTGCAGCCACGTCCCAGATCAGGACCGTCATGGGTGCAGCTCTGGCCCAATTGGGGCCAGAGCTGAGAGTCTATGACAGTATTCTGGCCAGCAAATTGGTTGGAGGGTCTGCACAAGACAGTCGATGCCACAGCATTGAAGCAATCAAGTTGTTAATGATTAAAACATGACCTCTGAAGGACAAGTTTGGCAAAATCCATTTCCATTTTTTTAACCTTCCTTCAACTTTTTCCAAAATATACTCCCAATTTTTCCCAGTAAAATCCTGATCTCCTAAAAACACACCAAGATATTTAAAACCACCTTGTGTCCAAGAAAGGCCACAAGGTAGGACAATTTTTTTGTAGTCTACCCCCATCATTACAGCTTCCTTTTTACCCCAATTCACTCTCGCTGAGGAGCACTCACCAAAAAAAATAACAGTTCTTAAAAGGTAGTCTTCATCACTCTGATTTCTTATAAAAACACCAACATCATCAGCATATGCAGACACTTTAAAAACAGAGTCAGAGTTGGGGACTTTAAAACCAGTGAGGCCTTGCCTTAGTTTACAAAGGAGGGGCTCGATGGCAAGAGAGTACAGCATACCCGAGAGGGGGCAGCCCTATCGGACACCCCTCTCAACTTTGAAAGGAGCACTCAAACCACTATTAATCTTAAGAATACTCTCAATGTCTTTATACAAGGCCTGGATCTTGGCGATGAAACCTGAGCTGAAACCAAAGGCTTCTAGTGTCTGCCAAAGGTATAGATGCTCAACTCAGTTAAACGCCTTTGCTTGGTCTATTGAAATGAGACCAAGTTCCTTGACCAAGGAACTTGTTCCTTGGACATTTCTCTTGCTCCATTGATATTGAGTGTGCCAAAATTAAAACTACATGTATATAAAAGGGCAAAACCAATACAAGAACAGAGAAGAAAAAATGAGCAATAACAAACTAATCACCTTGGGCAATTGGGTTCTTAACTTTTAGTACAAGATTTTTTAGTCTGTAGCTCTGATCCGTGAAGGTTTCCTGCTCAAGCTCTCCCCTATTCTTCATGTAGGTCCGAGCAGAGTCAACAAAGCGTTTTAGGTCAGAAAAAAAGTTTTCAATTTTAACCATTCTGGATCCCTTAGTGTCCTGCAAAAACTTCTGTATTTTTGTGAAGGGGTAACCACCTCCACTGGCCACATCATCACTGCTTTCACCATCACTCTCTATCTCAGACCCACCATAATAAGAGTCTGGTTGAGATAGAGAAGCCTCAGAACTTTATTTTACAAACCTTTTCACTTCAATCATCTGCTGTTTGTTTTCCAAATTCTTCCGTTTGACTGAATCTTTAGATAACTCTTCATCTATTTCAATACAATCCTCATCTTCCATCACTGACTCAGCCACCCCGGTAGCCATCTCTTCTTGTTTTTGACTCACCCTGTGCTGTGGTTTTATATTCATCTTTATGGTCCCACTTTCTACTTGTGCCTCATTTGGCTCATCTGTCTGATCCTGAGCATGATCCCTCTCAATAATCTCACCCTTGTCCACAATGTTGGTCTGTGCATTAACCCTGCGATGTACTTTAACTTTTGTTGTTGTTCCATTTATGACTGACAGGCTGGCTGTGGAGGGCAAAGTCGCCCCGCCACCAGATGGCTCCATGGCCACAGCCGAAGCGCCCAATGGCACAGCCGCGCCAGCAGTGTCGGAGGGGGGCGAAGCCACTCCGTCGTCGGATGGCCCCGCAGCCGTGGCGCCTGACAGCAAGGCCTATCGTGCCGAGTTCTACTCGCTTGCCGAGAATTGGATCCCATCGTAACGGACACGTGGAAATGGCCGGGACTGGCACACGACCGTGTGCAACAACACACATCTAAGGGAGTGACGCTGTAATACCACCAACTCTAAAATATAACCCGACAGCCAGGCTTGTAAATGGGCTTTAAATTATGTTTATTCTCCAGACATTTTAGTGTTTCAAAGGGGGTAATAAAATGATTATTGTGATTTTTTTTCCAGATTCTTTGAGACTCTTGGATTCTTTAGTACATCTACATGTTTCAAGTTTGAGGGTCAGTTTATTATGAATGTGTCAAGCTGGTGCAGACTTGTTTTTGAGCATAATTTATTTACATATTATTATTACATATGCATTATTTTTTGATCATTTATTTACAGTTAATGTTGTAATGATGTTCTAGTTACAATTTTGATGATGATGGAAATTGTTTTTCATGTATTCATTGCTGAGTTAGCTTTCCAATAAAATGTATTAATTCCAGCTGGTGTCTGAGTGTGTATTTATACAACTAGATGAACTTCTTTGTAAGGGGGATTCGTATTGTTGTGTGTGTGTGTGTGTGTGTGTGTGTGTGTGTGTGTGTGTGTGTGTGTGTGTGTGTGTGTGTGTGTGTGTGTTGGATGAGACTTTAAATTTATTATCTTATTTTTCTCATTATCAGCCACTTAGGTTTGTAAAAATTCTGGCATATTATTATTACCTGTCAGTTTAATTTTCATGTAAGATGCCCAATAGCTTCACTTTTAATCATGAACCTGCAAGATACAGTACGCATGCATGCATCTATTTATGCATTAATTGAACTGATGACATTTTTGACATTTTGCAGATGTAGCAGAACGGAGACTGTGTGCAGCTGTACACAGACAGGCGAACTTTTATAAAGACTTAACACAAACATGAGACAACTGATATTTAATAAGCACTATAAAGGAAAAAGGTTGGAATTACAATCAAAACTTACAATAGCTCAACCACAGTGTGATATGTCAAAATAAAAGTCAGCCATCAGATCACTGCTAAAAAAAAATCTGAGCCAGTATTCAGTATAGTACTTTTAGACATGTACTTTTAGAGGAAGTAAAGTCAAACATGCCAAGGAAAGAACCCCCCAAAAACTTACTTGAATTTGCCCTAGTGTAAAATTCTGTTGCAATCAGAATGAAATTATGATGATTGAAGCTAATAAATGTAGTAAATTTCTTCAGTCATACTGCATTTCCTGGCAACTACTGCTGGAAAATGCCTCCATCCCAAAACTCACCTTTTGTTGGTCCAAACACTAAACATTTTTTTGCAGGAGAGTCAGGGCAGGACTGTGGAGATGAACGATCTTAGGGGCAGATGCATTTTCCTGCCATTTTTTTTTTTTTCAGAAATTGCATATATTTTCATCTCCACAGTGTAAAGATTGAAATGCATTTAATTTCTTCATTTATTAGTATCATTCCTCTAACTTTATGAAATATTTTATGCTCGGACAAGATTTGCATTGTAGCTAGCTTATTTCTGTGTTGGACTGCTAGTGCTACATGTGTTATTTTCACAGTGTGTTGCTAAAATGGAACAAACTGGTAAAACCCTTTCACTTCTGGTTTTCCATAATTTTTTTTGGTGTCAGTATTCCAAAGTGCAGGTGAAGCTTTAAATAGGCTTGTGTGTTTTATGTCCTCTTTCTCCCTTCATATCCAACACTACCCTTTGTCAATGTCATGTGTCTTTGTTATGCACTTTCCTTCAGAATTTCAGATATTAATACAAAATTAAATCCATATCAATTCTTCTGTCACACCCACAATTTTTTCTACATTAATTCAAGTGGTTAGGCCACACTAAACATGTAGTATTATAGCTATAAAGTCTCCTAGGGGCCCAAAGACCAAGACCATGCCTGCCTATATTTGCCATAAAATGTGATTAAAATCACTTCCATATTGCTAGAGACCAAAGCCTTCAGAGTTTTTGTTTAAAGATTCTATATTGTAGCCTGCTGACAACCATTTGCTTTGCAGTTGACTTGACCTCCTATTATTATTGTAATGCTGAAAAGACAGCAGTCATACGATAAGATAAGATAAGATAAGATAAGCCTTTATTAGTCCCACAACGGGGAAATTCCAGGATTGCAACAGCACAGGGATAGCAACACTCAGAGCAACAATCAGAAGGCAAGAAAAAAAAAGCAAGCAAGCAAGAGCAGCTAATATACATATGTACATATTACTATAAATATATATATATACACAGAGACACACAGTGTAGAGCATTGTAGCTGGATGGGATAAATATATGAGTATATAAACACACAGTACGGAGCATTGCAGCTAGATGGAATAAATATGTAAATATATAAACACAGTGCGGAGCAATGTAGCTAGATGGAATGAATATATAGATATATAAATATAAACATAAACATGAACACACCCAGTGCGGAGCATTGTCGCTAGATGGAATAAATATGTAAATGTATAAACACACACAGTGCAGAGCATTGTTGCTAGATGGGATGAAACAGCACAACCATCTACTTAGTTATCCTACATGGTATGATTATGTGCCCATACATATTCTCACCCTCCGTAGCTACCGGTATTTTCCTAGTTGTATGCTGGAGGGGACCATTGTGTAAGTCTATTGCATGCTCTTCTTATTCCATTTAGCCATATTTATTTTTGCAGAAATAAAATAAAAAAGTAAAAAATAGTCAATGTACACAATTAATTTATAAAAAAAGGTTAATTTATAATAAATATATAATTTATTACAAATATAATATGCCTTTCTATATGTTTAATGACTTTCTTCTGACGACAAAATAGGATTATTTAAGTATAGCCTATTTATAAACTGACTTTCCCTTAATTGAAATGCTACATCATTCGGCAGGATTAATTTGCAGTTGCCAGAAACAGTACCCACTGCTATCTTCACAGTGGAAAGACTGAAATGCATGAAATTTGCTCCAGTTAACAGTATTCTTGCCCTGACTTCTCTGCAAAAAATATTTTATGTTTAGACCAAGAGAGGGTGACCTTTGGGATAGAGGCATTTTCCGGCAGGATTAATTTGCAGTTGCCAGAAATGGTACCCACTGCTGTCTTCACAGTGGAAAGACTGAAATGCATGAAATTTTCTACAGTTAACAGTATTCTTGCCCTGACGCTCCTGTAAAAAATGTTTTATGTTTGGACCAACAGAAGGTGACCTTTGGGATGGAGGCATTTTCCGGCAGGAGTAGTTGCCAGGAAATGCACAGAGTATGACTGAAGAAATTTACTACATTTATTTCCCTCATGGATCGTCGCCTTATCGTGGTGGGGGGTTTGCATGCCCTAGTGATCCCAGGAGCTATGTTGTCTGGGGCAATTTGCCTCTGGTAGGGTCACCCAATACAAACTGGTCCTGGGTGAAGGGCCAGACTAAGAACGATCCAACAGACTCTCATTATAAATATTAGAACAAGGGTTCATTGTACCCCGCCCGGTATGAGGTTACCGGTGCCCCACCCTGGAGCCAGGCCTGGGGGACGGGCTCAATGGCTCATGTCTGGTGGCCAGGTTTCCGCTCATGGGACCTGGCCGGGCTCAGTCCGAAGGAGTTACATGGGTCCGCCCTCCAGTGGGCTCACCATCTGCAGTAGGGATCATGGGGGTCCGGTGCTATGTGGATCAGGTGGCGGTTAAAGACGGAGACCTTGGCGGTCTGATCCCAGGCTTCCTAAATTGGCTTTTGGGATGTGGAATGTCATCTAATTGGTGGGGAAGGAGCCTAAGCTGGTGCATGAGGTTGAGAGATACCGGCTAGATATAGTCGGCCTCACCTCAGCGCACAGCTCCGGTTCCGGAACAAGTCTCCTGGAGAGGGGCTGGAGCTTGGCCTACTCTGGAGTTGCCCCGAGCGAGAGGCAACGAGCAGGGGTGGGTATTCTTGTATCCCCCCACCTTGTTGCCTGTATATTGGCTTTTTTCCCCGGTGAATGAAAGGGTTGTTTCCCTGCGCCTTTGGGTTGGGAAATGGGTCCTGGCCATCATTTGTGCTTATGCACCAAATGATGGTTCAGAGTACCCACCCTTTTTGGAGTCTGTGACTGGGGTGCTGGAGAGTGCTCCTCTTGGAGACTCCATTGTCCTACTGGGGGACTTCAATGCGCACGTGGGCATCAACAGTGAAACCTGGAGGGGGGTGATTGGGAGGAATGACCTGCCTGATCTGAACTCGACTGGTGTTCAGTTATTGGACTTCTGTGCTACCCACAGTTTGTCCATAACAAACACCATGTTCAAGCATAAGCGTGTCCATACAGTTAGGCCCAGAAATATTTGGACAGTGACACAAGTTTTGTTATTTTAGCTGTTTACGAAAACATATTCAGGATACAATTATATAATCAATATGGGCTTAAAGTGCAGACTCTCAGCTGTAATTTGAGAGTATTCACATCCAAATTGGAGCAAGGGTTTAGGAATTACAGCTCTTCAATACGTAGCCGCCTCTTTTTCAAGGGACCAAAAGTAATTGGACAGTTGACTCAGAAGGCTGCAAAAAAAATAACAAGGCTGCATGGGCTCTTCCCTCGTTAACCTGTCATCAGTTAAGCAGTTAAAAGGTCTGGAGTTGATTCCAGGTGCGGCGTTTGCATTTGGAAGCTGTTGCTGTGAACACACAACATGCGGTCAAAGGAGCTCTCAATGGAGGTGAAAGACCATCCTGAGGCTGAAAAAAAAAGAAGAAATCCATCAGAGAGATAGCAGAAATGTTAGGAGTGGCCAAATCAACAGTTTGGTACATTCTGAGAAAAAAAGAGTGCACTGGTTAGCTTGGGAACTCAAAAAGGCCTGGATGTCCACGGAAGACAACAGTGGTGGATGATCACAGAATCCTTTCCATGGTGAAGAACAACCCCTTCACAACATTCAGTCAAGTGAAGAACACTCTCCAGGAAGTAGGTGTATCAGTATCTAAGTCTACCATAAAGAGAAGACTTTATGAGAGTAAATACAGAGGATTCACCACAAGGTGCAAACCATTGATCAGCCTCAAAAATAGAAAGGCCAGAATTGAATTGACAAAAAACACCTGAAGAAGCCAGCCCAGTTCTGGAACAGCATTCTTTGGACAGATGAGACTAAGATCAACCTGTACCAGAATGATGAGAAGAAGAAAGTTTGGAGAAGAATTGGAACAGCTCATGATCCAAAGCACACCACATCTTCTGTAAAACATGGTGGAGGCAGTGATGGCATGGGCATGCATGGCTTCCAATGGCACTGGGTCACTTGTGTTTATTGATGATGTGACAAAAGACAGAAGCAGCCGGATGAATTCTGAAGTGTATAGGGATATCTTTCTGCTCAGATTCAGCCAAATGCAGCAAAGTTGATTGGACGGCGCTTCACAGTACAGATGGACAATGATCCAAAACATACTGCAAAAGCAACCCAGGAGTTTTTTAAAGCAAAGAAGTGGACTATTCTGCAATGGCCGAGTCAATCACCAGATCTCAACCCAATCAAGCATGCATTTCACTTGCTCAAGACAAAACTTAAGGCAGAAAGACCCACAAACAAGCAACAACTGAAGACAGCTGCAGTAAAAGCCTGGCAAAGCATCACAAAGGAGGAAACCCAGCGTTTGGTGATGTCCATGGGTTCCAGACTTCAGGTAGTCATTGCCTGCAAAGGATTCTCAACAAAATATTGAAAAGTAACATTTTACTTAGGGTTATGTTTATTTGTCCAATTACTTTTGAGCCCCTGAAATGAGGAGCGTTTGTATAAAAATAACTACAATTCCTACATGTTTAATCATATATTTTTGTTCAACCCCTTGAATTAAACCTTAAAGTCTGCACTTCAATTCTGTTGTAGTTGTTTCATTTCAAATCCAATGTGGTGGCATGCAGAGCCCAAATCATGAAGATTGTGTCACTGTCCAAATATTTCTGGGCCTAACTGTATGTGCACCTGGCACCAAGAAACCCTAGGTCGCAGGTTGATGATCGATTTTGTTATCGTGTCATCAGATCTGTGACCATATGTCTTGGACACTCGGGTAAAGAGAGGTGCGGAACTGTCAACTGATCACCACCTGGTGATGAGTTGGATCTGATGGCAGGGGAGGATGACATTCAGACCTGGTAGACCCAAACGTATAGTGAGGGTGTGCTGGGAATGTCTGGCTGAGGCCCCTGTCCGGGAGGTCTTCAACTCCCACCTCCGGAAGATCTTCAACCACATTCCGAGGGAGTCTGGAGACATGGAGTCTGAATGGGCCATATTTTCCACCTCCATTGTTGAAGCAGTGGCCCTGAGCTGTAGCCGCATGGTCGTCGGGGCACCTTGTGGTGGCAACCCCCGAACCAAGTGGGCTGCATGGTGGCGCAGTGGTTTAGCACTGCGGCAGCACAGTTTACCCTCGGCCGGGGGATCGCGGGGATCATGAGATCGTGGGTTCGATCCCAGCCCCCGACCAACAGTGAGCTGTGTGGAGTTTGCATGTTCTCCCGTGTTGCGTGGGTTTACTCCGGGATTTCTCCAGTTTCCTCCCGCATACCAAAAACATGTAGGTTTAGGGCGCTCGCGCACGCAGCGACCGGCAGCCGGTGGCTTGTCACCAGACTGCAAACCAAATCTACCTACGGGTACAAATAAGTAACAAAAAAAAAAAAGTGGTGGACACCAGTGGTGAGGGGGCCATTAAGCTGAAGAAGGAGTCCTATCAGGCTTGGTTGGTTTGTGGGACTCCCTAAGCAGCTGAGGCATATCGGCAGGCCAAGTGGAGTGCAGCTCAGGTGGTTGCTGAAGCAAAAACTCGGGTATGGGAGGAGTTTGATGAGGCCATGGAACAAGACTTTTGGTCAGCCTCGAAGAGATTCTGGCAAACTGTCCGGTGGCTCAGGTGGGGGAAGCAGCTCCTTGTCCACACTGTGTATGGTGCGGATGGGGTGCTGTTGACTCTGACTGGGGATATCATCGGGCGGTGGAAAGAATACTTCGAGGATCTCCTCAATCCCACAGATGCACCTTCCATAGAAGAAGCAGAGCTTGTGGAGGAGGGGGATGACTCACCTATCACAGGGGCTGAGGTCGCCAAGGTGGTTAAAAATTCCTTTGGTGACCGGGCCCCGGTGGTAGACGAGATTTGCCTTGAGTACCTCAAGGCCCTGGATGTTGTAGGGCTGTCATGGTTGACACGCCTCTGCAACGTTGTGTGGAGGTTGGGGGCAGTGCCTTTGGCATGGCAAACGAGGATGGTGGTTCCTCTCTTCAAAAAAGGGGAGGTTGTGCTCCAACTTTAGAGGGATCACACTCCTCAGCCTCCCTGGGAAGGTCTATGCAAAGGTACTGGAGAGGAGAGTCTGGTCGTTGGTCAACCTCGTATTCAGGAGGAGCAATGTGGTTTTCGTCCTGGCCGTGGCACATCGGACCAGCTCTTTACCCTCTTGAGAATCCTCAAGGGTTCGTGGGAGTTTGCCCAACCAGTTTACATCTGTTTTGTGGACTTGAAGAAGGCATTTGACTGTGTCCCTTGTGGTTTTTTGTGGGGGGTGCTTCGGGAGTATGGGGTATCGGGCTTGTTGTTACGAGCTATTCGGTCTCTGTACGACCATTGTGAGAGTTCGGTTCATATTGCCAACACTCGATCGGACTCATTCCCAGTGACAGTTGGACTCCGCCAGGGCTGCCCTTTGTCACCAATCCTGTTTATAATTTTTATGGACAGGATTTCTAGGTGCAGCCAGGGAACTGAGGGTGTCATGCTTGGTAACCACAGGATCTAATCTCTGTTGTTTGCAGATGATGTTGTCCTGCTGGCTTCATCCAGCAATGACCTACAGTTCTTGCTGGGATGGTTTGCTGCTGAGTGTGAAGCGGCTGGGATGAGAATCAGTACCTCAAACTCCAGGGTGGGGCCCCGGAAACCCCATACCGGGCGGGGTACTCTAAATCCTTGTTCTAATATTTATCATGAGAGTGTGTTGGATCGTTCTTAGTCTGGCCCTTCACCCAGGACCAGTTTGTCTTGGGTGACCCTACCGGAGGCAAATTGCCACGGACAGCATAGCTCCTAGGATCACTAGGGCATGCAAACCCCCCACCACGTTAAGGTGACCATCCATGAGGGAAATAAATGTAGTAAATTTTTTCAATCATACTCTGTGCATTTCCTGGCAACTAACAGCCAGGATCCATTAAAAAGAGTGACGAAACAAGACCTAGTCTATTGACCTGTCTTAAAATACTGCTGGCAACAGGTCTCCAAACCACATCTTGAGAGCCAGTGAGAAGCTTCTGAATAAACTGAAGTCTGTAGGATGCCACTCGGCTGACCAGGTGAGCCAGTCCTTGCCCCCTCCCTCCTCTTTTGGCAGAAACAAAACACACTGTGGAACCCAGAGCAGCCTGTCCCAGAAAAAGTCAATCATGCAGTTCTGTATTTGCTTCAGTAGGTTGTCCGGGGGGGTGGGGGGGTGGGGTCCACACAGGCAAATTTATGCCATAGTCCACTGGAAACCAAGATGTTAATTATCAATACCCTTCCCCTATAAGACATCTGTGGCAACAGCCATTTCCATTTTTCCAACTTCCCTTTAACTTTTTCCATCAAACCCTCCCAGTTTTTATTTACAGTAGCCTCATCCCCTATAAACACCCCAAGATATTTAAGACCATCTTTTTTTTCCAGTATAGGCCTCCTGGCAGTGTAGGCAACTGCTTTGATTTAAAATGGACTGCAAGGGCTTCACTCTTGGACCAATTCACCTTCGCTGAAGATGCTGTACCAAAATTTTTGACTACATTTTCTAAACAGTTTACTTGTGTCTGTTTTTTTTTACCATCACAGTGATATCATCTGCATAAGCTGAAAGTACCAGTTTTTTAACAGAGTTAGCTAAAATCAGCCCCTCCATGGTGGACCGCATCTTACACAGCATGGGTCCAATGGGAATGGCATACAACATGCCTGACAGAGCAAAGCCTTGACTTATTCCCCTCATTACTTTAAAAGGGGCACTAAGTCCTCCATTAATTTCCAAGACACTCTCAATGTCCTGGTACAAAACCTTGATCATAGCAATGAGACCAGGGTTGAGGCCAAACTGCTCCAAAATTTTCCAGAGGTAAGGGAGTTCAACCCGATCAAATGCTTTTTCTTGGTCCAATGAAATCAAACCAAGGTCCATGTCCAATCAGCTACAGATGGCCAAAATATCCTGAATTAAACACACGTTGTCAAGAATGGACCTACCGGGCACACAGTAGGTCTGGTCCTGGTGAATGATCTGGTCCATAATGTTTCTCAGCCTGCTGGCCAGGGTTTTAGAGAAAATTTTTTAGTCTGTACAGAGCAGGGAAACAGGGCGCCAGTTCTTAATCTCCATTAGATCACCTTTTTTGGGGGAGTAAAGTGATTACAGCCCTCCTGCAACTGATAGGTAGGAATCCTCTAGTCAGACTTTCATTCAAAACGTCCAGCAGGTCTCCACCCATATCATGCCAGAAGGCCGTGAAGAAATCAACAGGAAGTTCATCAATCCCAGGAGCTTTCCCATTCTCCATACTCTGCAAAGTGGTGGACAACTCTTCAAGGTGTAGGGGCTCCCCCAGTAGCAGATTGAAGTCTTCAGATACCTGGGAAAGTCCATCACAAAATGAAGCTAATAACTGTTCATTTTCAACATACTCAGACTTCTACAGGTCTGAATAAAACTGGTCGAACCTCGGATTCACGAGGAGCAATGTGGTTTTCATCCTGGCCGTGGCACACTGGACCAGCTCTTTACCCTCTCAAGAATCCTTGAGGGTTCATGGGAGTTTGCCCAACCAGTTTACATGTGTTTTGTGGACTTGGGGAAGGCATTTGACCACGTCCCTTGTGGTTTTTTTGTGGGGGGTGGTTGGGGGAGTATGGGGTATCGGGCTTGTTGTTATGAGCTATTCAGTCTCTGTACGACCGTTGTGAGAATTTGGTTCGTATTGCCAACACCCGATCGGACTCATTCCCAGTGAGAGTTGGACTCCACCAGGGCTGCCCTTTGTCACCGATCCTGTTCATAATTTTTATGGACAGGATTTCTAGGCACAGCCAGGGAACTGAGGGTGTCATGCTTGGTGACCACAGGATCTCATCTCTGTTGTTTGCAGATGATGTTGTCCTGCTGGCTTCATCCAGCAATGACTTACAGTTCTTGCTGGTACGGTTTGCCGCTGAGTGTGAAGTGGCTGAGATGAGAATCAGTACCTCCAAGTCCGAGTCCATGGTCCTCAGACAGAAAAGGTGGGTTGTCCTCTCCGGGTTGGGGACAGGCTCCATCACCAAGTGGAGGAATTTAAGTATCTTGGGGTCTTATTCACGAGTGAGGGGAGAATGGAGCGAGAGATTGATAGAGGGATCGGAGCAGCATCTGCAGTGATGCGGATGTTGTACCGGTCTCTTGTGGTGAAGAGGGAGCTGAGCTCTAAGGCAAAGTTGTCTATTTACCAGTCAATCTACGTTTCTACCCTTACCTATGGTCATGAGCTTTGGGTAATGACCGAAAGAACGAGATTGCGGATACAAGCGGCTGAAATAAGCTTTCTTCGTAGGATCGCTGGACTCACCCTCAGAGATAGGGTGAGGAGCTCAGTCATCCGGGAGAGGCTCAGAGTAGAACGGCTGCTCCTCCACATTGAAAGGAGCCAGTTGAGGTGGTATGGGCATCTGATCAGGATGCCTCCTGGACGCCTCCCTCTTGAGTTGTTTCGGGCACGTCCCACTGGGAGGAGACCCCTGGGCAGACCCAGGACTCGCTGGAATGACTATGTCTCCCAGCTGGTCTAGAAACGGCTTGGTATCCTCTCTGAAGAGCTGGGGCAGGTGGCTGGGGAGAGGAACATCTGGGCTTCTCTGCTTGAACTGCTGCCTCCGCGACCCGGACCTCCAGAAAAGCGGTAGGAGATGGATGATGGATAGATCAGTTTAGTCATTATTTGCATTGTGATTGTCATGGTCTTGTCTCCCCTGATCCCCTGCTCATGTTCTGTGTCTCCCTCTGTTTGTGATTGTGTGTGTGCAGCCCCACCCATCCTGTCATCTCCATTTTCCTTATGTGTCGGCTGTCAGTCATTATTGGTCTCTTCACCTGTGTCGTGTTGTCTTGATTGCCCCCGTGCTTATTTACTGTAAGTTCTGTTCCACTTCTGTTCTGCTCAGGTTCTTTGAGTCATATGGCGTGAACAATACGCTCCTGCTTGTATCAGTTCTGCTTTTGCCTTAGTCTTTTGTTGCTGCTTCTGAGCTACAGTATTAATTTCTGTTAAGCCCTCAAGCTGTGTCTTGGTGGCCAGCTCGTAATAAAATTGTTAAAACTTACATCCAGCAATTGGGTTTAGTCTTTACACACAACCGTGACAAATGCAGTAATATGCCAGTTTGTTCACCAGCTATATAAAAGTGATGAAATGTGAGAGCGACGCACATTTTTTTGTAGCAACAATGGTGTGTTTTCGAGAAACGGCAAGTATTACCATTTTTCAGTGCTGTTCTCCACTTAAGCTGCTGCTGGTGCTGCAAAATGATTCATGTATGTTTATTCTTGTCTTCCTTTTCCTCTTCTTTGTCTACTTTGACTTTGTATGCTATGTCAGTAGCATCGCCTCTTGAGTGGGAGATTCAGTCTTGCGCATGTGCAGTCAACACGCCCAGGCAACGTGGTTCCAAATTTTGGGCTGCATGTGGTCAGCTGCGAAGGGGGACCGCGAAGCCTAGCGGACTGGAGATGATGATGTAATTTTCATCACACAAGCCTTGCGGTTGAGTGGATATGGACAGCAGAGGTGCAGCATAAACCTAGCTTAATACTGTTACATACAGTCTCTTGTACAGTAGGTGGCGGTATGCACCTTTCAGTTGTTTGCTATCTGCCAGTAACCGAGAGAAGAAGAAGAAGAAGAAGACATCCCTGTTTCCACCTGGTTCACTAATCCACAGACGATAATACGTATACTGTGTGTTGCATCTGGCTTATTTTGTTGTATTTCACCATGATTTGACATTAAACTGTTAGCACTAGCGTGATAGGTGGTCTGACTCAATCACTGTACCCTGGCATAGCTTGCCACGGAAAGGGACCATCTTGATCCAGCCGATTTAATTGCTTTTTTTTTCTATAACTTCTGTCACCCCCACTGGGATCCTTGTTTATCTAACAATACTTTCATTCTAGACATTATTTTAGCTAAGTTAAAGTTTTATTTTCTCAAAAATTAATCCAAGGTGGATAGCTGAAGCTAGCAGTTTAGCAACTCATTCATATATGTTTCTGGTCTTATTGTACTCCAGGGATAGATCATATCCTATCAACCACTGAAACCACACACTCCTGTCCACCACTGATGCTTTAACTCATTCCTTCTTTGAGACAAACTTACGTTAGTTGGCCCCAAACTAGGCAACTACGAGCAGGCTAATGTTAGCAATAGTGATGTAAGAGCGAGGGCAGAGTTGAATGTAGTCTCAAAGATTTAAAGTGACAAACCACTGAAACAGCCATTCTCAGAAAGGCTGGAAAAATAGATAACTTTGCTGCAAACAAAATGTCAAACATTTCATTAAGACATGTGTGAGCTGTTAAAATGTGGAAAAAAGTGCAGTGACACCTTTAAAATGGTCCTGTCCTTGATGTTTTCTGAATTAGCAGCGGTAAGCTGTGTTGTCACCAAACGCGAACGGGTGGCGCAAATCCATAGAAAATCAATGGGAAGACGCGGGTATGCGCAAATTTTGGTCATTGCGCATTTGCGTCCGCTAGCTAGCTATCCTAGCAGCTAGCTAGCTAGCGGCCGAAGTAAAATTATCATCGTTGCAGAGTAAACTAGTTAGAAAATGAAACTCACTCACTGGGAGACAGAAGGACCGGGAACTCTTCAGCTGAATCGGGTTTTGAGAGTTATTTACCCTCGGGTTTCCAGCCCTGGATGCCCTAGCAAGCTAGCTAAAACGTAAACACGGGATCATCTGTGACGTGTTGGAGGCTTGAGACATAATTTTCAGGTGAGCCCCCGGTCGGATAATGTAAACATAAGCATGACATTATTTTGGGAATTTCCACAGCAAGTTGAACACAGCTGCAGAAGTTTTAAAGACAACTTCTGTCTGCATCTCACTATTCATGTCTGTTGGCATGTTTACACTGAGTTGTAACGTAATCGTGCCACACGAAAAATCCGCCTGTTCGCATTTGGTGTGAATGCACCTTTAGTGTACTGTTGTCTGTTTCAGGGTAACAACAATGCCACACAACTGGGAACACACCAGATAAACATTGTCAACTTCATGTATCTGCCAATAGCAGTGTTGAACCAATATACTGTATGTAGCAAAGAGTATTATGTTGTTTGCATTATATGTAATTTGTATTTATAAAAGTTTTATCAAAATGAATGTCACAAGTAAAAATTTGGATGAGTAATTTTTAATGACATGTTGTACAATGTTGTAAGGCTGTTACAGGTATAAATGTGAATTTTGTTTAAATTAAACTGAACTAATTACTGTAAAACACTACTAATGTAATACTGTAAAAATACTGAAAATGTAAGTCACAGTAAAGGTACTCTAAGTAAAAATACAGTAAATGTACTGTGAGTGAAAATAGAGTAAAGGTACTGTATATGAAGTTACAGCAAAGGTACTTTGAATAAAATAACAGTAAAAGTACTGTAAGCAAAAATATAGTAAAGGTATTGTATATGCAATTACA
The DNA here is from genome assembly GCA_020510985.1 of Pholidichthys leucotaenia. Lineage (NCBI taxonomy): Eukaryota > Metazoa > Chordata > Actinopteri > Cichliformes > Pholidichthyidae > Pholidichthys > Pholidichthys leucotaenia. The sequence goes on along the minus strand of CM035845.1, from coordinate 320,005,131 downwards.
GTAACGATACTGTAAAAAAAATGTTTACCGTAACATTGGCATCCAGGTGCCAGTAAATTACTGTAGAATTTACAGCAAACTTTTTACAATGTATAGTTTCGACCTCAGCTGGAGCGGAGGCTTGAATTATCAGCTGCTGACCCCTGATATACTGTACGTAATTGCACCACAATTACAATTGCACCACTAGTTCCAAGGTTGTCATAGCCAGAAGCGGCACTGGGGTTAAGCTCCCAGTGCTTATAAAATGCTCCTTATGGCATGCGTCTCGAAAAGCCTCTGACAACTAAGTCCAATTCCTAGCCTGCCCGTGTGGTTTAGTCTCTAAGCCCGGCGGAACTGCTTTTACTAATAGGAGAAAGGGCGAGGGCGGATCTCTGGCGCCTTAAAACCAGAAGCTTCGGGTAGATGGTGGCTCGTCAACCTGGGAAGGTAGACCATCTAGGGGAAGGTAAACCCTGATTTCAAACCTCTGCTGCCTTGCGGCACACCCGGTCACGGGAAAGGCTTCGGGAGTCAACCCTGAGGAAAAATCCGGAGTCGGAGTCCCTAAGGCAGTTCTCTGTTGTGCTCAACATCATTCTGGCAGCTCCTGCGACGGCGCTGGTGCCAAACTGTAGCAGCCCTGCTGTTCCTTTGGATTCATCAGTGACGTGGAGAGGGGGGATATGCTGCATGGGCAACATCTTGTCCTCCATATCTTCCTGCCCAGGCTTGAATCCTACTAACGCCCAACGCTGGAAGGTAGAACACCAGATCACTGGAGAGGATACTTCAGCTTCGCCTTTGGCGTAGACAAAACACAGGGAATGACAGTTACCGGTTATAAGCCACCGCTCAATTGGTGTAGAGCGCGGCGCCAGGGGTTGTTCCCGATGGTGGGAGGGATCATTGGATCTCACTGGACAGCTACCGCCCGCCTCAAACTGGGCAGCCCCCAGCCAATAAGGTGTTGTCCCGCCACAGCCTGCTTTCCTCATTGGGTGCATGGGATTGAGTAGAAGTCTGAACGGCAGGCTGAGAACTTTCGCACCAGGCAAGACAAAAAAACAAAAGAGACCAACTCTAAAACTGGGAACTTGGAACATCCGCACTATGATGACAGGACTCGTTGCTAACCTCAAGGACATCAATGACACCAGGAAGACTGCCATCATCAATAATGAGCTGAAGAGACTGGAAGTGGATATCGCCACTCTCCAGGAAACACGGTTGGCTGACGCAGGCACACTGAGAGAGAAGGACTACATGTTCTACTGGCAGGGAAAGAGCAGTGATGAACACAGGGAACACGGAGTGGGCTTCGCAGTGAAGAACATCTTGCTGAAGATGGTGGAACCGGGCAGCAATGACTCTGCACGACTCCTCACCCTCGGCCTCAACACCACTCAAGGCTCAGTCACCCTCGTCAGTGTGTATGCCCCAACACTGACAGCCACGCCAGAGGCAAAAGACGAGTTCTATGAGAATCTTGTAACAACTGTCAGGATCATCCCCAACTCTGAACAACTCATTCTCCTTGGAGACTTCAATGCCAGAGTGGGTGCTGACCACGACTCCTGGCCCTCCTGTCTTGGACCATTTGGCGTGGGCAGAATGAACGACAACGGACAGCGGCTGCTCGAGTTCTGCACTTATCACGATCTGTGCATCACAAACTCATTCTTCAAGACCAAGCCCCAACTTAAGGTTTCCTGGTGACATCCGCGCTCAAAGCACTGGCACCAGCTGGACTTGATCCTGACCAGGCGCACCTCACTGAAGAATGTGCTAATCACCCGTTCGTTTCAGAGTGCAGATTGCGACACAGACCATTCATTAGTGTGTTGCAAGGTCAAGCTGCAGCTGAAGAAATTCCATTGTGCTAGACAACCTGGAAAGGCATGGATTGACACCAGCAAGATGGCCCAACCAGAACTTGTTGAGCGGTTTGCCTCCACCTTTGAGAAGGAACTTGGTGTACCACAAGAAGGAGAATCTGCAAAGCAGAAGTGGGAAGAGCTGCGAAGCACCATCCACTGCACAGCTTTGGCTACCTTTGGGAGGAAGACCTCGAAGTCACAGGACTGGTTTGATGCCAAGTTGACCGAGATGACCCCCGTCATTGAAGCCAAGCGCTCAGCACTTGCTGAGTACAAGAAGTACTCAAACGAGAAGAATCTCCAAATTCTCAGGGCTGCGAGAAGCAAAGTTCAGCAGACTGCTCGGCGCTGTGCCAACGAGTACTGGACTCAGCTCAGCCAAGACATTCAAACCGCTGCCATAACAGGGAACATCTGTGGTATGTACGATGGCATCAAGAAAGCACTTGGTCCGGCTCAGATCAAGACTGCCCCCTCAAATCCTCCACTGGGGAGATGATCACAGAAAAGAACAAGCAGATGGAGAGATGGGTGGAGCACTACTCCGACCTCTACTCCAGACAGAACACCGTGACACTGTCAGCCCTTGATGCCATTGATTGCCTGCCATCCATGGACGAACTTGACGCCGAGCCAACCATCGACGAACTCAGCAAGGCCATTGATAGCTTGGCCGCTGGCAAGGCACCCGGCAACGACGGCATACCCCCCGACCTGATCAAGCACTGCAAGACCGCCCTACTGCTGCCACTACATGACGTCCTCTGCCAGTGCTGGAAGGGAGGTGCCGTACCACAGGACATGAGGGACGCCAAGATCATCACCCTCTACAAAAACAAAGGGAGAGAAGCGACTGTAACAACTACAGGGGCATCTCCCTCCTCAGCGTTGTTGGCAAAGTCTATGCACGAGTTGTTCTTGTTCGTCTACAGAAGCTTGCCGAACGTGTCTACCCCGAGTCTCAGTGTGGCTTCCGCGCTGAGCGATGGACTGTAGACATGATATTCTCCATCCGCCAACTCCAGGAGAAATGCAGAGAACAGAACATGCCCCTGTACGTCGCCTTCATCGACCTCACCAAAGCGTTCGATCTGGTCAGCAGAGAGGGGCTTTTCAAGATCCTGCCAAAGATAGGATGCCCACCAAAGTTGCAAAGCCTCATCGAATCGTTTCACACCAACATGCAGGGGATAGTGCAGCATGACGGCAACGTCTCAGAGCCATTTAACATACCCAGCGGAGTGAAACAGGGCTGTGTACTTGCGCCAACCCTCTTTGGGATTTTCTTTGCTATGCTCCTGAGGCATGCCTTCAGCACAGCAACAGAGGGAATCTACCTGCATACAAGATCTGACGGCAGGCTTTTCAACCTCACCTGCCTGAAAGCCAGAACCAAAGTACGTGAGGCTCTAATCAGAGACATGCTGTTCGCAGATGACGCTGCAGTCGCAACCCACACACAGCAGGAGCTTCAGAACCTTATGGACCGCTTCTCCCAGGCATGCAAGGACTTCGGGCTTACCATCAGCCTGAAGAAGACTAACGTCTTGGTGCAAGGCACGGAAGCACCACCAACCATCACCATCGACGACTACGAGCTGGAGGTGAGTGAATCAGTTCACGTACCTGGGGTCCATGATCAGCAGCAACCTCTCCCTTGATACAGAGATCGACAAGAGGATTGGAAAATTAGCCTCCACACTCACTCGCCTCACCACACGAGTGTGGGAGAATCCCAAACTCTCTGTCAAGACGAAGATGGCAGTGTATGATGCCTGCGTCATCAGCACACTGCTCTATGGGAGTGAGACGTGGACAACATACGCCCGGCAGGAAAAGAGACTGAACTCCTTCCACTTGCGCTGCATTCGCCGCATCCTGGACATATCCTGGCAGGACAAAGTGCCCAACACAGAAGTTCTGTCCCGCGCCAACCTTCCCTCCATGTTCACTCTACTCAGGCAGCGCAGGCTCCGCTGGCTAGGCCACGTTCACCGTATGGAGGATGGCAGAATCCCCAAAGACGTCCTCCACGGAGAACTGGCGACTGGCAGGAGAGACCTTGGCCGCCCACAGCTGCGCTTTAGAGACGTCTGCAAGAGAGACATGAAGGCCCTGGAGATCAACACAGAGCGCTGGGGGGACCTTGCAACGGACCGCTCCAAATGGAGAGGCACCCTGACCAGACTGTTCAAGGAGGGTGAAGAGAGACTGACTGCTGCAGCAGATGAATAAAGGACCCGCAGGAAGAACTGCCACAGCTCCAGCAGCACGGAGACCACCCACAAGTGCGACCTGTGTGACAGGGACTGCCATTCGTGCATCGGCCTGTTCAGCAACAGGCGGTGCTGTTCCAGCAGAGTAGACGTTTAGGATTCTCTTCCATGGTCATCAATGACCGACAGAGGCCGACGACGAGGAATTGCACCACAAGAAAAAAATCACTTTGCCTTTAGTCTGAGTGCACCTTAACTCCTAGCAGTTGTCTCAATGTAAAAGAAAACTAGACCTTTTATGTAAGGAAGGGGGAGGTTTTTGTTGCTTTCCAGGCTTTAAAATTGTTTTTTTCCCAGTTTGCAAAGCTTAAAGGAGAAGTTTATTGATTTTTAATTAGGCCAAATTTGGTATATTTACACAGGAAATGATATAATTGTCATGACTTGCCCAGTCAGGGGCAAACTGACAAATGGGCAATGGAAAAGTGCAGAAAAAGACTGGAAATAATAAGGAGCGTGAGCACGGTGCCCACCCCATGCTCCACCTCGTGACAATAACTTCCTCAAATATAAACATTTTTTGGAATAAATTGCGATCCGGAGAGAGAAAAAAGTCAGCGAAAGTGAAAGTTTCAGATGACCGAAATTTGCTGGGAATGTCGGCCTGAAATGTGTGACGTCAGGAGCAGAATAATGAATTAATTACTAGTCTTGTTACAATCTGAAAACGATGAAATCACATTCATATTTTGAGAAAAATGGAAGACAGCATTCTTGATCTGAGTTTCAAAGTGGATACCGACAAAGAGGAAGATGAAGGTGAAGAGTGATTTAGCACACAGCGATAATGGGAGATTTTGACCCTGAAGCCAATGGCGAAAACCAAGCTAGTGCGAACACTGCAGTCCCTGCAGCTTACCTGCATGAACCGGGCCCAAGACAACCAGATGGTGAGTTCCTCTTTAATCCTTCCTAGAGGTTTTTTTTACCGTCTAACTGCTCCCTGTTAGCCATTAGCTCCGGTCCTCTTGCCCGGCTGCTCCTCTCTCATCGTCCCACCGCTACCGGTGACTGAACCGGCTTTTCCACCAAGCTGATGTCCAAGTCCACCTGCCTCCCTCCTTCACCTCCGAGCACCAGGGACGTGAGCCCCCGGGTGGCAGTTTGGTCCTGTGTGAGCCGCTGGATCACAGCGGAGACACACGGGGGGTCGGTGCACCTCCTCTGGGCTGAACCTCCATGATGGTGATTATGAACCAATTCAATTCAATTCAACTTTATTTATATAGCACCATTTCACAACAACAGTAATCTCATAGCACTTTCGACTGTAGGGGAAACCCCCACAATTGTAGAAAGACCCCAGCAATCAGGCGACCCCCTATGAGCAAGTGCTTGGCGACGGTGGAGAGGAAAAACTCCCTTTTAACAGGAAGAAACCTCCAGCAGAACCAGGCTCAGGGAGGGGCAGTCATCTGCTGCGACTGTCTGGGGGGTGAGTGGATACAGAAGATGAACAGAACAGACATGTAGAGAACAAACAGCACAATGGGGACTCAATTTATGGGAGAGAACAAACAGATGTTAATGACCAGCAAAAAAAAAAAATATTTCATTGAGAGTGAAGAAAGGAGTGAAGCCCAGTGCAATTATTGGAGGTCCCCCGGCTGTCTAAACCTATTAGCATCATAACTAAGGGAGGGTTCAGAAACACATGATCCCTCCCTAATTGTAGGCTATATCAAAAAGGAAAGTTTTAACCCTATTCTTAAAAACAGAGATCGAGTCTGACTCCTGAATCCAGGTTGGCAGCTGGTTCCACAAGAGAGGAGCTTGATAACTGAAGGCTCTGCCTCCCATTGTACTTTTGGAGATTCTAGGTATTACAAGTAATCCAGCATTTTGGGAGCGTAGTGCTCTGTTAGGATAATAGGGTAATATCAGATCTTTTAAATAAAAAGGGGCCTGATTGTTTAGAGCTTTAAAAGTGAGAAGAAGGATTTTAAACTTAATTATAAACTCTATGGGAAGTCAATGAAGGGAGGCCAGAACCGGAGAGATATGATTTCTCTTTCTAGTACCTGTTAAAACTCTTGCAGCAGCTTTTGGATCAACTGAAGACTTTTTAGAGATGTTTTAGGACAACCTGATAATAAAGAGTTACAATAATCTAATCTAGAGCTAACAAAAGCGTGAATCAGTTTCTCAGCATCACTCTGAGACAAGATGCTCCTAATCTTGGCAATATTACGCAAATGATAGATGGTAGTCTTTGAAACGAATTTAATATGTGAATTGAAAAACAGATCTTGATCAAAAATAACTCCAAGGTTCCTCACAGAGCTATTAAGAGAAAGAGTGATTGCATCCAAACTAAAAGTCCAAGGATCCAAACTAAAAACCAAGGAGAAATGAAGACAAGGTGCAGCCTAACCATAACAACACTGTGAACTGGCACATGTAAATGTATTTATTGATGTTTCTTGTCTTTTATCTTATAGGAAATTTAGAAATCCACTTTGCGACTGTGTTTTCTTTAAATTAAAAAAAAAAAAATATATGTAAAAGTTGCCCCTGAGCGATCCACAACTCAGCCAAAATTAATCATTAGATTTTAGAGAAACTAGAGTGTTTCTTATTCATAGAATAATTTTGTATTTTGTATCTGCTGGTACCTCAAAGTCTGTTCATGTTCATGTTCAGGTTCAGGTTACTTTATTTGTACCCATAGGTTGATTTGTTTTGCAGTCAGGTGACATCCTTTTAGACACATATTTTCAAACCACAATTACATTCAACATGAACACAAACACAGGCACACATGAAGCTGACTATAAACACGGTAAAAGTACTCAAGGCTCCACCAATCAGGACATAAGACAAAGATATGAGAAAAAACAAAGAGATAAGAGAGAAGGGTCATATTAAAAAAGTAAAAAAAAACTCAGTCAAAGAGATTAAAACCCTCAATAAAAGTCTAAAACTCAATAAAAGATCTGAAACCCAAATAAAAAAAAACTACAAAAATAAATAAATATAAAATAAAAATTGATAAATAGATAACTAAATTATGTGCAATATATTGCTACATCTTGTTCAACTCTTTGACAGCAGCAGGGACAAAGCTATTTTTGAAGCGCTGAGTTTTACATTTTGGGACAGCAAACCTCCGTCTGGAGGGAAGAAGCCGGAAGTGGCAGTGCAAAGGGTGGGAGTCATCATTTAAAATGGAGGTAGCAATCCTCTGTACCTGTCTGGTGTACAGGGATGTCAGGCTCAGCTGTGACTCACCAAGAAAATGACTGGACCATCTAATTACCTGGTCTAAGGATTTCCTCTGTTTCAGTATTGTCTGACCAAACCATGACACTAAAGAAAAGGATAAAACAGATTCAATAAAAGCCACTGACATTAACAAAACACTGACATTATGGTTCGGTCAATTTGGAAGTGTGCGAGTTTCCTTAAACAATGCAAATGTTGCTGACCCTTTTTGCACACCCTTTCACAGTTCTCTTCCAAGTTTAAATTACTATCAATAATCGTCCCAAGATATTTGTAAGATTGCACACATTCAATGGTCTGGCCTTTTAGTACAGTGATTTCATGCCTGGGAGTTTTCCTCCTAAAGTCAATAATCATATCTTTAGTTTTTGTCATATTCAGCTGCAGGTAGGAATCCTCACACCAGCGAACAAAATCATCAACTACTGGGCTGTGGCCACTCTCACCATCCTGAAGGAGACTGACAATAACTGAATCATCAACATACTTTATAATGTGTGTGAAGTGTACAAGGTCATGGCAGCATGACATTTTATCTTTGTTTACATAAGCATGTTCTGTAATGTCTGAGAAAGGAGAGAGTTTGGAAGAATCAGTCTGAACCAAATATTCTGTCCTGAACAGTATTGATATAACATAATGCTGTTAAGACATGTTTTTGACTTCCTCTAATTTTTCAACACATAATACAATATGACGAAACAGGTTGGTCTGTGAAGTTCTAAGTCAAACACGCTTTTTTTCATGCGAATATCTGACGTTTTCATGAGCACCACATCACCCATTGCGTCAGTGGCTGGAAAACCCCCCGGCCATGTTGCAACGTCATCAACGGAACACAGCGCTTGGCTGCCCTTTGTACACACAGGATGGAAGCGGTTGAAAACATTGACGATGGTTCCAGCACATGTAGTCTGGAATTGGTTTGTGTTGTCCAATCTTCAGACGATTACAGTTCTGAAGAATGGGATGACAATGAAGAATCTGGGGGCATCAAAGCGTATAGGTTTGAGCCATACCAAGCGGGCATTGTGTCTAGCGAGTCAGACTCAGTGACAGTCAGCTGTTCATGTTTTGTGTGCATCATCTGCCGTGTTGTCAGCCAGCCAATATTGCCAACACTATCACGACGTGTTAGCCACTCCACACAGCCGTGGTTCTGTTGCGCCCCTTGTAGCGATGTCGGCTCTGGGGCGCAACCATGGTTAACACATCTCCTCTCCATTTTCGCTGGGCGATGTCAGCCTCGAACGCCTACTGTTTGTGTTTCTGTGTATTTTTGTAAGTCTTCACCTTTTGGGATCAGTCTTTATGTTCAATACATGTGCTGTGGTGAATCCTACGCGTAAATCCTTGTGTAAATCCTTGTTATTTACACGTAAATCCTCCCTCTCCATGCACTCTTACGCAGGGCATGAAGAAGGACCATGAAATAACGAGGATTTACATGCAGGGTTCACCACAGCACATTTAATATAAAACGACAGACAATTCCCAAAAAGGTGAAGACGTACAAAAAACACAAACAAACTTATTGATGGCGTTTGGGGGCCGGCATCACCCAGAGAACAAATGAGAGGAGACGTGTTAGCCACAGTTGCGCCCCAGAGCCAACATCGCTTCAAGGATGCACGAGAACCATGGAGAACATGGACTGACTAACATTGTGAGAGTGCTGAAAATACTGGCAGACTAACAGTACAGATGACAATACTATTGACCAGCAGTGCATTACTGGCAAACGGCCGCTAATATGTACACGCACTGCTGGTGATGGTGTGATGAGAAGCACCTGGGCGAGGACTGGGAAACATGATCAGCGGGAGTTTAAATCAGCTGGTGATAATGAAAGAGGGGACGTGGCCGGACCAGTGAGATGTCAGCATGGGATCACAGAAAGTAGGTCAAAGCTGCGCGTAAATCCATTAATCCTTCCCCTACTCGTGCGCTCCTCCTGCCTAATAGCGTATGAGAAGTGCACGAGGAGGCTTATGACAGTTGGAGCTAAAGCGTGTGATGTGGTCTTTCATGGCCTGCTGTTTATCTGAGCCTGCAACACAACGCGAAGGCATAGCTGTAAAATTAAAACAAGAAACCAGAGAAACTGGGAGCTACAAAGTTGCTGTCATTCTAGTTAACAACACCAGAGTCCGTTCTGTCGATTACTTCATTGGGGTGCCGCCCTTAATTCGGTGGGCGCACCACAGTGCAGTCAGCAGCTGCAGTTTTTTGATGATAACTAGTTTATGCAGGCGCTGTTGTAAATATTATATTGATCATAGACAATGACTTTTGGGTTTACACAACATACTAAAAAATGTCAAAAACGTGTCATCAGCACTTTAAAGTTGTATGTGAGAATCAGAGCGATTTCTGCAGGTGACACTGAGGTTGTTTTTTGTTTTTTTTGTATCCCTCTAATTGTTCTCCACTGGCCAGTGCAAATTAAATTTGCTGAAACTTTAATCCTGCCTGATTCTTTGACTCCTGGTAAAAGAGATTTTTCCAACATACTGGTGCACCGAATAGGGGTTCCACATATTCCTCTCTTCCTGGTTCCAGCAATTTTTGTATCAAAAACAGCTAGTACACAGCTGCTGAGAAAGACCTCCTCCACCGAACCAAAATGATCGGCTTTCAGGAAGTGAGGCAAGCTCCAAATGCGCTGGGGGCGGACGAGAGGGTGGCGGAGCTGAATACAGGTGGATTGATTGGAGTAAATTTAATTATTTATTAATGGTTTAGAAGTCTGGTACGGCGGGTTCAAATCCAGTCGTAGTAATACGTGTAGAATTTGGTGCTGTCGTTTTGAGTCTGGTCAGGAAAGTACTGCGGTTAAAAGGAACCGCTCAATAATAAATGCATTTTTACTGGATTTTAGCTCAAGTCTGAAATCTGGAAACAGGCGCATGGAAGGATACAAAGTACCGCGGAGTGATGTCAGCACGGAGCACACACCACTGTGTGATATCAGCATGGAAGAATACAGCAACGCGGAGTGATATTGTCGGCCGAAAAAAAAAAAACTAGAAATATATATATATGCAGAAAAGTAGAAGAAAAATACTTATAATAAGAAATAGCCTTAAAATAATAAGGAATAACTTTAATAATAACTAAAATGCCATAAGAGATAACTTAAAATGTGCTTAAAATAGAATAAAATAGCCTTTAACCATGTGGTCATCCAATAACCGCATGGTTGGCGGTTCGAATCCCACTCTCCCCGGATATTGTTGTGTCCCTGGGCAAGACACTTCACCCCCAATTGCTCCTGGTGGGTCTGGAAGCACCATGTTAGGTAGCATGCCGCCATCAGTGTGTGAATGTGTGTGTGAATGGGTGGATAGCAGGATCTGTAAAGCACTTTGGTCATCAAGAGATGAGAATAAAAGCGCTATATAAGTGAATGCCATTTACCATTTTTACCATTAAAACTAAGATAAAATAAGAAATAAATTAAAATAAATAACTGCAGTTGTTTGTCTGGTCATTCGCATTTTTGTGTGTGTTTTAAATAAATAACTTTTTACGGGTTACTTTGATGAAAAAATGGGCAATTGTTATAGCAGAGGGAGAGATTGTGAGAGGCAGGAAGAGAGCGAGATTTTGCGACGTGAAAGGAATGACAGGATGTTTTCTGGGTTGTTATGGTTGTGAAGCACAAAAGGATAATGACATTTTTGTTTGACGGGGAATGGCAGATTTGTGCATGGGAGAAATAAGAATGGTGCTTGGTATGTGGAAAAGAAGGTGAAAATGAATGTGTTTTCAGGGCGACGGAAGATGATTGATGGTGATAACTTTGGGTTGCCAGATCTGCTTATTATTAAGCGGTTTTGGGATAGTTTTTTTAACGTGTGTGCTTGTTTGGGGCTTCCTTGTGTATGTGTGTGAAAATACTTCCTTGTGTTGTGCTGAAGCAGTAATAATGTCACACTGAACTGGGGATTTCGGAAAGATGAAATGCATTAGATGCTTCTTTTTATCTCAAGATAATTTTGACAGTAATTTCTTTTGTTGTGCAGTTTTCTGTGGGAAGGCGTATCAGTGGGATTGAGGAGATCCTCAAAGTATTCCTTCCACTGCCCGGCGATATCCCCAGTTGAAGTCAACAGCGCCCCATTCGCACCATATACAGTGTGGACAGGGAGCTGCTTCCCCCTCCTGAACCGCCAGACAGTTTACCAGAATCTCTTCGAGGCCAACCAAAAGTCTTGATCCATGGCCTCACCGAACTCCTCCCATACCCGAGTTTTTGCTTCAGCAACCACCCGAGCTGCACTCCGTTTGGCCTGCCAGTACACCTCAGCTGCTTCGGGAGTCCTACAAGGCAACCAAGCTTAATAGGAGTACTTCTTCAGCTTAATGGCCCCCCTCACCACTGGTGTCCACCACTTGGTTCAGGGGTTGCCACCACGAGATGCCGCGATGACCTTGTGGCCACAGCTTTGGGCCGCTGCTTCAACAGTGGAAGTGGAGAACATGGCCCATTCAGACCCCATGTCTCCAGACTCCCTCAGAATGTGGCTGAAGTTCTTCTGGAGGTGGGAGGTGAAGACCTCCCGGACAGGGGCCTTAGCCAGACATTCCCAGCACACCCTCACTATACGTTTGGGTCTACCAGGTCTGAATGGCATCCTCCCCTGCCATCGGATCCAACTCACCAGCAGGTGGTGATCAGTTGACAGCTCTGCACCTCTCTTTACTCGAGTGTCCAAGACATATGGTCGCAGGTCTGATGACACAATAACAAAATCGATCAGCAACCTGCGACTGCCGCAGGCAAGGACAACCCCTCACAGCACCAGTAAATATACAGGGAACAGACATCGAGATGGTGACATCCTACAAGTACCTGGGTGTTCATCTGAACAATAAACTAGACTGGTCAGACAATACTGACACACTCTACAAGAAGGGACAGCGCAGGCTGTTCCTACTGAGGAGACTCAGGTCTTTTGGTGTACAAGGGGCACTGCTGAAGACATTCTATGACACGGTGGTGGCATCAGCCATCACTTTTGGAGTGGTCTGCTGGGGCAGTGGCATTACCGCAGCCGATAGGAAGAGACTGAACAAAATGATCAAGAAAGCTAGCTCTGTCCTGGGGCAGCGCCTTGACCCACTGGAGGAGATAGGAGAGAGAAGGACGGTGGCTAAACTGTCATCTCTGCTGGAGTCCGAGTTCCACCCTATGCAGGACATACTGAATGCACTGAGGAGCTCATTTAGCAGCAGACTACATCATCCCAGGTGCACAACTGAGAGGTTTCGCAGGTCCTTCCTACCTATGGCTGTCAGACTGTACAACCTAAGCAGGGCTGCTTGCAGAGATAGCAAAAAGACGTAACAACCTAATAGTTTTGAATGCAAAAGATGCAATAGACTTACACAATGGTCCCCTCCGGCATACAACTAGGAAAATACCGGTCACTATGGAGGGTGAGAATATGTATGGGTACATAATCATACCATGTAGGATAACTAAGTAGACGGTTGTGCTGTTTCATCCCATCTAGCAACAATGCTCTGCACTGTGTGTGTTTATATATTTACATATTTATTCCATCTAGCTACAATGCTCCGCACTGTGTGTTTATATATCTACATATTATTCCATCTAGCTACAATGCTCCGCACTGTGTGTGTTTATATATTTACATATTTATTCCACCTAGCTGCAATGCGCCGTACTGTGGGTGTTTATATATCTACATATTTATTCCATCTAGCTACAATGCTCCGCACTGTGTGTTTATATACTCATATATTTATTCCATCCAGCTACAATGCTCTGCACTGTGTGTCTGTATGTATATATATGAGAGATGAGATGAGATTCAACTTTATTGTCATTACACATGTATGAATACAAGGTAACGAAACGTGACTTGGCATTTGGGCACGCTCTGCAGAGCGCATCCAAGGCCGGGGCAGCCGCTAGGCGCCAGTCATGCTAGGCGCCAGTCATGGGCCTAGCATGACTGGCGCCTAGCATGACTATATATATATATATATATATATATATATATATATATATATATATATATATATATATATATATATACACACTGTATATGTGTATATATATATATATATATATATATATATATATATATATATATATATATATATATATATATATATATATATATATACACTGTATATGTATGTATGTATGTGTATATATATATATATATATATATATATATATATATATATATATATATATATATATATATATATATATATATATATATATTAATATGTACATATGTATATTAACTGCTCTTGCTTTTTTTGTTTTTTTCTTGCCTTCTGATTGTTGCTCTGAGTGTTGCTATCCCTGTGCTGTTGCAATCCTGGAATTTCCCCATTGTGGGACTAATAAAGGCTTATCTTGTTTGACATGTTTAAAGGAGCCACGCATGATCTGGATGAATACACGGACACTGTGACCTCATATATCCACTTTTGTGAGGAGAGCATTCTTCCATCGCGCACCAGGGTGAGTTACTCCAACGACAAGCCCTGGTTCACAGCTAAGCTCAGACAGATCAGGAAGGAGAAGGAAGCAGCGCTGAAAAGTGGAGACAGGGACTGCTACAAGGAGGCCAAATACCGGTTTAGGAGAGAGCTGAGGAGAGCTAAATCTGTGTATTCTGAGAGACTCCAGCAACAGTTCACTGCTAACGACTCTGCTTCTGTGTGGAGAGGACTGAGGCAAATCACCAACTATCGGCCTCAGGCTTCTAAAGGACAGGATGACAAAGCCCTTTGTCAAAGACTGTCCCAACACTATGCCCGTTTTGACACCTCATCAGCTGTGTCCAACTTCCCCCCTCCCCCCAGCGCCACTGCCTCCATGGTCCCCACTTCATCAAAGGCGCCCCCCCTCCCCCCCTGCCCTTGCCATCAGTGAGCAGGACGTGCACAGACAGTTCTCCAGACTGAGCCCGTGCAAGGCCCCCGGTCCGGACGGCGTGTCTCCCTCCACCCTGAGACACTGTGCGGAGGAGCTGACTCCTGTCTTCACAGACATTTTTAACACCTCCCTGAAGTCATGCCACGTGCCGGCCTGCCTCAAAACCTCTACCATCGTCCCTGTCCCCAAGAAACCACGGATCACTGGACTTAATGACTACAGACCTGTAGCGCTCACCTCTGTAGTCATGAAGTCCTTTGAGCGCCTGGTCCTGCCCCACCTCAAGACCATCACCACTCCCCTCCTGGACCCGCTGCAGTTTGCCTACAGAGCCAACAGGTCTGTGGACGACGCAGTCAACCTGGCCCTCCACTCCATCCTGCAGCACCCGGACTCCCCGGGAACCTACGTCAGGATCCTGTTTGTGGACTTCAGCTCTGCATTCAATACCATCCGCCCCGCTCTGCTCCAGGACAAGCTGTCCCTGCTCAAGGTGCCTGACTCCCTCTGCAGGTGGATCACCGACTTCCTGACGGACCGGAGGCAGCATGTGCGGCTGGGAAAGACTGTCTCAGACTCTGTTAGCATCAGCACCGGATCACCCCAGGGCTGTGTACTTTCCCCCCTGCTCTTCTCCCTGTACACCAACTCCTGCACCTCTGGCCACCAGTCTGTCAAGCTGATCAAGTTTGCGGACGACACCACCCTCATCGGGCTCATCTCCAACAGCGACGAGTCCGTCTACAGGAGAGAGGTGGCCCAGCTGGCGTCCTGGTGCAGCCACAACAACCTGCAGCTGAACGGTCTGAAGACAGTGGAGATGATCGTGGACTTCAGAAAAGTCACAGCCCCTCTGCCCCCTTACCCTCACAGACTCTCCAATCACCACTGCGGATTCCTTCTGCTTCCTGGGCACCACCATCACCCGGGACCTCAAGTGGGAGCCGACCATCAGCTCCCTCATCAAAAAGGCCCAGCAGAGGATGTTCTTCCTGCGGCAGCTGAGGAAGCTCAAGCTACCCACCAAGATGTTGGTGCAGTTCTACACGACCATCATCGAGTCCATCCTCACCACCTCCATCACCGTGTGGTACGCAGGAGCCACCGCCAGGGACAGACTAAGACTGCAACGCGTTGTATGCGCTGCTGAGAGGGTGATCGGCTGCAAGCTCCCATCCCTCCAGGACCTGTACATCTCCAGGACCTGGAGGCGTGCAGGTCGGATCATAGCTAACTAACTAACTAACCTGCACTTATATAGCGCTTTTCTAGTCACAAAGACCACTCAAAGCGCTTTCATTAATACTAACCCTCTATTCTAAGGGCCTATAGGAAACAGATATCTAGGGACAATTTAGAACAGCCAATTAACCTAACATGCATGTTTTTGGCATGTGGGAGGAAACCGGAGAAATCCCGGAGTAAACCCACGCAACACGGGGAGAACATGCAAACTCCACACAGATCACTGTTGGTCGGGGGCTGGGATCGAACCCACGATCCCACGATCCCCACAATCCCCCGGCCAAGGGTAAACTGTGCTGCCGCAGTGCTAAGCCGACCCTTCACACCCTGGACACTCACTGTTTGCCCCCCTCCCCTCAGGCAGAAGACTTTGGTCCATTCAGACTAAAACCTCCCGCTACATGAACAGCTTCTTCCCCTCTGCCATCAGACTGCTGAACACTGTGACTTATTAGACTCTTGTGCATTACGTACAGCAGCTCAACCGGACTCATGACAATTATCACTGTTTTCTTTTTGCACTACCAACTGCACTATGTGGAACTCCACAACATCTGCTGCTTGTTAATGTATTTAAAAATTGCATAGATTAGTATTACTTATTCATATTCTACCTTTTATTGCATGCATAGTTTTTTATTTTTTATCTTTAGTGCTACTCCATGTTTAATGTTGCAACATTGCACCGAGACAAATTCCTAGTTTGTGTACTACATGAACAATAATAAATCTCATTCTGATTCTGATTCTGATTCTGATCTTATCTTATCTTATTTTATCTAGGGTTTCTTGGTGCCAGGTGCACATATGGACACGCTTATGCTTGAACATGGTGTTTGTTATGGACAAACTGTGGGTAGCACAGAAGTCCAATAACTGAACACCAGTCGAGTTCAGATCAGGCAGGTCATTCCTCCCAATCACCCCCCTCCAGGTTTCACTGTCGATGCCCACGTGCACATTGAAGTCCCCCAGTAGGACAATGGAGTGCCCAAGAGGAGCACTCTCCAGAACCCCAGTCAGATACTCCAAAAAGAGTAGGTACTCTGAACCATCATTTGTTGCATAGGCACAAATGATGGTCAGGACCCGTTTCCCAACCCAAAGAAACAGGGAAACAACCCTTTTGTCCACCGGGGAAAACTCCAATATAGAGGCAGTAAGGTGGGGGGATACAAGAATACCCACCCCTGCTAGTCGCCTCTCGCTCGGGGCAACTCCAGAGTAGGCTAAGCTCCAGCCCCTCTCCAAAAGACCGGTTCCGGAACCGGAGCTGTGTGCTGAAGTGAGGCTGACTATATCTATCCGGTATCTCTCAACCTCATGCACCAGCTCAGGCTCCTTTCCCACCAGAGAGGTGACATTCCCTGTCCCAAAAAACAGTTTAGGGAGCTTGGGATCATACCGCCAAGGTCTCCACCTTTGACCGCCACCTGATCCACATATTATTGGACTCCCATGATCTCTCCTGCAGATGGTGAGCCCACTGGAGGGCGGAACCATGTAACTCCTTCAGGCTGAGCCCGGCCAGGTCGCCTGGGTGGAAACCCGGCTACCAGGCGCTAGCCATCGAACCTGTCCCCCAGGCCTGGCTCTGAGGTGGGGCCCTGGTAACCCCATACCGGGTGGGGTACAATGAATCCCTGTTCTAGTATTTATCATGAGAGTCTGTTGGGTCGTTCTTAGTCTGGCCCTTCACCCAGGACCAGTTTGTCTTGGGTGACCCTACAAGAGGCAAATTGCCCCAGACAACATAGCTCCTGGATCATTAGGGCACGTAAACCCCCCACCACAATAAGGTGAGGATCCATGTTGAGCCCATTCCTCAAATCATGCCCCAACTTCACAAAAACAAGGCTGAGGAAGTTGCGGCTGATCTCACCTCACCTTCGCTCGTCTCCACGCCTCCACCCGCTGACATCAAACCTAAAGTGAAGAAGGAGTGGGGCACCCAGGAGCAGCCACACAGGGGCGCCAAAGATTTAGGTTGAGATAGGCATATATCCACTCCACACTGACCATCAATATAATCAATAAATAACTGAAGATTATGAAACATGTTTTCACCGAACAAAATCCTATGATTGAACTTTCAAATACAGCTTATATGGGACAATCCAAACCACAAAACAAGGTAAAGATGAAAGTGTTGAAGCTTATAGAACCAGGTTACAAGAGGTTTTTGATAGCCATTCTGGTTTAACTAAGGCTGATAATCATTCAGGTGTAGAACCGTACAGGCAGCATTTGAAAAGTGTCTTATTGCAAAACGTGCACCCACACCTGGCTGATTACATCCGCAAACATTTGGTCACATACCGCCCCTGTGCAGTTGGTGATGTGTTAACTTATGCAAAACATGCAGCGACAACAGAATAGGAAAGGAAAGAAAAGGAGAAGAAAAAACTGAAAGAAAAGCCAACTCCTGTTTATGTGATTGCTGATACAAGGGGCATGGGTGGGGGCGCGAGAGCCACCCCCCTCCCCCCCCCGATTCTGTTTTTTAGGGTGGCACCAGAACTGGGCCTCAGCGGTGGAGGGGAGATGGAAGGAGCCATGGGGCAGGCTGGCTGCAGCAAGGGGGGACATGACGTTTGTCATCAATGTGGACAAAGGGGCCATTGGCAGAGGCAATGTCCTGAACACCAGCAATGGGGGGAGGAGATGGAGGACTTCACGGCTCAACTGCCTGACTGACCACACTGAAGATAATTGCAACTCTTGATGTTAACGCTGACATAACAGACATGGCAGACATAAAAGACATTTTCCATTTACCCGACTTTGATCTGATGTTGACAATGCAGTGTTTACATGAATTGATGTTGCAGATTCAGGACATTCCGATAAAGTTTCTATGTGACAAAGGAGCATACGGATTGGTAATAACAGGCACAGACATTCACAATTTTAGTGAAGCAAAGTTTGGCTGAATTTTATAAATGCAAGAGGAATGATCCGCAAGAGAAAAACACCACTCGCCAGAGGAACACTCAGCCTGTAGAGAGAGAGACAAGAGCAAGTAGATTAGGAGGGAGACTCATATAAGGGAAAATGGAACAACACTCACGTGGGAGTAAAGAGAGCTCGGCAGAAGAACCCAGCACTTATGGCGAACCAGAAGGTGGTGCTAGAAGGCAGAAGTGGAGCTGGGTGAGGTTTCTGACCGGGTGTCGATGGTTGCTGACGTGGTGATAGTGAAGAGGCAGGTGAGCGCACTACAACCCTGAAGACGCACCACAAAGGAGGTAGCAACCTGTGGAGAGGTAAGCAAAAGTTTAGAAGATTTTTCAAGGTAGAGGAAAATAGAACTTACTGCTGAAGCAGGAAGTATACCCAACGAGCCAGTGCCGATGTGTTGAAGAGAAGGTCTATTTAAGCGCTGGCGTGTCAGAGGTAACAGATGCATCTCATCACACAAGTTGAGATGATTGCCCGCAGAGTAGGTGAAAGTTGAATCGCACAGGCGATGGAGAGAGTGCTCACCAGATCATAACAGTGCCCCCCCCCCCACCAAGGAGCGCCTCCTGGCGGT
This sequence comes from Pholidichthys leucotaenia, assembly GCA_020510985.1. Taxonomy (NCBI): domain Eukaryota; kingdom Metazoa; phylum Chordata; class Actinopteri; order Cichliformes; family Pholidichthyidae; genus Pholidichthys; species Pholidichthys leucotaenia. The sequence continues at coordinate 319,986,060 of CM035845.1, read as the reverse complement.
CCACTTGGCTTGGTGGGATGAGCCTTGTGGAAGGCTCGGACTATCACCTTGTCGTGGAGGTTGGAACCAGGAATCCACGACCTTTCTTTTTTTCCGCAGCCCTTCCAGTGGACAAGATATTGAAGCCCCCAGTCCAGACGGCGAACATCCAGAATCCTTTGGACCGTGTAGGTGGTTTGGCCGTCGATGATCTGAGGGGGAGGAGGTGGCTTCTGGGGAGAGCAGATAGGGCTGGCAGAGACGGGCTTGATCTTAGAGACATGAAAGGTGGGGTGTATACGTATCGCCGGTGGGAGCTTTAAGCGGACCGTGATGTCATTGATGATTTTTGAAATGGGAAATGGACCCAGGAAACAAAGAGAAAGCTTCCTTGACTCTGTTCTCAATGGCACCTGGTCCACTGCCAACCACACCTGCTGCCCAATGGCATACTTTGGAGCTGGAGTCCGCCTGTGGTCAGCGTACAGGCGATTGAGTTCGGCTGACTGGGCGAGAGCAGCATGAGTGGCTCTCCATAGCCGGCACCAGCGGCGTGCGTGGGCCCCCACCAAAGGAACTGCAACTTCCCTCTCCGCTATTGATAACAAATGGGGGGTGTACCCCATGGATGCCTCAAATGGGGTCAACCCGGTGGCTGTTGAGATCGCAGTGTTGTCGGAGTACCATTTTATGGAGGCCAGATGAGTACTCCATAAACTTGGGTTGCATCCTGCCATGCACCTAAGGGTGGCCTCCAAGGATTGGTTGGCGCGCTCAGCCTGCTCGTTGCTTTGTGGATGGTTCTCCGATATGAGACTGACTGTGGTGCCTAAGGAGCGGCAGAAGGCTTTCCAGATTTGGGAGATGAATTGTGGGCCCTGGTCAGACACAATGTCCATAGGAATACCGTGTAAGCGGATGAAATGATTGGTGAGTAGGTTCGCTGTTTCAGAAGCAGAGGATTATTTGGGAAGGGGCACCAGGTGGATCGCCTTAGAGAGGTGATCCACGCAGGTGAGGATAATGGTGTTACCTTGAGAAGGAGGAAGTCCGCTAATAAAGTCCAGGGCAAGACCAGGGTTGGTGAGGGATAGGGAATGGATGGAGAAGGCCAGAAGGGGGCAAGGAGTCTGATTTGTTGCAGCAACAGACTTGACAAGCGCTGACATAATCCCGGATGTCCAGCCGCAGAGTTGGCCACCAGAACACCCAACGAATGAGATTGATAGTTCGAGTGATCCCAGGATGACATGCAAAGAAGCTGGTGTGGCCCCACTTGATGACATCGCTGTGGAGAGCAGCCGGGACAAACAGTCGACTGTCAAGGCCCCCTTCTGGTATGGGTTCTGTGGATAGAGCCTGCTGGACCCTCCACTCACTGTCCAACGTGAGCACTCCGAGGAAGCAGGAGGGTGAGACAATCAATTGGGGGAGGGAGGGGTGGGAGAGTCAGGGCAGAACTGGCGGGAGAGAGTGTCCGGTTTAACATTGCAGGAGCCAGGCCTGTAGGTGATAGTAAGATTAAATCTAGCAAAGAATAAGGCCCAGTGGACCTGCATGGCGTTCGGCCTGCAGGCCGACAGAAGACATTCTAAATTTTTATGGTTGATCCACACAATTATGGGCTGGGCCACTCCCTCCAACTAGTGTCTCCACTCCTCAAGGGCCAACTTAAGATAAGATAAGATAAGCCTTTATTAGTCCCACAATGGGGAAATTCCAGGATTGCAACAGCACAGGGATAGCAGCACTCAGAGCAATAATTAAGAAGATAAGAAAAATAAGAGCAGTGAATATACATACGTACACATAAATATATAAATATATATACACAGTGCAGAGCATTGTAGCTAGATGGAATAAACAGCATAACCGTCTACTTAGTTATCCTACATAGTATGAATATGTACCCATACATATTGTCACCCTCCGTAGCGACTGATATTGTCCTAGTTGTATACTGGAGGGGACCATTTGTGTAAGTCTGTTGCGTCTTTTGCATTCAATACTATTAGGTCATCACGTTTTTTTGCTATCTCTGCGAGCAACCCTGCTTAGGTTAATGGCCAACAGCTCACGGTCTCCTATGTCGTTGTTCCTCTCGGCAGGCATGAGCCACCGAGAGAAATATGCATAAGGATGGAGCTTCTGATCTGAGGCTGAACACTGTGATAGAACAGTGTCCACCCCATAGTCGTAAGAATCCACCTCTAAATTAAACTGGAGCTGGGGGTTGACCTAGGCCAAGATAGGAGCGTTGGAGAACAAACCCTTCAATTTGTGAAAGGCCCGTACAGCTGCCTCGGACCCATTAAAGGGCATTTTTACCGAGGTCATCTGGGTCAGAGGCTGTGCTACCCCACTACAGTTTCTAATGAAACAGCGATAAAAATTCACAAACCCCAAGAAGTGTTGAAGCTTCTTGCAGGAGTGGGGTGTAGGCCAATTTAGCACAGCCTCCACCTTGGCCGGGTCGGCCCTCAGCTCTTCCTCAGCCACGATAAAGCCCAGGAAAGAAGTAGGGCAAGTGTAAAACTCACACTTCTTGGCCTTAATGTAAAGTTGATTCTCCAGGAGCCGTTGTAAAACGGCCTTGATGTGGACTGTGTGTTTCTCTGGTGTGTGTGAAAAAATCAAAATGTCGAGATAAATGAAAACAAATTGATTGACCATATTGTGGAGGACGTCATTGATCATATAATGGAAGATGACAACGGCACTGGTGAGCCCAAATGGCATCACCAGATATTTGAATTGCCCCAAGTGTGTTTTAAAGGCCATCTTCCATTCGCCCCTTCATGAATGCGAACCAAATGATACGCGTTCCTCAAGTCCAATTTGGTAAATACTTGCGGGTGCTGGAGGAGCTCAAATGCGGAGTTTATTGGGGCAGAGGATATTTGTCATTAACTGTTATAGCATTGAGTTCACAATAATCAATGCATGGGTGCAGGGAACCGTCCTTCTTCCTGACAAAAAAGAACCCTGCCCCAAGAGGAGCCAATGAAGGGTGAATAAGTCCAGCGCTAAGAGGATCTTTAATATTGCTCTCCATCACCTCCCTCTCTTGCCCAGAAATACTGTAGAGCAGGCTGGACAGCAGCCACGCACCCGGGAGAAGGTCTATTGCACAATCATAGGAGTGATGGCGAGGTAAAGAAAGCGCTCTAGATTTGCTAAAGACCTCTCTGAGATCATGATAGACCTCGGGCACAAGGCTGAGGTCCGGCGGCTCTACTTGAGGAGAAGAGATGAGCAATGTAGCTGAACACTCGGCCAGAATAATTTGCCCAATTAATAATGGGGTTATGTTTCCGGAGCCATGGGTATCCGAAAACCACCGGGTGACCGGATTTAGGGAGAATATAAAACGAAATGGTCTCCCGGTGGTTGCCGGAAAGAAGGACAGACACCGGCTCCATTTTATCGGTTATAGTGGCTACTCTTTGGCTTGACAAGGTAGTAATATTAAGGGACATGGCCAATTTGATTGTGGGGATGCCTACATCCTGCACGAAGAGCGCAGAGATGAAATTCTGCTCCACCCCTTAATCAATTAAAGCCATAGCTCTCCTCTCAACCCCTGGCAACTGAATGAGGGCCGAAATGGAGAAATTACCACGACAACTAGATTTCCCGCCCCTCAACTCCCCCATGGCTACTGACGGGCTGCATCTTTTTGGCTTCAGATGGCACTCCTGCAGTATGTGCTTTAGGGAGCCACAATACATGCAGGCGCTGACTCTCCTCCACCTCAGGCATTCTTCAGGAGTCAGATGGACTTGGCCGAACTCCATAGGCTCAGAGAAGGAGTCGGCTCCACCTGTGTCAGAAGCCGAAGCAGGTGTGCGCACACTGTGCAGGTTGGAGGAGGCCTTGCGCTCCTTCGTGTGCTCGCGGTATCAGTTATCAAGACTGACAGCCTAATCAATTAAACGGTCCTAGGAGGAGGGAACAGCATGAACTGCTACATCGTCACGGAGGTTTTCATTTAAACCTCGGAGGAAGACGCTGCATAGCAAAACATCGTTCCATCCAGAGTCCGCCGCGACGACCCGGAACTCCACAGAGTAGTCAGCAGCAGACCGGCTCCCCTGATGGAGTGACATTAATCGGCTCATAATGTTCCCTTCACTTTCTGAACTGTCAAATGTGTTCGACCACAAATCTCTCAAATGAATAAGTGGGACCCTCTGAGCTGTCGAGAATAGATTGGGCCCATCTCAGGGCCCTGTCTCGCAGCAGGAGGGTCATAAAGTGAATTTTAGCTGTGTCGTCTGGGTATTCTTCCCTGACCTGGCCCAAATACAGCCGAACAAGGCACAAAAACCCTTTACATTTCCCCACCTCTCCCACATACAGGGCAGGTGAGGGAACAGAGGCAGTTCGGCACATGGTGGAAGAAACTGGGGCAACAGGAGGCAGAGTGGAACCCGGATGAGACAAATGGGCCAAATGTTCGGTGACCATGCCCAGCTGCTGCGTAATGGTTTGCAGCTGCTGCATAAGCATGGCCACCTGCCTCTCTGTGACATCTAAACGATCTAAAGCAGAGTGTTCTGCTGATGCCGCTCCCACTTAGCTTGCACTATGGCTGGCCCGATCTGTCATGATTGGTAGTAATTGACAGCTCACATGCAGGGAGTGACAACAGAGAAAACACACTATGACACAGAGAAGCAAGTTTGGCTGAATTTTATTAATGCAAGAGGAACGCTCCGCAAAAGAAAAACGCCATTTGCCAAGGGAACACTCATCCTGTGGAGAGAGAGAGATGAGAGCAAGTAGATTAGGAGGGAGACTCAGATAAGGGAAAATGGGACGACACTCATGTGGGAGTAAAGAGAGCCTGGCAGAAGAACCCAGCACTCACAACAAACCAGAAGGTGATGCTGGAAGGCAGAAGTGGAGCTGGGTGACTTGTCTGACCGAGTGTCGATGGTTGCTGACGTGGTGATGGTGACGAGGCAGATGAGTGCACCACAACCCTGGAGACGCACCACGAAGGAGGTAGCAACCTGTGGAGAGGTAAGCAAAAGTTTAGAAGGTTTATCAAGGTAGAGGAAAATAGATCTTAGTGCTGAAGCAGGTAGTATACCCAACGAGCCAGCGCCGACGTGTTGAAGAGAAGGTCTATTTAAGCGCTGGCGTGTCAGAGGTAACAGGTGCGTCTCATCACACAGGTTGAGATGGTTGCCCGCAGAGTAGGTGAAAGTTGAACTGGATGGGCGGGTGAGCGTGCGCTCACTAGATCATAACAAATCCCAACGGATAATGGTATGAGAGCATCACATTTTCCTCATGTGGAAGGGATGACTGTATTGCAAGATTTCAGTGTTCCCACGTGTGGCTACTCACTGCGTTTGGTTTCGGCAGGACCACACTCAGTGACATCAGACGTGCGCACAAAAGCTATGCACTTTTTGAGTCCAAAAGCCCTACTACACATCAGGCCACAGATCAATATCATTGCAACATGTACAACAGACATTTGAGTGGCCCAGACTCAAACTATGAAAAAACATTTTTTGCAAATCCATCCTCCAGACTGGTTATTAAAAAAATCTGTATTGGTTACCAAGGGGATATATGGGAGCATCTGTTGTGTTGTCTGATGAGGATAGCAGGCATTTTAAACACTGGGGGGTTCCCCACATCTCATTTGTCAAGCCCAAATACATGGACTGGAATGATGTAGGCTTAATAAATAAAAAATGCAGTTAGTCAAAACAAATGAAAAATGGGAAAGCAGAAGGTGTTATTGTAAATTCTTCATGTAACACACCTTTGTTTCCTGTAAAAAAGGCTCCTACATCTTCCGGTTGGAGGATGGTACAGGGCCTTCAAGAGGTAAACAAAGCAATCATCCCGAGAGCCACTTCTGTTCCTGACCCACATACCTTGTTAAATGACCTACAAACACACATCCAGTTTTTTTTGTTTGTTTGTTTTTTTTACAGTGATAGACATCAGCAATGCTTTTTTTCCAGCATCCCAATATATCCTGATCATCAGTTTTGGCTTGCATTCACATTTGAAAACAAAAGGTGCACATTCACCAGGTTACCACAAGGTTACTGTGAATCAGCAGCTATTTTTTTTCACAGGCAATGTCAGCAAATTTGGCACAGTTTATACCTCCTAATGGGAGCCAGCTGCTCCTTTACGTAGATGACATCCTGCTGGCATCACCTGTTGAGGAAACATGCAAACAAGACACCATTGCCTTACTGTGATTTTTAGCAGAACAAGGTCACAAAGTCAACCAAAAAAATATAGTTGTGGAAAAAAGCGGTCAAATATTTAGGGTACATTTTGTCAGCAGCAGGCAGACATGTTGATCCTGCTTGAAAACAAGCAATTTTGTCAGCAGCAAAACCCATCACAAAAAGAGACAAGATGTCATTTCTGGGTACTTTAAATTGTTGTCACTCTTGGATTGCAAATCATTCATTTGAAGTACAACCCTTATCTGAACTCATTTACAAAAAACCCATGGCTCAGGTGGACAAAATTGAGTGGAGACCTGAGGCAGAAGAGGCATTTGTTAAAATGAAAAAAAACTTTTGGTCAGCACTGACGTCTTGGCACTCCCCAATTACAAGCAAAAAAAACAAAACAAACATTTGTGCAAATGGTTGATTGTAGAGAGGGACACATGACGTCAGTCCTTCTCCAACCAAGTTGTACAAAAATACATCCAATAGCATTCTATTCCTCAAGGTTAGACCCTGTGGCGAGGGCAGTGCCCCCATGTGTGCAGGCTGTCATAGCTGCCTCTATGGCGGTGTAGCCCTCAGCAGGTATCGTTCTTTTTCATCCCTTGACCGTAAAGGTCACACATGCAGTATCAGTTATTTTGTCACAAAGTAAAATTTCAGTTCTCTCACCATCCAGACATCTTGCATGCATGACAGTGGCATTATCACAGCCTCATCTAACCATTGAATGTTGCACAGTAACAAATCCAGCAAGCTTTTGCCAATTTCAAAACAAGGCAAACCTTGTGACTGTTTGAAATCAAGAGTGAAACATTGCCACGTCCTGATTTGCAGGACACACCTTTGGAGGACTCTGATATCACGCTGTTTGTTGACGGCTCCTCCAAACGTGAATGTACTGGTTCAAACTTGTCCGGTTTCGCAGTGGTCACCCATGACACCATTTTACGGACACAAAAAACTCCCATCACATTATTTTGCACAAGCAGCTGAATTAGTTGCTTTAACTGTGACTTGTAAAATATGCCAGGGAAAATCACTCAGTATATACTGACAGCCAATATGCTTTTTCTACCATTCATCATTTTGCACAACAGTGGAAAAAATAGGCATGATTACATCAACAGTAAAGCCAATCCAACCCAAAGACCTCATCTTAAAACTGTTAGTGTAAAACTTCCCTCTAAATTGTCTATATGCAAATGTGCCGCACATACCAATGGCACAGATCCACAAATTCAATCTCTAAGGGCAACCACTTGGTAGACAACACCACAAAAGCAGCTGCACAAGGTCATAAAGGAAACCACACCGCAGCATCTCTTCTTTTAACACTGACAGAACAGGTATCACATGACATGCTCACTAACGTACAGAAAACATCACCACAAGCTGAAATTTACCTGTGGATAAAAAAGGCAGCAACATTTGACAACACTTCCAAACTCTACAAATGATGCAATAACAAACCCATTTTGCCACGCAAATTATTCCACCAGACTGCTCTTCTGCTACATGGGCAGTAGATGGTATGATGATTTCTATGTTACAATTTGCTACTCAAAAAATGCCTAATCTGTGCAGAAAACAATGCTCAGGGACACTAAACTCTTTAAAGCACCCTCACTGTCTATGTTACAGTTCTGCACCTGTCATGTGATGTGTCATGTGATCCCCAGCTGGACTAAGTATTGCACCTCACAAGGTGGCAGACATGTATAACTTGCTGCGCTTGCCTTGGAGGACCAATGGCCCCCAAATACCCCCCCCCCCAAAAAAACGGCACTTCTGGACACCAGAGAAGGAGAGTTTGTAAAAGAATCTTGATGTTCGCCATCGCAACATGGAGGAGGCATTTGTTTCCCAAATTTGCCAACTATGATTCCAAAAAGAGATTATTTAGCTTATGAAGGTAAGTATCTACATTTTTTTAATAACAGAGGGTGGCCGAAACTGGTTGATTTGCACCTGCCATCGACCCCCATCACCATGTGACTGGACAGAACAACCACGCCGGTTCCCGGTCGTCATATGAGATAAATTGGGGCGGAATAAAAGCGAAATTGCGGTGGAATAATCATAACAGTTTCTGGATGTGGGAGAGAAAGTGTAAATGACCGAGAGAAGACAAAATAACGACCAGGATGGACGAAAATGGACGAGGCGAGCCGCCTGGCCAATGGTAAGTGATGAATTTCTTTGTTTACATTGTAACTGATTTTCTGGTTCATATACTTTAAAGATAAGATAACAAAATTCCCAAAACAACAAACAATGACAAAAAAACAAACCATCCTTTGTGTAAATATGTCCAAAATCCACTTTTGACTGAAAGTTATGCAGTTTGTTATGGCTGCCGTGGCATTATGCAAATTAGTTGCATAAATTTACTCCTATCTAAAACTTTGTATCATATTCCACATCTTTCTAACTTACAGTAAGCCATTATCTCTTACTACTTTAAAGTTGTAGCTTTTGAAATCTCTGACATCTGAACTGAATATTTTCTTGAAAAAAATCTTGACCTCCAGAGGGAGCGGAGGAAACAGCACAATGGAGCACCACAGGCAGTAATTGGGTTAAGACCTCAGAAGGGTACTTTCCCTGCATCAGCTTATCCATTTCAAAACATTTGCATGGATTTCATTGAACGAAATAAATATGAAGGGAAGAAATATTGTTTGGTTATTACTGATACATTTATTAAATGGACAGAAGCCTTTCCTTGCACTCTGTTACAGTAGCAAAAAAACTCTTAGCTGAAGTAGTACCAAGATTTGGAATTCTTGAAAAGATTTACTCAGATTATGGAACACATTTTGTAAATCAGGTGTAGCATCAGCTTCTCCTCAGGCTAATTCAGGAAATCACTCTTCTTCATCTTACAAGAACTCTCACTCAACTTTGGTCAAGAATTGCTGTGTGTCTTCATCATTCAGGATCCCAGTGTAAACAATTTAACTTTTGTAGAGAGACCTGATAAGGCCTTGCTTTTAAAGGCTTAAAGTGGACTATAAACTCTTGGAGTCAAATCCCAACTAGACAGTTCATGCTGATAGTATCCGTTTGTACTCTTAAAAAGTCATAAACTCCTTAAGCTGGCAGATATATGGTTGCCTCTGTCTTTTTGACATATAGCAGAACCCTCTAGGCTGCCCCCCGCTCACATTCCAAAACCTAAAAATTATCTACAGCTCAACAGTTCCTCCTAGTGGATATCTACGGAATATGTTTCATTGTGCCATCTGGGACTGTTAATTCTGATTGAACATTAAACTTTTCTTTCAGCTCTCATTTCTCAGAATTCTAAGGACACTGTGAAGATCATCACCCTTTGGATCACCAACAATGGGTTGCAATAGTTCATTAATCGATTTAAATGTGAGTGCGTGTCTTAGGAATGTTTCTTTTTTTTTCTTTTCTCTTTCATGAATGTTATTCAAATGAATGTTAAAGTTATTAGTAATGGTATAAATGCTTGGTCACTGAATATTAGCCTTGAGTCACTTAATTGTTAGATTTTATATTGAGTATATAATGAATTTCATAGGAACTGAATGGATGTTTCTCAAACTCTGTGGTCCGTCTTCCCACTTGCGGTAACCAATCACCAGGCTGCCTCTCTGTTGGATAATGCCCTTGCATTTGATTAGCTGTTCACAAACAAAGAAATGTTCCCTCATTGGACAAAAGCCCATTCAAACACCTCTTTATGGAAGATAATTGGTCTGTCTTGCTGCCGTTCCCCTGTTTTATGACACAGCAGCGTGCTTCAGTTAAATGAAACAGAGTCACCCCAGCAGTTCAGTTTTCAGTTCTTCTGTTGTATTTAGTCTTTGTCTAAGTTATTCTATGAGTTTTAAGAAGTCTTTTGTGTGTGTCTGAACCTTGTAAAGTCCTGTGCTAGCTTTCTTAATTCATCTTTTGATAAGTTTTACTTGTTTTCTGGTTAACTGAGGAGAAACATCTTTTTCTTATGAGCTCACCTTTAAAGAGAGTTAAACTCTCAAATCCTTTTTCTTCACCTCAGAAGCCATGCTTATTCTTTTGAATATTTTTTCTTTGACTTTTTGACTTTTCCTGCAGTTAAAGTGGATTTTAATTTTCCCGTTTTAAAGTGAACTGATAGAGATTGTTGGACTGTCTTTCCCTGCTCATCCACGTCTGACCCCGTCAAGAAACCAGGATGCCATGTCATGTAACCTGAATGAGTTTCATTTAATAAACTTGGAAACGAGAGAAGTTGAAGCATTTTCCCTTTGCATATGTATATGCTTTTCTGGGTAACGGCAGTAAAAGAACTCACTAAATTTTGAGACTGAATTCATTAAGTAATTAACCCCTTGCACTGTGGTCAATTTCCCTAAAAACGCCAAAAAATAACGTACCCAAAGTAAATCAAAAGCTGTTCTTCAACCATTTGCAGCATCTTCATGGGGTTAGTCTCATTTAAAAGAAAACACTTTGAATTTTTTTGGGCAAAACAGTCATAATCTCTCTAAGTGCTCCTCCCACTGAGTAACAGTCATCTAAACATACTGAACTTGAAGAAAATAAATTTCGCCTAAGTGTTTTTTTGGATACAAATGCTTGCAAATAACACACAGCTTCAGATACTGGCTGGAAAATGCAACAGAAATGTAGAACCAAGTGTTATCCAGCTGAGGTCAAAATTTTGTAACAATACCACAAAAAAATGAATATATTACACAGCTTTTTTCTTAGGTTGTTCCCAGGCATTTTTGAACTGTGCCAAATTGTGCCAAACGGCACAGTTTGGAAAAACATCTGTAACTTTTGAATGATTCAATATAGAAGCTCATCTTGGGCTCTAATGAAAGGTGAAGGGTTGTGTGTGTGTGTGTGGGGGGGGTGTTTATTCATTCATGAATGAATGAATGAACAAACAAGCCCCCACACACAAAGAAGCATGCCACGTAAAAAATGTGTGGCTTTTTTTTACAAGAAAAAATAGCCTACAATGCGCTAAAAATTATACCAGAATATCTGTAATGTAGAAGATAACAACCCCCCCCCCCCCACACACTACGGAGGACGGACATCGTCCGTCGCTACATGACGGAAAGCGGTGATGGTGCACCGTGGTCTACTACGCACAGTTGCACTAAAATATCTGCAATCCACTACAGAAGAGTAGCTGGGGGGGGGGGGGGGGTCACAACATCACGAGGGGGCCGTTCGCAACATGACAGGACCACTCCGGTCCGGGTCCGTCATGTTGCGATAACAGACAGTTCTAATTTACCGATCGGTCAAAAGTCATTTGGATTACAATTTTCAGGGAAAAAGAATAATTTACCTTATAACACTTACCTGTCCACAATAGCAATGTCGCTGGCGAACTTCTCTTCCTCATTGTCAGACAAACATGACGCTGGTCCGCTTGTTACGGACTCGTGGTTCTGGTCACGCGACCCGGTCAAACCATAATTCCATTATTGCGGTCTTGCGCTTCCATGATTGTGGTTTTGGTGAACGATTTTTCAAAACAAATAAGAACAGTAGTTAGAAAAAAAGACTGGCGAACGCCTGTGTGTCACCCAGCCTTACACAAAACAGCTTTCGAACTTCTGTGCTTCAATTGGCTGGCTGTATTCGCAGCCGTTGGTAGGCGAGTTGGTAGGCGAGTCCTTCTTGCTAGGTTTTCAGTCATTGGTCCTTCAAGGTTTCAGAAACCCAATTCAAGGCTCTTATTAGTCGAATGAGAGGTCAATCACATCTAAACCAATCAAAGCATTCCTTTGGCTTTCTGTTCGCGGCTGTGTCTGTAGTGGAAGAACGGAAATGCAGCTTTTTTTTCAGTGCGCTCTAGGACGCAGCGCCCTCGTGTGCCCTCGTGCACCCTCGTGCGCTCTAGGACGCAGAGACGTGTCCGCCCGCGGTACACCGGAGTGCAAGAGGTTAAAGGTATGGAAATTAATTAATTGAAATTAATTAATCAACAGTTCATTCTTTTAGAACTGGTTCCCCCTTTTTATGAGTGCTTTTCTATTTTATTTAGTGAGTGTTGGGGTGACGGTTTAACTCTGCCCCTCGCACACCCACTATTAAATAAATAAATAATTCATGTACTTTATTACACTATAGTTTATTAAATATCGCTACACATGTTATATCTCACTTAGACACAGCACTTAACATTAACTTGAAAAACCACTCAGCTTACCATCCTCAATCTGCAGGATTGGTGGAACACACAAATAGGACCATAAAAGAAAGGCTTAGAAAAGCAATGGCTCCCACCATACTCCCACCATTAAGGGCATTTAATTCAGGTGATGAGGAAGAGTGTTTAGCTGAGTACATGCGAAGAATGTTGACTGACAGATGTTGTACATGCTGCTCTTACCAGGAAGGAACATGAGGATAGTCAAAAAGGGGATCTGGTCCTCACCAAAGCCATCAAAAGGAAAAACTGAGCTAACAATCCCTGGCAAGGACCACAGAAAGTCATCCTGACAGCACCAACATCAACAGCCGTGAAAGTAATGTAATGTAATTCTTGTGTGCATTTGACACATTGCAAACTTTTCCCCATCCAAAACCCTCAGCAAGTTGCTGTTTAACATCTTAACTATTTAACTGTTTAACGATACAAGCAAGTCATTGTTTCACTCTGTGGGTGTCAGCTGACGGTACACCCAGTAACGGCCTGCTCAGCGAAACAACTGTTATTTATCATGGAGAGACAAAATGCAAGAGAGAGATGGTTGGCAGCAGAAAGATGTGAATGGTACAACTGTTTTTTCATCATCATCATCATCATCATCATCATCATCATCATCATCATCATCTTTGTGGTAGCACTTTTGATTTGGTTACTTTTATGGATACCATTACCAATTTATCGCAGGACTAGGTATGTTACTCATGACTGACTGGAAGGACCAGGCTTCGAGGACCATGTTTATGCTGGCAATGTGTGGTGGAAGTATGCTAACCACACAGCCAAAATAGCTAATCTTTCAAATTGTTATGTGTGTTCTTTGCTCCCACTCTCAGCTAGTCAAATATTTGTTACTGCTTAGCCAATGGAGCTGTCAGAAGCTGTTTGTTTTTTGCAAGATGCCATGTATGGAAATAGTACAACAAGCATTAACTTGAATCACACCTGCCCCATTGTTTATGACACCACTGACTGGAAACACAATGACACCCCTTACTCGGGGAAGGCAAGATTAACCTCACCGGGGGAATTTTTCCTTTTGTCTAAAAGGGTGTGAAAACGTTTCTTTGGGCAGTTTATCAATTTCCATGTGTGCAACAGTGCATAGTACATCTCGCCCCTGTACTGCTACTTGCTGGACTGGCATAGTGGGCAAAAGTTGTCCTGAAGATCCTTATTGTCAGTCTAGAAGTATTGAAGGCAATGTCACCCTGCAGGAGCTCTGCAGCACCACATTTTTTGAAGTACGGCACGTATATGGTGACAGAGGGTTGGTGGCTGTGTGGCCATCATGTCTACTCACACTGCCCATGAACTAGGGAGGGATGCGTGCCTCCGTGGTGGTGACTGACCATACCATCAAAGTGCCTGCAGGACAGGCGGGCAGGGTGAAGAGAGATGTCTCTTTTTCACCACATGATCCCATCTGGGGCACAGATGTGCCAGAAGAATTCAAGTTAGAAACCATTAAGCAGGAGGTACTTAATTCCTTGTTCTCTTGTGTGGGAGTGGCTAAGAATACCTAAGATAAGATAAGATAAGATAAGCCTTTATTAGTCCCACAACGGGGAAATTCCAGGATTGCAACAGCACAGGGATAGCAACACTCAGAGCAACAATCAGAAGGCAAAAAAAGCAAGCAAGCAAGAGCAGCTAATATACATATGTACATATTACTATAAATATATATACATACACACAGACACACAGTGCAGAGCATTGTAGCTGGATGGGATAAATATATGAGTATATAAACACACAGTGCAGAGCACTGTAGCTAGATGGAATAAATATGTAGATATATAAACACCCACAGTACGGAGCATTGCAGCTAGGTGGAATAAATATATAGATATATAAATATAAATGGATTGAAACAACTAGTTATAGACTACACTCATTTGTGATTTTTTTCTTTTTCTGCTTTTTCTTTGGGAATGCAGTGGCTCAGGAGGTAGAGCAGGTCATCTAATAACTGGGTGGTTGGCAGTTCGAATCCCACTCTCCCTATATATCCTGCCGTTGTGTCCCTGGGCAAGACAATTTACCCTAATTGCTCCTGGTGGGTCTGGACAGCGCCATGTTGGGCAGCTATGCCGCCATCAGTGTGTGAATGGGTGGATAGCAGGATCTGTAATGCACTTTGGTCATCTAGTGATGAGAATAAAAAGCATTATAAAAGTGAATGCCATTTACCATTTTCTGATATAAATGAGGAGTTAACAGCTCTTAGACTTATGTTGACTTGAAATAAGATGGTTCTTGATCAAATAACTGCACCCGAGATGGTGCGTGTGTACTGTAATTGTGGGGGATTATTGTTGTACTTTTATCCCTAATAATGATGCAGATGGTTCCGTGATTGCCTCAGCAATACAGAACCTGGCTGCTTTGCTGGCAGCCATGGCCAAGGACAATGTCACTGATGAATATACCTGGTTAAATTGGTTGTTCTCTTCATGGAGATCAAATAATGTTCCCTGGGTGAGTACCTATGCCAATGTGTTGTGTTTTTGGGACACCTACTATAGTGGCACTGATTCTAATGTTGTTTATGAGCAATCACAGACTCATTTGGTCTGGGTCTTAAATTCTTGGACAGAAGTACCAAGGGAATTACTTAAACTCCAAAATGCTCTTACTTTATATGACCTCACACTTTTGCTCAATGAAAAGAATCGCCTGGCTTCAATATACAAAAATTCTGCTTTAAAAGGTGATATGAAACAAAGATTGATGATTGTCCTACTTTTACTACTATCTGGAAATGTGCAACCAAACCCTGGACCTGATCTGCATTGTATCCAGACTCCTGCTGATTTTAAATCAATGTCTGGTCTCAAATTTATTCAGCTTAATGTGCGCAGTTTACTTCCTAAAATGGACATGGTCAACATTTGGATTAGATCAACTGATCCAGATGTTGTGATCATCTCTGAAACGTGGCTGACAAAAGCTGTCACAGATGATGATATTAGTATAAATGGATACAATGTCTTCCGTACTGACAGGCCTAACAAAGGTGGTGGTGTAGCCGCCTAAGTTAAATCAAGATTTGATGCTTCAATTGTCTTGTCTAAGTCCATTCTTAAGCAGATGGAGTTTTTGGCCTTGAATATGTGTCAGAAAATTGTACACACATGTTATCATTTTAAATGTCTAAGCCTTATACAAGTGTAGAAGTATGTTCAGCTGGAAAAGTACTGAGACTGCATGCAGAAATGAGTTCTACTGGAAAAGCGCTGAGACTGCATTTGGGGAGCGAGTTCTACTGGAAAAGTACTGAGACTGCATGCAGGGAGCCAGTTCTGCCGGAAAAGTACTGATTCAAGGAGCCCCCTGCATAGCGAGAGAAGGCACAGGTTGCTTTGTTCTTTGAAGAAAGTCAATGCACATAGTTCCAGTTTAACAAACTCTGTTAATGATGTGCCAAACCTGTTACACTCTTTTGTCTGTGATGTATTCAGCTGAAACAGCTTTGTCCTGCTTCCGTTTGTGTGTTGCAACTGCTTCTCGTATATAAGCCTGCTCGCTGAAGGCAGCCTTCAGTGCTGACCTCCTGCAACCTGAGGTTCGTACTCCTTGTATACAATTTATACAAGTAAAAACTCTTAAAAGAATATTCTTGTGTCTCAAATCTTTATTGAGGTAACAAACTAATATACAATCACATTCTGAGTGTTTTCAGAGATTCCTGACATACGTGGTGCCGTGACCCGGATGACCAATACCTAGGCGAGCCAGGAGAAGACGTCTTCCCCGGTTTGCAAAATCCATGCATGGTCTGACCAACGGTCAGTTTTGGAAACCCGCCTTCAGGGAACGCCGGGGAGGAAACTGGCATCCTGGCTCTGTCTAGTGATGGTCATCCTCGCTAGTAGGGTCATAAAGTAAGTGACGTCTTTTTATTATTCAGGAAAAAAGGATATAGTATGTACTATATGCGTTAGAAGATCCTCCCAAATCCAGCCTTGAGTGAGTAATGTAAAATAGGATGCATTCCTAAATATGCTACAAGATCCTCCTAATCCAACCACGAGTGACTAACGCGATAAGAGAGTGAAGCGCGCGGACGAGTAGTTACAACGAGGAAAAAGGTTTTGTTTGGGTTAAAGTCCCGATTGTGTTGTTTTCCGGCCAAAGAGTAAGGTTTCAAAAAAGTGAAAGAAAAGGTAAAGGTGCTGTGTATTGACTGATAGGTCAAGCTTTAGCTAGTAATGGTAATATAAGGCGGCGTCCTATATATTTTTCCTATCTGATCATACCAGGTAATGATCCTGTAACAAATTACAGGAGTCCTACTACAGTTTGTGTGAGCATCTAGTTCCATCGACAGGTGAGCGCATCCTAGAAGCATGAGCATCTAGTTCCATCGACAGGTGAGCGCATTCTAAAAAAAAGCGTGAGCATCTAGTCCCATCGACAGGTGAGCGCATTCTAAAAAAAAAAAAAAAGCGTGAGCATCTAGTTCCATCGACAGGTGAGCGCATTCTAAAAGCGTGAGCATCTAGTTCCATCGACAAGTGAGCGCACTTCAAAAGAGTGTTGCAGTGGGCGTACTGCAATGTCCCTGACTAAATACACAAAAAAAAAATGGGTAACTGTACAGGAAAAACAAATAAAGCAAAAAATAAGCAAAAGAAAAAAGAGGAAACTGCGCACCGAATGGTAAAAAATTACAATAACCGGTTAAAAGAAAAAGATCAGATAAAGGATCCTGAAAAGTATTTAAACAAATGGGAAAAAAGATTATTCCTTTAAACCCACACTGGATGTGGATGAATGCACAGTCTTAGCGTTGACGGAAAAACTTACAACAAAAAAAAGATAAATATCAAAACCAACCGAGCATTGAACCATTATTAAATGAAAAAGATAATCCTCCCCCAGCTTATCAATGCTGCGATCCTAAGGAGGGTCCATACAGCAAATTATTAAAAGAAGCCCAAGAGGTTGGGAAAAGGAGGAAGTAAATAAAATCATAATAATTAGACCATAATATTTAAAGGCGGACGGATTAAATGGCAACAGAACCGGATAACGTTAAAATGGACAATGAGAGACAGTTATTTTATCTATTCTTTGTGTGTGAGCCTTAGATAGAGGCAGCGGCAGTGTAGAGAGAACGGAACTCCTCTGTTCTCTGTTTGTGTGTATGTGTGGTTGATCTGTGTGAAAAAAGTGGTCTAAATATGGGTACTTTTACAAGGTTTTGGGCTTTTATTTTTTCAATTTAACTCTGTGGGGATTTAATTAATGTTGTGTACGTGATAAACTGTTTACATACTTAAAAAAAACAATTTTGATGCATTACTGACCTTTTTCTTTGACTGAAGCACGACAATGCACTTTATAGGAAGGACTGAGGTGTGACAACGTGAGATTTAGAGCACAGAGGATCAAAAGAGATTGATAATTAATTTGTATGTGCATATGATCTGCCAGAGGCTATGCATTATCAGACAAAGGTCCAAGTCATAGATCAAAAGAAAGGAAGGGAGAGATTTGCCAGATGAGTCAAACAAATGCAGGACAGAGAAATGTTTGCAGGATGTGAAAACAGCCCCCCCCCCCCCAACCAGGGGGACCTGGCAATGCAATCAACACCCACAATAATGGCCCCCCTGATGGTGATTAAAAATGGGCCGTCACAAACAGCTAAGGGGGAGCCTGAAGGTAGTGAGAAAATTAAGGAATTTCTAGAAAGTGCGACAAACACCCCCAATAAATACAGGGGCAGGGTCAGGTTGTACTTTTCTCACCAGGTTATAGTCTTGTAGGCATGGTGTTAGCTCATATGGAGTTATCTGTTCAGGAGAAAAAGACAAGACTCCACTACACCAAGATACAGATGACTCTGTTAACTTCAATTTTCAAAGCAACAAGCAGATGTCTTATTTTAATACATTCCTTGAAAGGCAGATGTTCAGATACAGAGGCATTATTTAATTCCAAAACAAATTCAAAAGGTCAGTAATGGAAAGGCACCCAATGCCAGGGTAGAAATAAAGAGATGAGTTTTGTCACAAAACAGAATGTTGAATTGAGCCATGTTGGTTTGGCATAAAGCTGACTTTCCAGAATGAAACCGATCACTTTTATGTTCAGGATCTTGCATGGAGCATTAGCTGTGGACAATAGTCAGTAGAATGAATGACGGGACAGTGAAGCATGAATAAGACAAGCAGGTGGTAACAGAATGTTGATGAAGGCTGAAGAGAACAGAGACCAGATGGACGAAGGAAGTTTTACTACTGAAAGAGATTATAGATGTGAGATGTTTCATCAGCTAGTCCAGGGAAAGGTGAAGTCTTGTACACAGATGGATAGTGGATGAAAACAAATTGAGTGAGTGTTTCTGATGGAAAAAGTACGTAGGGGAAGAAGAATGGAGGATTTAGCAAGTGTAGAAAATATTTCTGATGTTGAGATGGAAATGGAAAAAGAAATGAAAGCAGAGTATGTGTAACCAAAGAAAAATAAAGATCCACGTAAGATTTGAAGCTGTAGCTTTAAAAACCAAACAGAAAACCAACAATAAATAAATTACATTTTTGCTTAAGAGTGTCAGGAAGAAGGCACAAATGCAGGCAGCCGTCTTAAATGTTTCCAAGTACTTAAAGCAGCAATGAGGCATTAGGTGTCCATTCTTTCAGTGCATTTCCTTAATTGTGAATATTAACATTTATTTAGTAATGAGCAAACACTCACAGCAAAGATTATAGCCTTACTATATACTCAGTTATTTAAAGTCAATCTAACACCCCAGTTATGTTCCTCCCCAGCAGAGGGTATGCATTTGTTACTCACCACATAATGGTGTGACAACATCATATTTCAGGAATATGACAGTAGTGAGGAATGTGTTTTTCCTGATTCGGCGGTGGCCAAGCTGGGTCAGGGTAAACTACATTTACTCCATAATTTACCAAGGAATATATAAAATGAGGCATTCCTGGTAAAAATTTGAATCAAATTCTAATTAGGCAAAACATCCACCTTTCCGTTGACTGAAAGAGTGTGATGCAACCTTTATTCATTTATTCAAATTCAACCCGTCTGTGTTCAACTGGACAAACTGATCTTATTTATCAATGCTGAAGCATATCGAAAATGCACAGATGGTTATTTTGTTTTTCTTAAATGGAATTTGTAAACCAGTTCAAGAGATGTCACAAAAGAAGCTATGATTATTGAAATCTTATTTTTGAAGGAACTGGGCTACCCGCAAATTTTATCTAAAATCAAAAATGGTAGCACACTTCCCTTCAGCAAAAGAATCAAGCAAATACCCTGTAACTTTGCTGCATGTGTGTCTCCATGTATCAAAACAGGGGGTATCAAGGAAATTAATTAGCAAATAATTAGCAATACTCAGAAAAATAGGTAATACATAAAAATTATCAATAACTGATAATGACTTGTTTTATCCTTTCTAAAAGATTTTCTATATAAATTAAAAGATGATTATACCATTTTAAGAACAGAGCAGACATTTCTGGCAGACAATGATGAACCCAATGATCAAGGGTGTGGCACATTGTTTAGCTATGACTTAAAAGAAGACAGTGCAGCAGTCACAACATTGTGTACAAAAAGCACCGCCCTCATGGCTGCTGTACTGCCAGGTCATATCCTTGAAGGACTAGGAAGTCCACAGCCACTGCACGTTACTATGAAATATATCAGATGTTTTGAACCTTTTGATTGTACCTTGGCTGACAAATTGTATGACAAAGATGTCATCACAGTGCAGATGGACAATTTGATTTTTAATGAGCAAGGAGCAGCTGCACTGTCGGTGAAATTGCCCGAAGATGTTACCTCCTTGCATGATGTTAACACTCCACCTCACTTGTCCCTATGGGGACCAGACAATTACTTTTGGGCTGCTTGTGGATAAATGGTTGAGAAGGCAAATCATGTGACTGATTGGGTGAAAACTCCTAAGCAAAATGTGCAATACTCACAATCCACAGGACTATTTGTGACGCCTTTACAAGTGGTCATGACCCTTTGGGTCACGATTAATCCATTTTCTCTGTTGTAGATTTGAGTAATGCATTTCTTACTATCCCTGTGCATGAAGAAAGCCAGTTTTAGTTTGCATTTATGTTTGAAGGAAAAAGATATGCATACACCAGATTACCTCAAGGTTATTGTGAAAGTCCGACCATTTTCTCACAGGAAATGACTGCTCTAATGGCTAAATTTAGTCCACCAGCCAGTTCAAAAATTATGTTATATGCGGATGACATTTTGGTTGCCTCCCCCACTGAGGAACAATGTTGACAGGACTCTGTTCCTCTTTGGCCCTGCTGCACTTCCTGTGTGAACATGGACTAAAATGCGTCAAGAAAAAACTGCAGTTTTGTCAACCTGAGGTTAAAATTCCTTGGCCATATGCTCATTGCCGACGGGAAAACATTGGAACCAGACAGAATAAAGACCATTCAAAACTTACCTTTGCCACAGACAAAAAAAAAAAAAAAAAAAAAAAGCAAACTTAATCAGCAAATTTAAAAGAAAAAAGTCATAAATTTACAACAAAAAAGTTGTAGATTTATGATGAAAAAATGTGTGAGTTTATGAGGAGAAAAGTTACATGTTTACAAGAAAAAAATTAAAATTTATGAGAAAAAAGTTGCAGATTTATGAAAATAAGTAGCAAATTCATGTGAAAAAGTTGCAATTTTACAAAAAAAAAAGGCACTATTAGGTACCCTGAACTACTGCCACCAGTGGTTGCCAAACTTCTCACAACACACGGCTCCACTGTATGCACTACTTCAGGGCCCACAAGGAAATTTGCATGCTAAGTATGAGCAGAAAAACATGACTATGCCACCCCAACAGTGTTCATGTAATTAAGCGTCTTTCTGGTATATTTAATTGTTAAGCAAATTTATTGAAACAGTTCAAGATATATTTTCCTTCTGCAAGAAAAACAAACAAATTAATGTAAAGGTCATAACAGCAGTTCAGAAAAAAAAATGTTTACCTTAGAGTCACAATTATATGAAAGAAAGCAACTATGTTGTTCACTTATGGAACACAGATCCTGCAAATAAATATATATATATATATAAAACACTTTACACATAAGAGAAATAAATTATTTTAAAAATGCAATTACACGGTACACAGAAATAATTTTTTAAACTAATAAAACACTAATAATTTCAACTGCCATGCTACCA
Source organism: Pholidichthys leucotaenia (assembly GCA_020510985.1). Taxonomy (NCBI): domain Eukaryota; kingdom Metazoa; phylum Chordata; class Actinopteri; order Cichliformes; family Pholidichthyidae; genus Pholidichthys; species Pholidichthys leucotaenia. The sequence goes on along the minus strand of CM035845.1, from coordinate 319,964,473 downwards.
AATATTCACACATACTTAAATGCCAGCAAACTTTACTGCACTGCCGGTGACAAAATTGTTCTCCCTCCCTCACTGTACCGCTGGATGGCACTGGTGACCCATGGCTCCTGCCATGTGCCAACAGGAGGGATGATTAAATGATTAAGATCGCTGAAAAAATGATTATAAATGATTAAGATAGCTGAAAAAATGATTAAATGATTAAGACAGCTGAAAAACACTTCTTCTGTCCAGGAATTCTAAAAGAAATGAAAAAGTTTGCAGTCAAAATAATGCCCAAGGTGCAATGAGAACTAGACAGAGGAGTTTTCCACTACCAAAAGCACCCTTTTCTCAATGGTGCATGGATTTTATAGAATTATCAAAAGTGGGTCATCTCCATTACTGCCTTGTTCTCATTGACACATTTACAAAATGGACAGAAATACATCCTACTGCTAAGGCAGATGCAAAAGTTTTTCTGTAAGGTTTTGCAAAATGGTATATTCCCAACTTTTTGAATACCAGAGATCATTTATGCAGACAATGGAATGCACTTTACAGCTCAGATGGTTGAGGACTTAACCGAAGCTGTAGGAAAAAAAAAAAAGAAATTCCACACAGCCTACCATAAACAGAGTGCTGGATTGGTAGAAAGGAAAAATGAGACAATCAAACAAATGCTGGCAAAAACCACGCATGGTAAGGGCATTACGTGGCCTGAAGCTCTTAAGATAGTGAAACTAATAATTAATACCATCCCAGATAACAAAACCGGACTGTGCTTTTCACCGCCCTTATGTACTGCCGGGTCTGTCACTACTAATACCACACAAACATAAGGCTCTTAGTGAACACCAAGGAATACATTGATTCTGTCGAAACTCTCTCCACTCCACAGGAGGAAGTGATCAACCCACTGCAGCCTGGTGACTTTATCTTCGTGAAAAATCATCACCGGCAGCATTGGGACTCAGTAAGGGTCGCTGAATGACCATCCTGGATCCACCTTTCACACGTGAAGAGACTAAAAGTGCCTGTAAGTGAACTAACCTGCTTCCTTGAGTAAGTCCAGTTACAAAGGGGGCGTGTCCTTTTAAGGACACGGCCATCTCAAACCTGGTGAAGACAGAGGCCCGGCGGGGTACTTTCTCAGGTGGAAGAAAAAACGAAGGCACTGCTACTTGTCGCTGGTGTGACAGTTGTATTTGCAGGAATAATATGGATCACTTCCCCCGACGCCAACTTGATAACCAAGAGGGAGACGACAGCCTATGACAGCATTCCCCTCACATGGAGTGGCCCATTTGAGTCACAGAATGAATGATGTATTTTGGGCTTTGGAGGACCTCACTGAGAGAAAGGAGGCGTATGTGCTATTATTGGAGAACATTGTTGCACTTTCATCCCTGATTCCTCTGATAATATCACAGCAATAATCAACTGGCTGAGAGGATTGCAACAACACTTGAATGGCTTGAAGGATGTGCCACAAAATTGGGACCTGTCCTCTTGGTTCTTTTCTGGTCAATGGTGGCAAGTTCTGTTGAAATGGTTAACCCCAGTAATAGTTGCATTGATTCTATCTTGTGTACTATTCGTGTGTGTCATTCCCTGTGTAAGGTCCATGATAAGTAGAGCTCTTGCTCAACACACTTCCATGTTACAATCTGTTATGTTCCAAAGGGAAGTTCCTGTACAATATACTGCCTTGAGACAACAAAGTGATGGTGATTGTGATGACAGAACCACTGTTTAGATTTGGAAATGATGCTCAATGATGACAATGTAGAAAATCATGAGAAGATACATTGTACTGATGTTTGCATGTGAATACAACAATGATAAAATGATAAACAGGAGGCAATTGTCAGAAAATTGAACACACATGTTATCATTTTAAATGTCTAAGCCTTATACAAGTGTAGAAGTGTGTTCAGCTGGAAAAGTACTGAGACTGCATGCAGAAGCGAGTTCTACTGGAAAAGCACTGAGACTGCATTCGGGGAGCGAGTTCTACTGGAAAAATACTGAGACTGCATGCAGGGAGCCAGTTCTGCCGGAAAAGTACTGATTCAAGGAGCCCCCTGCATAGCGAGAGAAGGAACAGGTTGCTTTGTTCTTTGAAGAAAGTCAATGCACGTAGTTCCAGTTTAACGAACTCTGTTAATGATGTGCCAAACCTGTTACACTCTTTTGTCTGTGATGTATTCAGCTGAAACAGCTTTGTCCTGCTTCCGTTTGTGTGTTGCAACTGCTTCTCTTATATAAGCCTGCTCGCTGAAGGCAGCCTTCAGTGCTGACCTCCTGCAACCTGAGGTTCGTACTCCTTGTACACAATTTATACAAGTAAAAACTCTTAAAAGAATATTCTTGTGTCTCAAATCTTTATTGAGGTAACAAACTAATATACAATCACATTCTGAATGTTTTCAGAGATTCCTGACAATATGGAAATAGCCAAATCCCTTTCTATAACTGTTGTTGGCTGTTATAGACCTCCATCTGCCACCAAGGAGGCATTATCATCCTTAAAGCATCTTCTGTCCAAATTAAACTACAATGAGCTTTTAATGGCAGGAGACTTCAATTGGGATTGGTTAAACGTAGCTTCTGAAGAATTTAAATCTTTCTGTGATTCTGTAAATTTTAGCCAGTTGATTAACTATCCAACTAGGCCAAATATTAAAAGTCCTGAAAAGTCCACCTTGATTGACTTAGTTCTAACAAATGCTCCACATAAATTTTCATCTGTGGGTGTTTTCTGCAATGATTTGAGTGATCATTGTGTTGTTGCAGCGTGCAGAGATACAAAAATCCCCAAATGTAAACCGCACATTATTTTCAAGCGGAATTTGAAGAAATTTAATGAACAAGCTTATCATCATGACTTGTTCTTGGTTAATTGGGAACATTTAGGCCTGTTGCCAGACATTGAGTTAGCGTGGACTTTCTTTAAAGAAAACTTGTAGAAAATTGTAAATAAACATGCTCCTAGAAGGAAATTTAGAGTAAAGGGGCGTGAAAACCCCTGGTTCCCTCCAGAACTGTCTGATGCCATTTATCAGCTTAATGTGGCTTGGGCCAAAGCCAGGAAAAGTGATACTGCCAGTGATTGGTCTATTTTTAGACAACTGAGAAATAAATGCACTTTTTTTTTTATTAAAAAGGCTAAATCTGAATATTATTTATCTGTCACAACTGAGAGTCTTAATAACCCACAGAAATTTTTGAAAGTGATCAAAGGTTTATCTGTGAATAAAAGCTCTCAGGTTCTTTCTACTTTTGTTTTAAATGGCTCAGTCCCAGTTTATGATAGAACTGAGGTCTTACACAATGGTCCCCTCCGGCATACAACTAGGAAAATACCGGTCGCTATGGAGGGTGAGAATATGTATGGGCACATAATCATACCATGTAGGATAACTAAGTAGACGGTTGTGCTGTTTCATCCCATCTAGCAACAATGCTCTACACTGTGTGTGTTTAAATATTTACATATTTATTCCATCTAGCTACAATGCTCAGCACTGGGTGTGTTTATATATCTACACTACCGTTCAAAAGTTTGGGGTCACTTAGAAATTTCCTTATTTTTGAAAGAAAAGCACTTTTTTTCAATGAAGATAACTTTAAACTAATCAGAAATACACTCTATACATTGCTAATGTGGTAAATGACTATTCTAGCTGCAGATGTCTGGTTTTTGGTGCAATATCTACATAGGTGTATAGAGGTCCATTTCCAGCAACTATCACTCCAGTGTTCTAATGGTACAATGTGTTTGCTCATTGCATCAGAAGGCTAATGGATGATTAGAAAACCCTTGTGCAATCATGTTAGGTCTGCAATGCTGTAAATACTACAAATGGAAGATTCTTTGACGAAAGCAAAGTTTGAAGGAAAAAATTATTATTTCAAATACAAATCATTATTTCTAACCTTGTCAATGTCTTGACTATATTTTCTATTCATTTTACAACTCATGGTGGTAAATAAGTGTGATTTTTCATGGAAAACACAAAATAATTGTCTGGGTGACCCCAAACTTTTGAACGGTAGTGTATATATTTATTCCATCTAGCTACAATGCTCCGCACTGTGTGTTTATATATTTACATATTTATTCCACCTAGCTGCAATGCTCCGTACTGTGGTTGTTTATATATCTACATATTTATTCCATCTAGCTACAATGCTCCGCACTGTGTGTTTATATACTCATATATTTATTCCATCCAGCTACAATGCTCTGCACTGTGTGTCTGTGTATATATATATATATATATATATATATATATATACTGTATATATACACTACCGTTCAAAAGTTTGGGGTCACTTAGATATTTCCTTATTTTTGAAAGAAAAGCACTTTTTTTTCAATGAAGATAACTTTAAACTAATCAGAAATACACTCTATACATTGTTAATGTGGTAAATGACTATTATAGCTGCAAATGTCTGGTTTTTGGTGCAATATCTACATAGGTGTATAGAGACCCATTTCCAGCAACTATCACTCCAGTGTTCTAATGGTACAATGTGTTTGCTCATTGCGTCAGAAGGCTAATGGATGATTAGAAAACCCTTGTGCAATCATGTTAGGTCTGCAATGCTGTAATTGCTGCAAATGGAGGATTCTTTGACGGAAGCAAAGTTTGAAGGAAAAAATTATTATTTCAAATACAAATCATTATTTCTAACCTTGTCAATGTCTTGACTATATTTTCTATTCATTTTACAACTCATGGTGGTAAATAAGTGTGACTTTTCATGGAAAACACAAAATAATTGTCTGGGTGACCCCAAACTTTTGAACGGTAGTGTATATATATATATATATATATATATACAGTATATATTTATAGTAATATGTACATACATATATTAGCTGCTCTTGCTTTTTTTTTTCTTGCCTTCTGATTGTTGCTCTGAGTGTTGCTATCCCTGTGCTGTTGCAATCCTGGAATTTCCCCATTGTGGGACTAATAAAGGCTTATCTTATCTTATCTTATCTTAAATTGCTTCAATAAGCATTTTGTGTCATCTGGTTTTCTGTTTAACTCTACAGGAGCTACCTTTATGCCTCACTGTATTAATTCCCAAATGTTTTTTGGAGAACCTTTTAGATTTGTACCTTTTACTGTACAGCAAGTTCATAAGGCTCTCAAAACTGAGTCACAGAAAACCTCCTGGATCAGATTTGATAGAGCCTTATTTTTTGAAAATGGCTGCTGATTTTATTGCACAGCCTCTTACAGTACTTTTTAAATTTATCAATTGAAAGCAAAGAGATTCCTGTAGTATGGAAGTCAGCTTTTGTGGTTCCTCTCTTAAAAGGAGGTGACCCAGCAGTTTTAACTAATTATAGACCAATATCAAACTTGTGCGTCTTGTCCAAGATTCTTGAATCTCTCGTGTGTGATCAACTTAAAGAGTTTTTATACTCAAATGAACTTCTTTCAAAACTGCAATCGGGCTTTAGAAAAAAGCACAGCACTATTACTGCTGCTACAAAAGTGGTCAATAATATACTTGTTGCTCTTGATAAAAAGCAGTATTGTGCTGCACTTTTCATTGAACTGTCAAAGGCTTTTGACACTGTGTACCACACAGTTTTAAAGCAAAGACTCATCAGTTTTGGTCTGTCGGAACATGTAGTCTCCTCGTTCACAAATTATTGGAGTGACAGGACCCAGTGTATTAAATATGATGGTTTGTGTTCTGATGTTGTCAGTGTCCACAAGGGGGTGCCACAAGGTTCTGTATTAGCACCCCCTTATTCATTATGTACATTAATGATCTAGGACAAAATGTGTCTGATGCTAGTTTGCATTTTTATGCCGATGACACAATTATTTACTGCTTTGGCTCTTCCCCTGCTAATGTTGTTGCTTCTCTGCAGAAAGCTTTTAATGTGGTGCAGCACACACTTCTGCAGCTAAAACTAGTCCTTAATGCTGACAAAACTAAACTGATGTGGTTTTCAAATTTTAGGAAGAGTCCACAAATTATTTCCACAGTGTCCACTTTTGAGGGAAATGAAATTGAGGTGGTTCACTCGTACAAGTATCTTGGTATCTTGCTTGATGATGCTCTGACTTTTAAGCCCCATGTTGAAAATCTTGTGAAGAAACTCAAAGTGAAGCTGGGTTTTTTATTAAAAAATAAATGTTGTTTTTCTTTTGAGGTTAAAAAGCGTCTTGTTACTGCAACTTTTTTATCTATTTTAGATTATGGAGACCTTTTGTATATGAACGCTTCAGCTCAGTGTCTGAGTAAGATTGACTCTGTATATCATGCTGTTTTGAGGTTTGTTACAAACTGTAGAGCCTTGACCCATCATTGTGAACTGTATTCTAGAGTGGGATGGCCTTCTTTGTCCACCAGGAGGGTGACTCACTGGTACATTTTTATTTACAAGGCCATGCTTGGACTGCTGCCCCCTTACATCTGTAATTTAATCACACTGAGAAGTGTTGATTCTTATATTCTGTGTTCTAATGATCAATTGTTGCTTTCTGTTCCATTTGCCCGTACTGAGCTGGGAAAAAGAGCTTTCATGTTCTCAGCTCCCTCTACATGGAACATGTTGCAAAAAGACTGGAAACTGACGGTACTTGTTTCACTGAACGACTTTAAATCCAGATTGAGAACACTTGAGATGGCCTCACTAATTTGTAACTGTTTTATATGATTTGTATGTCATTGTAAGTGTAATTGTGATTTTTTGCTGCCTCTTGGCCAGGACTCCCTTGAAAAAGAGGTTTTTAATCTCAATGGGATTTTCCTGGTTAAATAAAGGTTAAAATAAAAATTAAAAAAAAAAATAAATGGAGAGGTCTCATCATGAACTTGTTAATTATTTTTGTGGTAATATTTCTGGTCTTTTCTTGTGTCTGTATTCATGTATCCATAATATGATGATGCGACTTGTGCATGTTTATTTAGTGATGTACCATGGAGCAGTTGCTGGGAATGATGGGGATGATGAACAAACAGGGTGAGCTCAAGGTGTCTCTCCATGACCCAAGTACAGAGTAAAAGTATGACTGACATGCAGAAAACCAAAATAAGTTGCATGATCATGATGTGAAGTTGAAATGTACTACCTGTAAAAACATTTATGAAGTTTGAAACATTATTGAAACATTATTTTTATTTTTTCCATTTTATTTTATGTTACTTTGTTTCTGTTTTTATATTTTGTTGTTATTTTTGTTTTGGTTTTATCCTTTGTTTTGTTTTTATACAAGCCACAATGACACAAATATCCTTATTATACTATTATTCTTACTTTATTACCATTTTGATTTTAATGTTTTTATCATTAATTACTTTTATCAATAACTAAGTTCTACTGTTCTATTTTCCCTCCTAAAGGACTAAATGTTAGACGGTGCCTGGGGCAGCAGGGTCGATGGTGGACTTTCCCCATCACTAGCTAGTTAGGGTCTATTGCACATCAATGCACTGGAGCTTAGCATAGCTGCCAGATGGGGTTTTAGATGCCATAACTTATCATTTTTCATTCATGATGCCTTGCACAGCATCAGGGGTGGGGGTGGGGGGTGGGGTGATGGAATAATTTTGTATTTTGTATCTGCTGGTACCTCAAAGTCTGTTTGAAAATGTTCAAGATGGGATAGGCTCCAGCCCCCCTGTGACCCGAAAAAGGATTAAGCGGAAGAAGATGGATGGATGGATGAACTATCCAACTGCTCCCTGTTAGCCATTAGCTCTGGTCCTTTTGCCCGGCTGCTCCTCCGTCATCATCCCAGCGCTACTGGTGGCTGAAGCGGCTTTTCCACCAAACCAATGTCTGAGTCGACAGGCCTAACTCCTTCACCTCCGAGCCCCAGGGACGTGAGCCCCGGGGTGGCTGTTTGGTCCCATGTGAGCCGCTGGATCAGAGCAAAGACACAAGGGGGGTCGATGCGCCTCCTCTGGGCTGAACCTCCATGATGGTGATGATGAACCGAGGAGAAATGAAGATGAGCTGTAGCTTAACCCTAACAACACTGTGAACTGGTACATTCAAATGTATTTATTCATGTTTCTTGTCTTTTAAATTGTAGGAAATTTAGAAATTCACTTTGCAATTATCTTTTCTTTAAATTAAAAAAAAATATGTGTAAAAGTTGTCCCTGAGCAATCTGCAACTCAGCTGAAATTATTCATCAGATTTTAGAGAAACTAGAGTGTTTATTTTAATACCAAATTATGTTTTAGCAAAGGTAGACCTTCTTCTTCAAATATATCTGCTTTATTGATCGGGATGATTTTCCGAAAAGTCTTGATCATCATTTTTGCTTCATATCTTCAAATCAAGTTGCATGCTTGCAGTGACAATAGTGATCTCGCCACCGAGTGACCGAGCAATCAAAATCTTCACAAGGTCTATTGTCTGCAATATTTGTTTATTTCTACAATTTAGATGCATAATCAATAGTTCTGATGGAGCCACTGAGCTTTTAGTTTGTTCAACTTGCAACGTCACCCAAATCAGTCGGCAAATACGGATGTCAGAGCCTCAACAAGGGTACACAGAATGAATGGAAAAAAAATCCAATTTCTTTTCTTTCTAGACAAAATTAAGGCTACAAAAGAACTATGTATATTCATGTTTATTATGTTCTCAGCTTTCGGTAGAGGTAATATGCATATTTTAGGATTGCCAATGAGTATTCCCTTTAAACAATACGTAGGCTGCAAACTGTAAAAATTGAACTGTTTTTGAAGCTAAGCTGGTGCCTAATTTTTAAAAAAAAACTAAACTCTGCTGGTGGAAATAAGACAGTGGCACTTTATTTTTCCTTTTGATTGTCTTTAAGTGTCTGTGACACGATGTAGGAACTATGGATCAATATTCAGTATGAATTTATCTTCAATCGTCCACATAGTTGGTTCTGTTGACTTAGAACGCTAAATAAGTGGAAAAATATTTCTAAGTGAATTCAGATTTAGCGCCGTGTTGCAGTAATGCGATATCTAGAGACTCGCCTCGTTTCTGGGTATGACGTCATGAGGAGAGTTTCCTCTTGGCTGATCCGTGTGCTGTCAGTGTAAACAAGCTGTTTAGCTTCTATATCAGTGAAGAAATGCCGAAATGTTGCATGGCGGCAGGGTGTTCTAATTGCTCCAGTGAACGTATAAGCCTGTTCTCATTCCCAAAAGATCCAGATCTTCTTAAAAAATGGGTGAAGCAAGTACAGAGAACAAGGGACAAATGGCATCCAACACCATCTTCTGTACTCTGTAGCGATCATTTCACTACAGTTTTGAGGAGGCGCCTGCTATACAGGAATCTTTAGGCTTGAAAGTTTGTTACAAATGGGTTCTAAAACTGACTGCCATTCCTACGGTTTTTAAACAAAAAACCCACAGCTCAAGACGATATCAACATATCAAAACAGCGCAGAGAAGCAACAGTGTCAAAACTCACCCAGAAAAGTTTGTGTAATTTATTATTTTTTTCCACATAAGGCGATCATGACTTTATTATATTTTTTCCACCAAAAGTAAAATCCTCCCCTATGAATTTTGAAGCTGAGGGTTGACTTTACTCCAAATAGAATGATTTTGTGTTAAAAAAAATTGTATTACTTTTTTCAGTTTTCATTTTTATAAATCTCATTGCCTACCAAAACTGAATATCTGAGCATTTTTTTTTTTTAATTTCCCCGACCGACCGATCGGGGAAATAAAAAAAAAAAAAATGAAGCCAAAATTTCTGTAAACCAAACAATTAAATAACGGTCGCCTTATGTGGGGAAAAAAAAAACAAAAAAAAAACAATTACACAAACTCTTTTCCAGGCGAGTTTTGACACTGTTGCTTCTCTGCGCTGTTTTGATATGGGTGATGGTCCATATCAAAACAGTGCAGAGATACGGACGATCGCCCATGTTACACCAATCCAGGACATCTTGGTGTAGAAAACAAGTTCTTTATTTACCTCAGAAAGGTTAATGCAACACACATACAGAGCATGCTTTTGTGTCTTCCCCAGTAGTCTGAACAACAGGGAGCCTCAACAAAAAAACACTTGACCCATGACCTCAGCTCAAGGCAAAACTATAAGCCCTGGATGACTGCAGAGGTGCGCTCGCTGCTCACAGACAGAGATGCAGCCTTCAGAGCGAAGGACAGGATCGCCCTCCGCTCAGCCAGGTCTGCGCTCTCAAAGGGAATTAAGACGGCGAAGCGCACCTATGCGGAGAAAATCCAGGGACACCTCTGTGACACCAGGAACACCAAACGGATGTGGCAGGGAGTTCGGGCGCTGACGGATTATAAGTCTAGGCAGGGGGTCGATGATGCTGACGCTTCGCTTCCAGACAGGCTGAACAACTTCTTTGCACGTTTTGAAGCATCAAACCCGGCAATCAGAGGGAGGGCTGGCCAATCTCCACCATCTGTTGGACCAGCTATCATCATCAACGCAGCGGACACACGGAGGACCCTAATCAGGGTCAACCCATGTAAAGCTGCAGGTCCGGACCACTTCCCGGGACGTGTGCTCCGAGACTGTGCGAGGGAGTTGGCGGATGTCCTGACTGACATTTATAACATCTCCCTGAGTCAGGCCATCGTTCCCAGATGCTTTAAGACCTCTACCGTAGTACCGGTGGCAAAGAAACCAGTTGTGTCTTGTCTGAATGACTATCGTCCTGTTGCACTGACACCAATTGTGATGAAGTGTTTTGAACGGCTTGTCAAACCACACATCACAGCCTGCCTCCCTGCATCACATGACCCGCTCCAGTTTGCATATCGTTCAAACCGCTCCACGGAGGATGCTGTAGTCACCACCCTGCACTCTGTCATCACCCACCTGGATCAGAAAGACACCTACGCCAGACTCCTGTACATTGATTTCAGTTCAGCATTCAACACCATTATTCCCCAGAGACTGATGGAGAAATTACTCCTTCTCAGTCTGAACACCGCCACATGTCTCTGGATCTTAGATTTCCTGACTGAGAGACCTCAGTCTGTCCGTGTTGGAAATAACATCTCCAACTCTATCACGCTGAGCACCGGATCCCCTCAAGGCTGTGTACTCAATCCACTGCTGTTTACACTTCTAACACATGACTGTGTATCCAGACACGAGGGGAACCAGATTATTAAGTTTGCAGACAACACCACAGTGGTGGGACTTATTCAGAGGGATGAGGAATCAATGTACAGGGAAGAAGTTAAAAGACCTGGAGGGCTGGTGCAGGGAGAACAATCTGGTGCTCAACGTGGACAAAACTTAGGAAATGATTATCGACTTCCGGCGGTCACAGCCTGAACACATCCCTCTCAGCATCGGCAGCCGTTTGGTGGAGAGAGTGGAGAACATCAAGTTCCTCGGAATGCAGATCTCGCAGGACCTGACCTGGAGCAAGAATTCCTTGGGGATCAGGAAGCAGGCCCAGCAGAGACTGCACTTCTTGAGGAAACTTAAACAGGCCTCGCTCTCCATCTGCACCCTCAGGACCTTCTATAGAGGTGTGGTGGACAGTGTTCTGACGTACTGCATTGCAACATGGTACTCCAGCTGCAGTATGTCTGACAAAAAAGCCCTGCAGAGGACAGTTAAGGGAGCTGGGAGGGTAATTGGAGTTTCCCTCCCCTCTGTCCAAGAACTTTTTCAGAACCGTTGTAGGAGCAGGGCACTGAACATTGTCAAGGACCACGCTCACCCTCTGCATAAACACTGAATTTCTGCCATCTGGCAAACGATTCCGGAGCATCAGAGGCAGAACCACCAGACTGATTAACAGCTTCCTTCCACAAGCTGTTAGGATGCTGAACAGTTGATCCGGAATCTTTCATACATACTACTGCACCTTATGGACATTATGTATATTATTTGTGTATTATAGTTCTAGTTAGTTTTCAAGTATGTCTCAGGGATGTGTGAATGGCTGTGTTGGGATGGGGGGTGAGGGTGTGTGTGAGTGTGCCTTAAATTATGTTCTTTTTACTTATATGGATGCCGAGAGAAACGCAATTTCATCTTGCCTGCACTACAGTTGTATGTACAGCAATATGACAATAAAGGTTGATTTGATTTGATTTGATTTGATTTGAAACCAGTTTTTATTATTAGTTTTGCTAAAATAACCTAATTTCCAAAATGTTCATGAAGAAAACATGCTACCAAAACCCAAAAGGTTCAATAATCACTAGTTAATTATTTTAGGAGATAGAGTTTTGAGGTCAGATTAGAGCACCTGAGCTTGTCTTTAATATACTCATTGTAAACGATAGGCAACATTCATTTTCCCAGGCTCTAAACAATAATACAGAAACACATTTTCACTCATCAGTATATATAATGGCACCATTTTTTTGGCCTCTCTTTTATTTATTTTTTACAGTGCTTATGAAAAGTAGACCCATGCAGTTCCCACAGTTGTTATGCTAATGAGGCCCCCTCTTCCATTGAGAAATCATTTTGTCAAGATCCACCCTCTCTGGATATAGAGGCCTGTTTCAGCCTTTCCCATACAGCCTCTGAATGAATCATTATGAAGCCCCACTAAATATCCCCTGACACTGTAAAGCTCCTAACAGATTAAAAGGCTTATTCTAGGGATTCATGGTTTTAAATGTCTCATGTTTACAGCTATGTTGCTATACTCTTATTTATGTACACCCTATTGTATGCTATTTACAGTATTAGCCAGCTACACTAAATTAAATCAGCCTCAGTGTTTAAATTTTTAATTTAATTTGATTTTTTTTTAAAAAGAACAATCTACAGCACTACCGCCACCTATTAGTGCAGATGTATAACTACACTACAAAACACACAATGGGAAAACAGAGTCATTAATAAATTCAGGCAATGTTTTTCATGCATTTAGTACAACACTAACTCAAAATGCTACTCCTATATCAAAACAGTGCAGAGATACGGACGATTGTTGCGCAGAGATACGAACGATCGCCCATATCAAAACAGCGCAGAGAAGCAACAGTGTCAAAACTCGCCTGGAAAAGAGTCTGTGTAATTGATTTTTTTTTCACATTAGGTGATCGTGATTTTACTATATTTTTTTCCGCCAAAAGTAAAATCCTCCCCTATGAATTTTGAAGCTGAGTGTTTACTTTACTCCAAATAGAATGATTTTGTGTTAAAAAAACGTTATATTACTTTTTTCAGTTTTCATTTTTATAAATCTCATTGCCTACCAAAACTGAATATCTGAGCTTTTTTTTTTTTTATTTCCCCGACCACCCGATTGGGGAAATTTAGATCTATCTGTATATTACCATTCAGTGTTTTGGAGGCCACCGATGTCCATCTTTAACCCTTCACTGTCGGACCCTTCATCCTCTGAAACGTGCGAGTCATCGTCGCTTCCTGAATGATATGGTTCAAACAAATAGGGTTGCAGTCCTTCGTTAGAACCAACTCGCTCTTCTTCATCACTCGATCCTGCTTCTTCCTCAAAAACTATCGACAGATAGCTCGAATCTTCACTGAAATTGCTCACAACTTCCTCCACTTCAGTGTACTCAGCCATGTTTGTTTACATCTTTGGTTCCCTTCATTATGTCACAAAATGGCGGCGGCGTCTCATCCAATTTCAACAAACGAACATCGCAATCGTCTGCATCATGATGTAATTTATGGTAGTATATGGAAACAAAATTTTAATGATTTTTTTTTGTCTACACAGAATAAAAACACAGTAGTTCTTCTTTCTAATGATGTCTTGGTTGAATTATGTCACAGACTCTTTAAATTCAGATACTCCAGCAGTATTTTTGTTGAATTTGAGGGTTGCAGGTATATTTTATGAAAAAAAAATGCAATTAAAAGTTGCTTACAAATAAATAAATTTTCCACTAGCGTCTGCAGTTTTTCTATCAGTATTTTGAAGGCTGCCTAATGCGTTTTAAAAGCCAGCACAGCCCTCTTTTTAAGGGCACCCAGTACAGTATATTTCTGAACCCAACACCTAAATGAAACGTATCAGCATACCTAAATAAACTTGCAAAACCTCCTTGGTAACAGATATTGGAAAAAAAAAAGTTGAACAATTAAAGTCTTTGTCTTTTACAAAATCAGACACCAACTTAATTTCCTCTATTGTGAAGGGGAAAAAAAAGTCCTCACCTTCAGGTTGTTCATGTAATATAGTATGGAGACAACAACTAACAAAGCCAAGAAGAGAAAAAGTCCACTTTTCATGATGGCTGATCAGTCCTTATGTGGCTGCCTTGAGTTTTGTGATCAGTCCTTTAGAGCCACTAAAATAAAATAAAATAAAATAAAATAAAAACATGGTGTAATTACTGTATGATTGACATTGAAAACAGAACTAGATGAGCCATTGTCACTCCTCTTCAAGTTTGGCACGATTCATTCCAAGGCAACACTATAATACACCATACAACTATTTAAATAAAAATTAACCTCTTGCACTCCGGGATACCGCGGGCAGTCACGTCTCAGCGTACTAGTGCGCCCTCGTGCGCACTAGGACGCACACACTAAAAAAAAAAAAAGCTGCATTTCCATTCTTCCACTACAGACACAGCCGCGAACAGAAAGCTAAAGAAGTGCTTTGACTGGTTTAGATTTAATTGACCTCTCATTCGACTAATAAGAGCCTTGAATTGGGTTTCTGAAACCTTGAAGAACCAATGACTGAAAACCTAGCAAGAAGGACCCGCCTACCAACGGCTGCGAATACAGCGAGCCAATTGAAGCAGAGAAGTTCGACGATTGAAAGCGTGCGTCCCGTGCGCAAAATCTGTTTTGTATAAGCCGCTGTGTGTGACGGTTGCGTTTGCCAGTGTTTTTTTCTTACTACTGTTCTTATTTGTTTTGAAAAATCATTCGCCAAAACCGCAATCATGGAAGGGCAAAGCCGCAATAATGGAATCATGGTTTGACCGGGTCGCGTGACCAGAACCACGAGTCGTAACAAGCGGACCAGCGTCATGTTCGTCTGACAATGAGGAAGAGATGTTCGCCAGCGACACTGCTGTTGTGGACAGGTAAGTGTTATAAGCTAAATTATTCTTTATCCCTGAAAATTGTAATCAAAATTACTTTTGACCGATCGGTAAATTACAACTGTGCGTCATCGCCACATGACGGACCGCGGCGCACGGACCGGACTGTGCGCCGAGAACGCCCCCCCCCCACCTCTACTCCTCTGTAGTGGATTGCAGATATATTGCAGATATTTTAGTACAACTGTGCGTAGTAGACCGTGGCAGTCTGTGCGCCGCGGTCCATCATGTGGCGATGGACGATGTCCGTCCTCTGTAGTAGGGGTGGGGGGGTGGGAGTTGTTATCCTCTACATTACAGATATTTTAGTATAATTTTTATTGCACTGTAGGTTATTTTTTCTTGTAAAAAAAAAGCCACACATTTTTTACGTGGCATGCTTCTTTGTTTGTGTTGGCTTGTTTGTTCATTCATTCGTGAATGAATAAACACCCCCCCCCACACACACACACAGCCCTGAGTGTCACCTTTCATTAGAGCCCAAGATCAAGCTTCTATATTGAATCATTCAAAAGTTACAGACGTTAGAGAGATTATGACTGTTTTGCCAGTGTTTTCTTTTAAATGAGACCAATCCCATGAAGATGCTATAAAGGGTTGAAGAACAGCTTTTGATTTACTTTGGGTACGTTATTTTTAGGCGTTTTTAGGGAAATTGACCAGAGTGCAAGGGGTTAATCTGATAGCAGCCAAATAACCTTCTGACATATTTTACAACTACAGACAACTACCCCTTTGCTTATCATCCAGTTATTTTCCGATGCTTTTAATAGAACATGACATCATTCCAACTGTGTCAAATAGGTTCATTTTGTCTCCTTTTAATTATTTATCTTTTTTTCATATGAAAGACAAAAAATAAAATAGAAAGATGTCTTTACCTTGTTTACATGTTTCAACTGCAATGCAGCCTTTGTCAGAAGAAGAAGCAGTTGAAACATGTAAAGAAGGTAAAGACATCTTTCTATTTTATTTTTTGTCTTTCATATGAACAAAAGATAAATAAATCATTCCAACTAAATTTACAAATTTTCCTGATTCTTTTCACACATTAAGTACAACATGGATAAAAATCAACAAAGTGAGGAATTATTCTATTGCTTTAATTACCTTTGGAGAAAAAAAGCAGCAGGGATGACAATCCAACACCAACTGTGGCTGTGAACAAGTTTCAGCTGACAAACTCTCATTATCGTCGTCACCGTTTCCTCATGCCGCAAATATATGATCAAGAATTAAAGGTCTGACCGAGACTGCAGTATTCTTCCTTCACCGGCAGGTGGAGCTTCTGCTTCTAAGGTTAAGCCACAACTTTTACTAATAAGTGTGATAATAGTAGATTAACATATTAACAGCAAATTTGTCATGTAAAGTATCACACGAATACACACAAAATTGTTTTCATTGTGGATGAACCGGAAGTGCCCGGTCCGACCTAGTTTAGAGAGAGAGAGAGAGAGAGAGAGAGAGAGAGAGAGAGAGAGAGAGAGAGAGAGAGCACAAACAAAAAGTTTAATGCTAGCTGTTGTGACGTGAAGAATCAGGAAATCGCCCAGTTCTGCATAGTCCTGCTTTGGGGGGAGTAATGAAATCTAAAAAAAATAAAAAATAAAAATAACTGATTGCAAGGAACTTAATCAGAGACAAAGGAGGAAGTTTCTGGCACCAGTGGTGAGTTTGACTTCCTTTAAATTTCTTTCTTTGGTATTAAAGTATTGCTGACACTGTCCAGTGGTGATGTCTGTATGTGTGCGTGTGCATTAGTTTAAATGTGTGTGTGTTTGTGTGTGTGTGTGTGTGTGTGTGTGTGTGTGTGTATCTATGTAGCTCCTACATTGTCAAATACTGCAAAAGGACCACAAAGAAAATTACAGATGAAAGAAGCAGCTGAATGTTGGAGTTTGTGCTGGAAAGAAAGAAGGAACGGAAGTTTGATGCATAGAACTGTACCAAAAATATGCACAATATTTCTCCATTATTATGTTCCATGATGTATCCACCTTATTCCTAGCCTCCATGATTCCTTGCGTGGGTTATGGGCGCAACTTCCAGTACTAGTTTAGAATGTGTGGTTGTCACTGAAACGGGACACTGTTCCTTGTTAAAAAAAACAATGACTTTTGCATCAAAAATGTAGGAACATGGCCTTTTGCACCTCAAAAAGACTAATATAATCATGCTGTGGAAGATGAAAGCAGACAAGACAGCGAGCTGGACAACACGCAAACTTTATTCACCTTCCAAAATAAAACAGAAACCTTCTCCCAGGGTCTCTGGGCACCACCTTTTATAGCACTTTATTTCTGCCCAATGATACCCAGGGAGCCACATTAACATTACAGGACATGAAACCCTGCTTATCACTCCCTTTCCCACTCTAGCGAGCTCTGGTGTCTCCTGACTCCCCGGGGTGCGTCCAGTCCTTTCTGTTACGTCGGAGACCCCCCAGTGCCATTTCCTCCTTCAGTCCTCTGTTCCTCCCCCCAACACCCAGAAAGGGGACTAACCCCCCGGTCCCTTGGGCTTGAGCCGACATCAGTAGTGGCTGTAGCGGGGGCTTGCCAGTCCGGTTGAAGTGGCCTCCTGGTGAGGTGTGTGGGAGGGCATGCTGGTCTGTGGAGGAGAAGAGAGTGAGGTGGGGGAGGGGACAGGTTAACTTCGCAAGTGCAGTTCTCTACCGGGGGAACACTAACTTGTACAACCACCATCGGGGGGCGTCTGCACCGTGGAGCTTGAGCCAACACCACCTGTTCATCTGCCAACACATAAGTGGGCATCAGCCTTTCAATGCAGATGGTCTCCTTATGCCCCCCCCCAAGTCTAACACAAAATGCTTTGCCCTAGTTTCCAGCATTCGGAACGGTCCATCGTACGGTGGGCGCAACAGGGTTCTGTATGCATCGTTCCTGACAAAAACTAACTCGGCGCTCTGTATGCTCTTTGGGACGAAGGTGTGGGGCAAACAATGGTGGGCCGGGCCTGGCACGTTAGCAACCTCTGTGCTGTAAAAAAAATTGCGTGGGCAGGTCATTCCAGGTGCGGGATTTTCTGGTAAAAATTCCCCAGGGATCCACAGCGGCTGAGAAAAAACGAATTCCACCGGGGAGGCTGTCAGATCCTCCTTAGGCGTGGAGCACAACTCAAACAGGACCCAGGGCATGCAGCCGACCCAATTTGCATCCATGAGTGAAGCTCTGAGTGCTGCTTTAACCAACCTATGAAAACGTTTGCATAACACATTAGCCTGAGAGTTGTACACGGTGGTGCAGTGGATTTTGACCCCCAGGCTCTGGGCCAGCATGGACCAGAGTTCCGAAATGAATTGTGGACCCCTGTCGGAAGTGATGTCCAACGGTGATCTGAACCATGCAACCCAAGCTGACAAAAAAGCGTGAGCCACTTCCACGGACATGATGGAAGCCAGCGGGACCACTTCAGGCCAGTGCGTGGTGCGGTCCACGATTGTCAAAATGTGCATGAAACCTTGCGACGGCGGTAGGGGGCCCACCAAATGCCCGTGGATGTGGTCGAACCTCCTGGCCGGAATTTGGAACGGCTAGAAGGCTTTGGTGTGCTTGTGCACTTTGACCCGCTGGCACGTGACGCATGCTGCAGACCATTCTTTCACGACCCTGCATAAGTGAGGCCAGACAAATTTCCCTCCACGAGTTTAAATGAGGCGTGCAGGCCCGTATTTGAAAGGAAGTGGACTTACTCAAAAATGCGGTGGCGCCAAGAGCTCAAAACCACCTGGCGTGGGTGACCGGTGGAGACATCGCAGAACAAGCACCACCCTGCTCTCCAGTTTTAGCTCAGTAGGCACGGACTGGAGCTCGCAAATGTCTGCGTCCCCTGTTTGCACCGTGGCCATGGCGAGGAAGTCTATTCCCATGTAGACAAGAGAGACGAACGCACGTGACAGGCAGTCGGCCACGACATTAACCCCTTGCACGCTGGTCAATTTCCCTAAAAACGCCAAAAAATAAAGTGCCCAAAGTAAATCAGAAGCTGTTCTTCAACCCTTTGCAGCATCTTCATGGGGTTGGTCTCATTTAAAAGAAAACACTTTGAATATTTTGGCAAAACAGACATAATCTCTCTAAGTGCTCCGGCCACTGAGTAACAGTCATCTAAACATACTGAACTTGAAGAAAATAAATTTCGCCTGGGTGTTTTTTTGGATACAAATGCTTGCAAATAACACACAGCTTCAGATCCGGGCTGGAAAATGCAACAGAAATGTAGAACCAAGTGTTATCCAGCTGAGCTCAAAATTTTGTAACAATACCACAAAAAATGAATATATTACACAGGTTTGTTCTCAGGTTGTTCCCAGGCGTTTTTGAACTGTGCCAAATTGTGCCAAATGGCACAGTTTGGAAAAACGGCTGTAACTTTTGAATGATTCAATATAGAAGCTTCATCTTGGGCTCTAATGAAAGGGGACACTCAGGGCTCTGTGTGTGTGTGGGGTGGGGGTTGTCCCCCCCCCCCCCGCTACAGAGGATGGACATTGCCTGTTGCGCCGCGGTCACGGTGTGCCGCGGTCTACGACGCACAGCTGTAATTTACCGATCAGTCAAAAGTCATTTTTGATTACAATTTTCAGGGATAAAGAATAATTTAGCTTATAACACTTACCTGTCCACAACAGCAGCGTAGCTGGCGAACTTCTCTTCCTCATTGTCAGACGAACGCAACGCTGGTCCACTTGTTACAGACTCGTGGTTCTGCTCAAGCGACCCGGTCAAACCATAATTTCATTATTGCGGTTTTGTGCTTCCATGATTGTGGTTTTGGCGAACGGTTTTTCAAAACAAATAAGAACAGTAATAAGAAAAAAAGTCTGGCGAACGCCTGTGTGTCACCCAGCCTTACACAAAACAGCTTTCGAACTTCTGTGCTTCAATTGGCTGGCTGTATTGGCAGCCGTTGGTAGGCGGGTCCTTCTTGCTAGGTTTTCAGTCATTGGTTCTTCAAGGTTTCAGAAACCCAATTCAAGGCTCTTATTTGTCGAATGAGAGGTCAGTCACATCTAAACCAATCAAAGCACTCCTTTGGCTTTTTGTTCGCGGCTGTGTCTGTAGTGGAAGAACGGAAATGCAGGTGTTTTTTTTTCAGTGCCTCCTAGGACGCACAGTGTGCGTACTCGGACGCCCTCGTGCGTCCTAGGACGCAGAGACCTGGCCGCCCGCGGTACACAGAAGTGCCACAGGTTAAGCTTTCCAGCTACGTGTTGAATGTCGGTCGTGAACTCCGAGATCGGGACCAAATGTTATTGTTGCTGGCCCAACCACGGTTCCGACACTTTGGACATTGCGTGCGTTTGCGGTTTATGATCAACAAACGTGGTGAACTTGCACCCTTCCAACCAAAACTGGAAGTGGCATGTTGCCAGGTGGAGGGCCAACAGCTCTCTGTCAAACGTACTGTATTTGCTTTCGCTGTCGCACAAAGTACGGCTGAAAAACATGAGTGGCTGCCATGAACCGGAGACGTACTGCTCCACCACTGCCCCTATGGCAACGTCAGATGTATTGTGGTGAGTGCTATCTGCGCTGATGGAGCCGGGTGGGCCAGCAAAGCGGCGTTAGCGAGCACTGTTTTGGCATTTGCGAAAGCCTGGACTCGCTCGTGGGTGCAGTCGATGTTTTCCGCGGGCTTCTTTTTTTTTAGTGCGGCGTACAATGGTTGCAGCAGCTTGGCTGCTTGATGGAGGAAACTGTTGTAAAAATTGACCATGCCAAAAAATTCCTGTAGGGCCCTCATGATCTGTGGATGCAGAAAATCCACCACGGCGCGCACCTTATCAGGCAGTGGAATCGCGCCTTCCATCAAAATGCGGTGTCCCAAAAAAATCAATCACTGGCACACCGAACTGGCACTTTGCCGGGTTAACAATAAGCCCATACGCTTCCAACCTCTGGAAAACTAGTTTGAAATGGGCGAGGTGCTCCTCCTTGGACACACTAGGCAGCAAAATATCATCTAAGTAGACAAAAACGAAAGGCAGGTCACGGTGTACTGCGTCCATCATTCTTTGGAAGGTTTGTGCTGCGCCCTTTTACCCGCACAGCATGCGTAAAAACTCGAAAAGGCCAAAAGGAGTTATTACCGCTGTTTTGGGCACATCCTTTGTGCGCGCTGGGACCGGGTGGTAACCACGGACCAGCTCCACTTTCGTAAAAACACGTGTCCCAGCCAGATGCATGGGAAAATCCTGGATGTGCAGAATGGGGTACCGATCATGTTCCGTGGTGTTGTTCAAGCGCCGGAAATCGCCACCCGATCGCCACGACCCATCGGCCTTGGGCATCATGTGTAGAGGGGATGCCCACGGGCTGTTGGAGCGCCTAACGATGCCCAGTTGCGCCGTTAGTGAACTCCTCGCATGAGCTAGCCAGCTTAACCACGTCCAGGCGCCTAGGTTGCGCAAACACCGGCGGACCTTTTGTTGTTATGAAATGCTCAACCCCGTATTTAGTTACCGTAGCAGAAAAAGTCGGAACCGTGAGTGTTGGGAACTCTGACAGCAAATGCTGGTATTTACCCCCTGGAGCTATAACGCTAGCATGTGTTGTTTGCCCAACTCCCCGACCTGTGCAGAGCAAGGAGGAAAGAGAAACAGCATCCACTAAACATCTTTTGGCAACATCGACCAACACTCCATACGCACATAAAAAAAAATCAGCGTCTAAAATGGGAACAGAACATGCAGCTACCACTAAGTCCCACTGATAATTTCTTCCATGTAAGCATACTGTCAACGTTTGTTCACCAAATGTCCTGATGTTGGATCCATTGGTGGCCATAAGCTCAGGGCCGCAGTCTTCTGCTGACCTGTCCTTGCTGACCAGCAGAAGGAGGCTCTTCTAAGAGCCGGAGCTATCAATCTGTCAATCCTTTCCGTGTCTGGGTTGGGTGGGGTTTCCCGTGTTTAGTCAAATTAAGCCTCAGGCTCCACTCCTGGTGGTACCCTTCTGTTGCAGCTGCTACTGACTGCTGGCCGTGCTGTTTCCCTGGCTTCTGGTATTGGCATAGTGGCAGACAGCATTGGGTATTCAAGCCAAACCGGCAGTGATAGAAACAAAGTGTCCCATTTCTGTGTCTGCTGGCGTCCATCCCAGCCGCTCCTTGACGTCGCTGGAGTCCTTCATGGCTGCTGGTGTTGTGTGCACGCTGAGAGATCTGTTCGCCAGGATGATGCGGTCTGCTTCTTGCGCCAGGGTGCGGTAGTTCTTGGCCACCAGCAGTGGTGAGTTAGCCAGGATCGCCCTTGCTGTTGCTGGTAAGTTCCTGAGGAATAGGTGGGCAAACAGGAAGGGTTCGTCGTCCTTCTCCCTTAGCGCTAACATGCTCTCCATCAGCTCAACAGCTGACCTGCCACCCAGAGCGCATCATATTTCCCTTGGAGCAGGCTTGTTATTTGTTGTGTGGCGTGCACATCCAGCGCAGCGACCACATGATAATATTTGGTGTCATCCGTGGAGATCCCACGGAGTGCAAATTGGGCTTCTACATGAGAAACCAAGCAGTCGGATTGTGGAGCCAGAAGCCAGAGCTTGACTGTGACAGCGCATGCCGTGCTGGTGTTCTCCCCCTGGGTTGTCTCTGGGGCGGTGCTCGACTCGTTCTCCATTGCACATCTTAGGGTCCCCAATGTGGAAGATGAAAGCAGACAGCAGCAGTGAGCTGGACGACACACAAAGTTTATTCACCTCCCAACATAAAACAGAAAACTTCTCCTGTGGGTCTGTGGGCTCCTCCTTTTATACCACTTTATTTCTGCCCAGTGAGACCTAGGGAGGCAAAGACCATATACATAGTACACAAAGCCTGTCTGGCACATTAGCATTACAGGACACGAGACCCTGCTTATCACTCCCTCTCCTACTTTAGCGAACTCTGGTGTCTTCTGACTCCCTGGAGTGTGGCCAGTCCTTTCTGTTACATCTGAGACCCTTCGGTGCAACTTCCTCCTTCAGTCCTCTATTTCATCACCCCCCTGACTTCCGACCTCGGGGTGGAGAACCCCTCACTCAATGCCACCACAATACCACTTTCCACGACTATCGAGGGATGGGAAGATGACCTTAAAAAGTGGCCTTGGGGATCATCAAAATGTTTTCTGCAAAACTGAGACAATGTTCTTTTTGCTCAGCAGTCGTTTTTGTCTTGGAACTCAGCCATGCAGGCAATTTTTGCCCAGTCTGTTTCTTATGTGGAGTCATGAACACTGACCTTAACTGAGGCAAGTGAGGCCTGCAGTTCTCTGGATGTTGTTGTAGGGTCTTTTGTGACCTCTTGGAGGAGTCGTCGCTGAGCTCCTGGAGTAATTTTGGTTTGCTGGCCACTCCTGGGAAGGTTTACCATTTGACATAATGCACGGCTCAGGAGACACACACGCAGGCTCAGAGTAGCTCAAATAGCTTTATTAACAACAAGGGTGTATGAATGTGTGTCTGCGAGATGTAAATGTATTGGTGGTGGCATCTGCTTCGGGCACGGAGGCAGGAGACCGTACAGCCGGACAACCCTATGGGAAAAGCACAGGGAGAAGGGTGACGGGCACACACCAACACAGAAGATGTAAAAGTGGAGATGAGCTTACTTGGAGTGAGCAGGTGGCTGGCACAGCAAGGACGAGGTCCGGTAGACAGCAACCTGGAGAGCCCGGTGCAGCAGCGAGGAAATGGAGACGGAGAGGAATGGTCCGCTGCCGGGAAATCCACCTGTGCACAGGGGAGCAGACTAGGAGAGGGAAAAGGTAAGGGCTTCTTACCGCGATGTTTTGCTGGAGTGTTGAGGTTGCTCACAGCAATCCAAGGAGTGAAGTCTGACGGCTTCAGGCCGAAGCCCAGGGCGAGGCGGCTTAAATCCCTCGCTGCTGATGATGTGCAGGTGTGCGTGCAGCTGCCGCCGCAGATGAGCGGCGAGGCGTGACAGTACTCCCCCCTCTAGCAGCGCCTCCTGGCGATGGTTTCTCCGGGTGCGCTCGGTGGAACTCAGTAATGAGGGATGGGTCCAACACAAACGACGAGGGTACCCACTGCCGATGTTCAGGCCCATAGCCCTCCCAGTCCACCAAGTACTGCAACCCACGACCCCGGCGCCGGGAGTCCAGGATGGAGGAGACAGGCCAGGCCGGATGGCCATCAATCATCCGGGGCGCGGGTTGCGCAGCAGGAGGAGGGCAAAGGGGGTCGGAGACTGCCAGCTTCACCTTGGATACGTGGAAGGTGGGATGGATGCGGAGGGAGGGGGGAATAGCTACACGCACAGCCACCGGGTTGATAATCCTGGTGATGGGGTATGGGCCCATAAAACGCTGTGCCAGCTTCCTCCTCTCGCCCTTTAAAATTACGTCCTGGGTTGACACATAGACACGCTGACCAACTCGGTACGCTGGGGCAGGTCTTCTGTGCCGGTCCGCCACGGCTCTGTTGCGCTCCGCCGTGTGTAAAAGCGCATTGCGCGCTGACGCCCAGATGGAGCGGAACTGCCTGAGATGCGCCCGAACTGAGGGAACAGTTACCTCACTCTCCTGCGCCGGGAACAGCGGGGGGTCGTAGCCCAGGGACACCTTAAAGGGGGACATCCCTGTAGCAGAAGAGCGAGCGGTGTTGTGGGCGTATTCAACCCAGGCGAGGTGGTTACTCCATGATGTAGGTTTGGACGCAGTGACGCAGCGGAGCGCAGCCTCCAGCTCCTGATTGGTCCGCTCACACTGCCCGTTGGTTTGGGGGTGATGGCCGGAGGAGAGGCTCACCTTGGCTCCCAGGGCATTGCAGAATGACCTCCAAACCTCTGAGGAAAATTGGGGCCCCCGGTCCGAGACCACGTCCACCGGAATCCCGTGCAGCCTGACCACGTGCTGGATTAGGAGGTCCGCCGTCTCCAGGGCGGATGGAAGACCCCGTAGCGTGACGAAGTGCGCCGCCTTGGAGAAGCGGTCTACGATGGTCAGGACGGTGTCGAAGGTGTTTGAGACTGGGAGTCCGGTGACGAAATCCAGGGCGATATGCAACCAGGGCCTGCCAGGGACGGGCAGAGGCTGGAGCAAACCCGCTGGAGGGGCATTACCTGACTTGCTGGTGGCACATACTGGGCAGGCCCGGGCGTAGCGGGCAGCGTCCCTCCGCAGGCCCGGCCACCAGAAGGACCGTTGGAGGAGGTCGATCATCCGGGAGGAACCAGGGTGGCAGGTGAGCTTGGACGTATGCAACCAGTGGATGACCTCCCCCCGAACCGTGGATGGGACGAACAGCCTCCCCTCCGGTCCGCCGCCAGGGTCAGGTTCCACTTCCTGCGCCTTCCGGATTTTGCTTTCGATGTCCCAGGTGACGGCTCCCACGACGCACGACCTGGGTAGGATGGTGTCGACCGTGTCCTCAGACTCCTCAGGGGCAAATTGCCTAGAGAGTGCGTCGGGCAGGCCGTTCTTGGAGCCAGGCCTGAAGGTGATGTTAAAGCAGAACCTGGCAAAGAACAAGGACCAACGCGCCTGGCGGGCGTTCAGACGCTTGGCAGATCTCAAGTACTCCAAGTTCTTGTGGTCAGTCAGGACCACGAACGGCAGGTCCCCCCCCCTCTAGCTAGTGACGCCACTCCTGCAGCGCAAGCTTGATGGCGAGGAGCTCTCTGTCCCCCACGTCGTAATTCCGTTCCGCCGGGGACAAGCGCCGAGAGAAGAAGGCGCAGGGCCGTTTGACTCCATCACCCGGCGACCGCTGGGATAGAACCGCCCCCACTCCTGTGTCCGAAGCGTCCACCTCCACGATGCACTGCAGCGCTGGGTTGACTTGGCTAAGGACCCGGAGAACTCCGCCTTCAGCGCCTGAAAAGCAGCCGCGGCCTCTTCGGTCCACCGGAACGGGACCTTAGGGGACGTGAGGCGGGTCAGCGGGCCGACGATGGTGCCAAAATTGGGGACGAAGCGGCGGTAGAAATTTGCAAACCCGATGAATTGTTGCACCTGTTTTCTCGATGCAGGTGTAGGCCATTCCACCACCGCCTTCACCTTCACTGGGTCCAGAAGCACCTGGTCGTGGGAGATGATGAACCCGAGGAAGGGTGTTGTCTTAGCGTAGAATTCGCATTTTTCGGCCTTCAGATACAACCGGTTCTCCAGCAGTCTTTGGAGGACCCGCCTCACATGGACCCGGTGCTCGTCCCTGGATTTGGAGAAGATGAGGATGTCATCCAGGTAGACGAACACAAAAAAGGCCTGTGAAATCCCGGAGGACGTCATTAATTAGGCGCTGAAAGACGGCTGGAGCGTTGGTCAACCCGAACGGCATCACCAGGTACTCGAAGTGGCCGTTCGGGGTACGGAAGGCTGTCTTCCACTCATCTCCCTCCCGGATCCGGACGAGGTGGTATGCGCTGCGTAGATCCAGCTTGGTGAACCAAGTCACCCCCTGGAGGGAGTGGAAGGCAGTGTCCATGAGGGGCAGGGTGTAGCGATCCTTCTCTGTAATATCATTTAGGGCGCGATAGTCGATGCAAGGACGGAAGGAACCGTCCTTCTTGCCCACGAAGAAGAATCCTGCCCCCAATGGTGATGACGAGGGACGGATAATCCCAGCACTCAGCGATTCCTTGAGATAGGCGTTCATGGTCTCCTTCTCCGGCGCCGACAGGCTGTAGAGTCGCCCAGAGGGTAAGGGTGCCCCCTGGCGGATGTTTATTGCACAGTCGTAGGGTCTGTGTGGAGGAAGAGACATCGCCTTGGACTTGCTGAATACCATACCCAGGTCGTGAAATTCCGATGGCACCAGGGACAGGTCCGGGGGCGCAGCATCCGTAGGTGTTGGGGAAGAGGACGGAGAACAGGCAGCGGACTGTAAACAGGTGCTCATACAAAATGTGCTCCATGCCGACACCCTGGCGGACTTCCAATCCAAGACAGGGTTGTGGAGGCGTAGCCAGGGGTACCCCAGGATGACGGACGACACAGAGTTGGGGAGGACGTAGAAGGCTATTTCCTCCCGGTGGTTCCCAGAGATGATAACAGGAACAGGGACGGTCTGATGTGTTACTCTCCCCAGGGAGACACGGGAGAGGTTGACCAGGGAGAGAGGAGTTCTTAGTGCTTGGCAGCGGATGCCCAATCGGGTTGCCAGGCTCTGTGAAATAAAACTGCCCTCCGCGCCCGAATCCACCAGTGCGTGAGTGAGATGCCCAGTGGAGTTGTGGCAAAATCGGACGGGCAGCTTCAACTGGGTGAGGGGACTTAACCGATTGATGTCCGCGAGGCCGCCTACAGTGACTCGCGGACCCCGCCGTTTGGCTTCTGAGGGCAAAGCTCCACCGTGTGTTGACTATCTCTGCAATACATGCAGAGATTCAACTCACGGCGGCGTTGTCTCTCCGCAGGGGGGAGCTTTGTCCAGCCCGTCACCATCGGCTCCGACTCCTCGGGACGTGATGGTGGCGGCGTCGCCAGGGGGCGAGCTTGGAACTGGCGCGACAAGGCTCCACGAGGGCGAGAAGAAGACAACTTCCGCTCCGAGGAGCACTCGCGCAGCCTGTTATCCAAACTGATAGCTAGAGACGTTAGCTCCGCTAGAGTCTCCGGGATGTCCCGCCCAGCCAGTTCATCCTTCAGATCATCATTGAGACTGCGGAGGAAAAGGCCGCAGAATGAACGTTCATCCCAGCCCACTTCCTCCGCCGCTACCCGGAAGTCGATTGCATAGCCCGCTGCCGACCGGCTTCCCTGCTGGAGACTGAGAAGCCGATCGACCTGGACTGTCTCGGTACGAGAATGATCAAAAACTTCCAGGAATTGTCTGACGAATTGGTCATAGGTGAGGGTGGCATAACTGGGCCTCGCCATTACGGCGTAAGCCCAAGTTAGTGCTCGCCCCTCTAGGAGATTCCCAATGTAGCCAATTCGGCTGTGATCTGAAGGAAAGTCTCCGGGCACACGGTGGAACACGGACTCACACTGCATTATGAACCCCCGCGCACCGCCGAGCTTACCGCTAAAGCGGGCGGGGGTCGGAATGGACGTGAGCCGAGCCGGTGCTACCGGAGCCGGCTGGACGGCCGCTGGAGCAGCAGGAGCCGCGCCACCCTGACGAGCCGGGGGGAACGGCTGTTGGGGGTCCAAGCGGTCCAATCAGTTAGTAATAGCAATCAATTGGTTAAAAATCACCTGTTGTTGGTGACCTATTTGATCCACTCGAGCCTCGAGAGTCGTAAGTCGGCGTGTGAGCCCGCCGTCTGCCGAGCCGCTCTGCTGAAGCCGTACTGACATAATGCACGGCTCAGGAGACACACACGCAGGCTCAGAGTAGCTCAAATAGCTTTATTAACAACAAGGGTGTATGAATGTGTGTCTGTGAGATGTAAATGTATTGGTGGTGGCGTCTACTTCGGGCACGGAGGCAGGAGACCGTACAGCCGGACAACCATATGGGAAAAGCACAGGGAGAAGGGTGACGGGCACACACCAACACAGAAGATGTAAAAGTGGAGATGAGCTTACTTGGAGTGAGCGGGTGGCTGGCACAGCAAGGACGAGGTCCGGTAGACAGCAACCTGGAGAGCCCGGTGCAGCAGCGAGGAAATGGAGATGGAGAGGAATGGTCCGCCGCCGGGAAATCCACCTGTGCACAGGGGAGCAGACTAGGAGAGGGAAAAAGGTAAGGGCTTCTTACCGCGATGTTTTGCTGGAGTGTTGAGGTTGCTCACAGCAATCCAAGGAGTGAAGTCTGACGGCTTCAGGCCGAAGCCCAGGGCGAGGCGGCTTAAATCCCTCGCCGCTGATGATGTGCAGGTGTGCGTGCAGCTGGCGCCGCAGATGAGCGGCGAGGCGTGACACCATTGTTCCATGTTTTTGCCATTTTTGGATAATGGCTCTCACTGTAGTTCGCTGGAGTCCCAAAGCTTTAGAAATGGCTTTATAACCTTTTCCAGACTGATAGAGCTCAATTACTTTGTTTCTCATTTGTTCCTGAATTTCTTTGTATCGTAGCATGATGGCTAGCTTTTGAGGATCATTTGGTCTACTTCAATTTGTCAGGCAGGTCCTATTTAAGTGATTTCTTGATTGAGAACAGGTGTGGCAGTAATCAGGCCTTGGTGTGGCTAGAGAAATTGAATTGCTTTCCAAAGATGTGATAAACCACAGTTAATTTATGTTTTAACAGTGGGGGCAATCCCTTTTTCACACAGGGCCATGTACTGTAGGTTTGGATTTTTTCCCCCTTAATAATAACCACCTTCATTTAAAAACTGCATTTTGTGTTTACTTTTTTTTTTTTTTGGACTTATTTTGCACCCGTAGGTAGATTTGTTCTGCAGTCCGGTGACAAGCCACCAGCTGCCGGTCGCTGCGTGCGCAAGCGCCCCTTAACTCCCTAACCTCCATGTTTTGGCATGTGGGAGGAAACCGGAGAAATCCCGGAGTAAACCCATGCAAACACGGCCCCATTCATTCTTTCCTTTACATGGATCAGTCTTCCTGGTCCCTTTGCAGAAAAACAGCCCCAAAGCAAACACGACAAGTTGAGTTTTTACCAAAAAGTTATATTTTGGTTTCATCTGACCATATGACATTCTCCCAATCCTCTTCTGGATCATCCAAATGCTCTCTAGCAAACTTCAGATGGGCCTGGACATGTACTGGCTTAAGCAGGGGGACACATCTGGCACTGCAGGATTTGAGTCCCTGGCGGCGTAGTGTGTTACTGATGGTAGCCTTTGTTACTTTGGTCCCAGCTCTCTGCAGGTCATTCACTAGGTCCCCCCATGTGGTTCTGGGATTTTTGCTCACCATTCTTGTTATCATTTTGACCCCATGGGGTGAGATCTTGCGTGGAGCCCCAGATCAAGAGAGATTATCAGTGGTCTTGTATGTCTTCCATTTTCTAATAATTGCTCCCACAGTTGATTTCTTCACACCAAGCTGCTTACCTATTGCAGATTCAGTCTTCCCAGCCTGGTGCAGGTCTACAATTTTGTTTCTGGTGTCCTTTGAAAGCTCTTTGGTCTTGGCCATAGTGGAATTTGGAGTCTGACTGTTTGAGGTTGTGGACAGGTGTCTTTTATACTGATAACGAGTTCAAACAGGTGCCATTAATACAGGTAATGAGTGGAGGACAGAGGAGCCTCTTAAAGAAGAAGTTACAGGTCTGTGAGAGCCAGAAATCTTGCTTGTTTGTAGGTGACCAAATACTTATTTTCCACCATAATTTGCAAATAAATTCTTTAAAAATCCTTCAATGTGATTTTCTGGATTTTTTTTTTCTCATTTTGTCTCTCATAGTTGAGGTATACCTATGAAGAAAATTGGAGACCTCTCTCATCTTTTAAGTGGGAGAACTTGCACAATTGGTGGCTGACTAAATACTTTTTTGCCCACTGTATATAAACATACGCCGCCCCCCTGACGTTTCTCCGTTACCTGTACCTGCCGATCGGAGCGGAGTGGGGCTCCAAAACCGTCAATCCACAGATCCGCGTCCCGGTCATGCGCATTAAGCCAAGACTCGGTGTAAGCCATGACACAGCAGTTCTTGAAGTCCTTCTGGTAGCCTACATTCCCTTGAATTTCATCCACCTTGTTCCTCAGAGATTGTACGTTCCCCAAGATCATGGAAGGAAGAGGAATGCTTTTAAACTGACGTCTCCTCAGGCTTAATTTCATGCCTCCATGCTTTCCGCGTTTCGTCCTCTTGTCTCTTTTCATCGCTGTGTCCATCAACGTCTCTCAAAATAAAGTCCGGCAGTTGCAGCATAGACTCAATCACAGACGCCGCATCATCCGTGTTTAAATGCAACAACATGTCCCTGGAATATTGTATTCTCCCCGGCATGATCACGATCGCGCTTACCTCAGAGACAAAGAGCCGTTGTGAAAGAAGCAGTAGTGCAAAAATGGGGAGGAAATCCATATTGATGGAACCAGGGAGCTCTTCGTCATACAGTCCACAAACATTCCAGGACAAAAACGACACAGAGAATTTCGTTAAAAACACATTAAAGTGTGTAAAAACAGACACACAGACGACAGACTTTTTCACCAGCTGCCGGTCGCTGCGTGCGCATGAGAAGGTGTTAGTTTACAGACTCTCATATGTATTAGAGCAAAAATGATTAATAAACAACTATCAGAATGGTTTTAGAAGAGGAAGATCCACAGTGGATGCTCTAGTTAGGTTAAGTATTGATATTGAAAAGACTTTCAAAATGAAAGAAGTAATTGTTATAGTTTATCTGGATATTGAAAAGGCTTATGACTCACTGTGGAGGGACGGTCTTCTTATGAAATTGAATAAAATGGACATTGGTGGTAGGATGTATAATTGGATAATGGATTTTTTAACACACAGGAAAATTAGGGTTAAAGTAGGATCAGAAGTTTCTAATGACTTTGAAATAGAAAATGGTGTTCCTCAGGGGAGTGTGATAAGCCCTTTTTATTCAATATAATGATCAGTGACATGTTTGAGGATCAAGAGGGATCCATCAAAACAGCACTACAGTATATGCAGATGATGGAACCATATGGACAAGGGGAAGAAATGAGAAATTTGTGTTCAAAAACATCAGGAAAGCAATGGAGAAAGTGGAAAAGTGGTAATATGACTGGGGATTTAAATTTTCAAACAGTAAAGCCAGCTATATGACTTTGATAAAAAAAATGCAGAACTGGTACAGAACCATTAACATTATATAATCAACCAATAGAGAAAGTCAGTGAGTTCAAATATCTAGGACTGTGGTTTGATAGTGCATGCACATGGAGAGTTCATGTTGAAAATCTGGAGACAAAATGCAAAAAAGTCATTAATCTCATAAAAGCTGTAGCTAGACACGAGTGGGGTGCAGATAAACAGGCATTAATTGACATTTACAGAGCACTAATGTGATCGACAATAGACTACGGATGCATGATTTATGGAGCAGCAGCAAAGACGACTCTGGAAAAAATAGACAAAATGCAGCATACAGTGCTTCGTCTGTGCATTGGAGCTGTCAAAACAACACCAAACAATGCAGTTTGAATAGAAGCAGGAGAAATGCCACTGGATTTGAGAAGAGATAAACTTGCATTATCATACTGGGTCAAGCTGAAAGAAGTGATGAAGCAAATATTTCAAAAACAACACTTCAAAACTGCTGGGAATACTCTAATTTCCAGGGACATGGGTTTGGGTGGACAATTGAAAGAAGGACCAGAATGTATGACCGGAGTGGTGGCTCAGTTGGTAGAGCATCCGCCCCACACCCGGGAGGCAGGGGTTCAAATCCCGGCCGGGTCATACCAAAGACCATATAAAAATGGTGCTTTCTGCCTTCTAGCGTGGTGCTCCGCATAATGGAATGGGGAAAGTAAAGTTACACACAGAGCTACCAGAGGACTGACCCCCCACTGTAGCTTTCACTACTTACAGTAGCTGTGTGGCCTAGGGTCAGAGAAACGGAGATAGGCGCCGCCCATATACACCTTCATGGTGTGAAGGGATTAACTAACCAGAATGTATGGGCTGCACACTATTGATATAGCTAACATCAGTCCAGTGAGTAATGTTCCCCCTTGGCTGTTTCCGGAAATAGAAGTAGATGCTAGTCTGCTAATGAGGAAAAAGGATTGGCATATGCGTGAAGTTGGTGTTAAAACAAGCATTTACATGCTTGTTTTAACACCAGGAACAACTACTATAACTTCTTACGGCTCTATACTGACGGTTCAAAGAATAAAGAGGGCTCTACTGGAGTTGGAGTATACATCCCAGAATTTAAAGTGACCATCGCAAAAAGACTCTCCAGCAATACATCCGTGTTTACAGCAAAGATGGTGGCAATAATTATTACTTTGCAGTGGGGGGAGGAGGTCAGACCGGACCGGGTGGTGGTGTGCACGGACTCACTTGCAGCACTAAAAATCGTGCAGACACTAAAATCTACAAGGGAAGACCTGGTGATTGAGTTATATCACAGTTTATTTATGGTAAACAGGGGTGGTGGAGAAGTTCAGTTTTGTTGGGTTCCTGCACATGAAGGGTTGAAAGGGAATTACTCTGCAGACAAATTAGCAAAGAGTGCACTTGGGAAAGAAATAACTATACCATTGTCTCTTGGAAAAGGTGAAGGTAAAGCAGTAATCAAGAAAAAAGGAACTGAGCTATGGCAAAAAAGATGGGATGAAGATCATAAAGGTAGATCGTATTACAAAATACAAAAATCTATTGCAATAAAGAAATTCATAACAACCAAAAGGAGGGAAGACATCATTATGGCAAGACTCAGATTGGATCACACACATTTAAATGGCACTTTATTCACCATGGGGAAAAGCGAAAGTGACAAATGTAGAGAATGTGGAGTAAAAGAAAATGCCGAGCACATCTTATTACACTGTCACAAATATGGAAATGAAAGACAGATAATGGAAAACAAAGTTCGAGAAGCTGGGAGGGAATGGAATTTAACTGGGATTCTGGGAACAGATGGAGATGGAGAGGCACTGAGAATCATGAGGAGGGCTCTTTTCTCTTTTTTAAATAACACAGGATTAAGTCATAGAATTTAGGGGTCGGGCTCGGATGACATAATGTTACACATGCTTGTGTAGTGGATGGCGGTGTGCGCCTTTTGGTTGTTTGCTGTCCGCCAGTGACCGAGAGAAGAAGAAGAAGAAGACAGACTGCTATGGTGATGATGATGATGATTGCCAGGTAGAGGGCTAACCTGAAAAACAAGAGGGCCATCATCCTGACAAAAAGATAAAAGTGAGTGATTTTGGATTCCAACTTTCTTGTTGGTTTTCTTTAGATACCTGATTGGCAAATGAAAATTATTCTCAGAGGTGGAACAATTTCTTTTAGAGATTGAACTCTAAACCTTAAATTCTTTTTCACCTTTAGTGGGAATTTTGATGTTGTTAGCTCAAGCTAATGGTGTTGGATGTTTTGTGTATACTGTTTCAGAATAGTAAATTGATTGAAATTTATTTGATTTTACAGAGGGCTTTAAGATTAGTTTGAGGGATAATTTGGTTTTAATTTACCCTTTTCCTTTTGGAAGTTTTGATGCAGTTAACTGATTGTTTGGAGAAATTTGACTGAGTATACCTGAGGCTAGTAGTTAGCTAACAGTTATTTCTCGGACGTGGCCTGATTTTAATCTTATCTATGGACTTACTTTGACAGTGTTGCACCCAACAAGTCCCATGGGGTTTTGGTAAAGTTTACTCTGATTTTGATGAGCCCATTTGAAAATGGGGTCCTGGATTTGACACTTAAGTGGACAGAGTTTGTTGTTGACAATGTGTGGATTCATCCACTCAGGCAAGAATTTTGGAGTGATGTTCCCGGCCTGTAGATTGATTTTTTGTGTTTGTGGTACAAATGCGTGTTGGAAGACCTTGTCCCCCCATTGAGGTTTGTCATGGGAGAGTCTTTGGTCATTGTATGCTTTGTGACGTTTGGCGAATCGATCTAAATGTTTTTGAAATGCGGCCTTGGGAGCGTTGTATGTTGTTTTCACGCCTTTGTGTTCTGCAGCTGGAATATTATGGGCGTTGGCAGTCATCACCCCCCTCTGGTTTAGAGGAACTTTGAGCGGTGACGTTGATTGCTCTTTGGAAGCAGGAATAGGAGTGTCATTGTGTAGCTGCAGAGGAAGTTGTGTCGCAGGAAGTGTGTTCAATTTTGGTATATTAAAGGCATTAGATGTAGGGAGCGCATGTACAGTTGGATCCGACCGGTGTTTGACGGTTTTATGGATCATTGGGTCAGTTGCTTGTGGAAATGTGCACCTAGCGTTTGCAAAAGTTTGGTCTACCAATGTATAACCTTGAGGTTGCGGAGAGTCTAGAGAGCTGGTTGATGTGGCTCTTGTCACCATGCAGGCCTCGGAGGTGGGTGGTTGGGTTTCAAAAGGTGACACTAACATTGGATGATAGGTACCAAGGGGGCGGTTTGGAGCTTTCTGCTCGGCCATTGAGTTCCCAAGGTCATTCGCTTCTTTGGTTTTACCTTGTATTTGAAGGTGACTTTTGACTTCTTGAGGACAGTGCTCACCTTGGTCTTTGCGGTCGCTTTCAGTCGGTTTTGATTGTTCCAACAGTGCTAGTTGTGTGAGACTTGAGGTGTCCAAAGTGTTTAGAACCAAGCACTGTGATTCAATTGTCCTTGGTAGGTCAAATGGGTGAAGGTGTTGAGTTTGAGCCCATAGTTTGAGATTTTTGAAATCAATCAAGGGCTCAAAACGGTTCAGTAGGTCTTTGCCGATGAGCAATGGAATGGCATCAAGTTTGGACACAGACCGGATGAGTCAAGGCCATGGGTCCAATGGAGATTTTTACCAGTGACACGCCCAACAGGGTTGTATTACTGAGCACACATGGTCGCACGGCTAATGAACAGGGTTCCAGTTTTAAATCTTTGTGAGCACGGTTAGCGGCTACACGTAGTTTGTCAAAAAGTTTGTGTGGCATGAGAGTGATGTCAGCGGCGGTGTCTAAAACAGCGTCCTGACACATCACGTCTTCAAAGGTGATTGGAAGGTAGAAATTCCATGCCTCCCCCCCCCCCCCCCCGTTTAAATACCACAGAAATTGTGGAACTGGTGGTTTGACATGGATTTGCGAAATGTTTTTAGAGGAGTGGTCTACTTGTTGTGGTTATGCTGCCATAACAGCACTGGTCTGCGTTGGTCTTTTGGTTCTTGTCCATTCGTAGGAGGGATTTTCTTCTTGCTTTTTATTCGTTTAGAACATTTATTCCGAGTTGGCATAGCTGATATAGCTAGGATGTCAGCAGTTTTATTTTCTTTGTTGTTTTGAATCTTTGCTAGGAAATTTTTGACAACTTCGATATCTTCTCTACTGAGAGTAAGAGTTTCTTCTTTCTTCCAAGGTTTGTGCATGGTCTCTGCTTCTGAGCTTCTGAGCTTCTGTGATGAGACGGAGATCAATTGTTGCGGTTACTCATGTCTTCGTATCAGTATGTGTCATCATTGTATTCCGTACCGTGTTCTCTCGACTGATCTGGTGGATATGGTCTATGACGATAGTCGGGTTTTTGCAAAGCTGGTCCTAAGTGAGATCCAGAGGACCTAGTTTGGTTTTGACCTTGATGAGGTTGGTTGGAAAAATGTTTTGGTTATGTAATCGTTGGTGTAGGACGTGGAGTAGAGCGAGGGGCTCCTTCCATCTCCAAGGTGTTGGATGCATCGCTGATAGCTAGCACTGTGGCTGGCTCAGTGTGCTTGTTGTAGCTTAGTTGCTGTTTTTGGAACGCACAGTGTGTGAACTCTCTCAGCTGACTTATTGAGCTTGACCTTGGGTTAGCTGTAACTCCAAGGTAATAAGTCACAGTGGGATGGAGGTTTTGGATGAAGAAGGTTTTAAAATTGTAGTCTTCTTCCATCCCTGATGTATTTTGAGATCCGAAATATGCAAGGAGGAGTCTCTGGTAGTATGCCTGTGGTGGCTCTGAGCGTCCTTGCTTCACGGCCAGGGCTGTGGTTAGCCCTGATTGTAGGCAGGTGTAAGAGAACTCCTTTTCGATGGCTTCACAGAGCAGCAAGTAGTCTGCTTTGATGTTTTCCAGCTGTCTGTCTATGAATTTTGATACTGACCTGTTAATACAATTCAATTCAATTCAATTCAACTTTATTTATATAGTGCCATTTCACAACAACAGTCATCTCATAGCACTATCAACTGTAGGGGGAACCCCCACAGTTGCAGAAAGACCCCAGCAATCAGGCGATCCCCTGTGAGCAAGCACTTGGCGACGGTGGACAGGAAAAACTCCCTTTTAACAGGAAGAAACCTCCAGCAGAACCAGGCTCAGGGAGGGGCAGTCATCTGCTGCGACTGGCTGGGGGGTGAGGGGATAGAGAAGAAGAAAAGAACAGACATGTAGAGAGCAAACAGCACGATGGGGACTCAATCTATGGGAGAGAACAAACAAATGTTAATGACCAGCAAAAAAAATATTTTGTTGAGAGTGAGGAAAGGAGTGAGGCCCAGTGTATTACTGGAGGTCCCCCGGCTGACTAAACCTATTAGCAGCATAACTAAGGGAGGGTTCAGAAACACATGATCCCTCCCTAATTGTAGGCTATATCAAAAAGGTAGGTTTTAGCCCTATTCTTAAAAACAGAGATCGAGTCTGACTCCCGAATCCAGATTGGCAGCTGATTCCATAGGAGAGGAGCTTGATAACTGAAGGCTCTGCCTCCCATTGTACTTTTGGAGATTCTAGGTATTACAAGTAATCCTGCATTTTGGGAGCGTAGTGCTCTGTTAGGACAATACGGTAGTATCAGATCTTTTAAATAAAAAGGAGCCTGATTGTTTAGAGCTTTGTAAGTAAGAAGAAGGATTTTAAACTTAATTCTAAACTCTATGGGAAGCCAATGAAGGGAGGCCAGAACCGGAGAGATATGATCTCTCTTTCTTAGTACCTGTTAAAACTCTTGCTGCAGCATTTTGGATCAGCTGAAGACTTTTTAAAGATGTTTTAGGACAGCCTGATAATAAAGAATTACAATAATCTAATCTCAAGCTAACAAAAGCCTGGATCAGTTTCTCAGCATCACTCTGAGACAAGATGCTCCTAATCTTGGCAATATTACGCAAATGATAGAAGGCAGTCTTAGAAACAAATTTAATATGTGAATTGAAGGACAAATCCTGATCAAAAATAACTCCAAGGTTCCTCACAGAGCTATTAAGAGAAAGAGTAACCGCATCCAAACTGAAAGTTTGATTTGGAAAGGAATTTCTAAGGTTTTTTGGACCAACAAGAATGACTTCAGTCTTATCTGAATTTAATAGCAGGAAATTACAAACCATCCAAGCTTTGATTTCCTTAAGACAGACTTCTAACTTGGCTAATTGATTACTATCATCTGGCTTCATTGACAGGTATAATTGTGTGTCATCAGCATAACAATGAAAATGTATACAGTGCTTTCTAATAATGTTGCCTAAAGGAAGCATATATAAACTAAAAAGAGTAGGGCCTAGCACAGATCCCTGTGGAACTCCATGACTGAGCTTTGAGTTGAAAGAAAACTCATTATTTACATGAACAAACTGGAACCTATCAGATAAATAAGATCTAAACCACTGCAATGAAGTTCCATTAAGTCCAACATAGTGTTCTAATCTATCAAGTAGAATATTATGATCGATAGTATCAAAAGCTGCACTAAGGTCTAAAAGGACAAGTACAGAAACTAGTCCATTATCAGATGCAATGAGGAGGTTGTTAGTGACCTTCGCTAAGGCTGTTTCAGTACTATGATGGATTCTAAACCCAGACTGAAACTCTTCAAGTAAACCATTTCCCTGAAGGTGGTCAAATAATTGCATAGCAACAACTCTTTCTAAGATTTTTGAAATGAAAGGGAGATTAGAGATTGGTCTATAGTTAGCTAAAGCTCCTGGATCTAGCGTTGGCTTTTTGAGTAAGGGTTTAATTACAGCCGTTTTAAAAGCCTGCGGTACATGGCCTAAAGTTAATGAAGAATTGATTATATGAAGAATAAGGCTACCAATAAGTGGGAAGACCTCTTTAAATAACCTGGTAGGAATAGGGTCTAAAAGACAAGTTGAAGGTTTGGATGAGGAAACTATTTTGTCTAACTCACAAAGGTCAATTGGAGTAAACTCATCAAGACAGACATCAATAGAAGGAGTTGTAGTAGTTACAGTATTTAAGTTAACTGTGGGAAGAATCTGATTGATTTTATCTCTGATGGATGAAATTTTATTGTTGAAAAAGTTCATAAAGTCCTGACTAGTAAGCTCTAAAGGAATGCTAGGATTGACAGAGTCCTGACTCTTTGTCAACCTGGCTACAGTACTGAAAAGAAACCTGGGATTATTCTTGTTCTCTTCTATTAATGCAGAGTAATAACTCATTCTAGCTTTTCTAAGAGATTTTTTATAAATTAAAAGATGATTTCTCCAAGCTAAATAGATTTCATCTAAATTAGTGGAGCACCATTTTCTTTCTAATTGACGAGTCTTCTGTTTTAAGCTACGAGTTTCTGTGTTGAACCAAGGAGTTAGAAATCTCTGATGAGACTTTTTCTTTTTTAAGGGGGCCACCAAGTCTAGAGTCTGATGCAGAGAAGCTGAAACACTATCCACCATGTTATCAATTACAGAAGGAGCAAGCTGTCTATAGCTTATTTCCGTTGTGTTGACACATGGCATAGAGGAAACAATCTGCATAAATTTGGTAACAGCATCATCTGAGAGACATCTACTGTAATAATATTTTTCTTTAGGAGCCAAATAGTCAGAAATAGTAAAATCAAAGGTTAACAGACAATGGTCTGACAGTACAGGGTTATGAGGAGACACTACACGATTTTCTATTTCTATGCCATATGTCAGAACAAGGTCCAATGTATGGTGGAGGTAATGAGTAGAATTTCCTACTTTCTGAGAAAACCCAATCGAGTCTAATATTGAATTAAAAGCCACATTAAGGCAGTCACTATCTACATCCACATGTATATTAAAGTCCCCTACTATAGTTATTCTATCAGATTTCAGCACTAAATCAGCTAAGAAATCAGCAAATTCGGATAAAAATTCTGAGTAGGTTGATGGGGGACGATAAACTATGGCAAATAAAATTGGGTTTAACCTAAAATTGCTAAAGTGCCCAATACTGAGGACCAGGCCCTCAAAGGAATTATAACATGTTTTTTGCTTTACATTAACTAGTAATTTGGAATGGTAAATTGTTGCTACTCCTCCTCCACAACCAGAATTTCTGGGATTTTGACAGTTTAAATAACCAGAGGGAGTTGATTCATTCAAACCAACATAATCCTCTTGCCCTAACCAAGTCTCTGTAAGGGAAATTAAATCAATCTGATGATCAATTAACAGATCATGGACTAACAGAGACTTGGGAGTTAGAGACCTAATATTTAATAAACCACATTTAATTTTTAAATTATGAGGAGGAACAGAGGCCAATTCATTCAATTTAGAGGCTTTATGTTTAATTTGAGTATTACCAATATTTTGCTTTATCACTTTGGGATGCTTATGCATTATATTTTTATTTACTTTGGAGGGAGCAGACAATGATTCTCTGATGGGGAAGTCAGGGGCTAAGCTAAGGGGTGGCGGTTGAGGAGGAGCTGCAGAGAGGCGTGTAAGACTGCGACTCTGCTTCCTGGTCCCAACTCTGAGTAGTCAGGGTTTTGGAAATTTGGATAAAAAAGATGCCAGATTGTTAGATAAATGAGAAGCACCATCCAAAGTGGGATGAATGCTGTCTCGTCTCATAAGACCAGGTTTTCCCCCAAAAGAGCTCCAATTGTCAATGTAGCCCACGTCATTTTTAGGACACCACACAGACAGCCAGCTGTTCAAGGATGACGAGCGGCTAAACATGTCATCACTGGTCAGATTGGGGAGGGGCCCAGAGAATACTACAGTGGCTGACATCGTTTTTGCAAAGTCACACACTGATTCTATATTAAGTTTCGTGACTTCCAACTGCCGGAGACGGATGTCATTAATGCCGGCGTGAATAACAATTGTGGAATATTTACAGTTACTTTTAGCCAGCATTTTCAAATTTGACTCGATGTCGCCTGCTCTGGCCCCAGGAATGCATTGGACTATGGCCGCTGGAGTCTCTAGGTTCACGTTTCTGACTACAGAGTCGCCAATGATCAGAGTTTTTTCCTCAGCGGGTGTGTCGCTGAGCGGGGAAAAACGATTAGAAACGTGAACAGGTTGGTGGTGTACCGGGGCTTTGCGACTAGGCTTCCTTCTCACCGTCACCCACCCAGTCTCCTCGCTGCTGAGGAGAGCCGGGGAACCGCTGACAGGGGGGCCTAAGCTAGCTAGCTCCACTGCAGCTAAGGGGCGTCCGTCGAGATTAACTGGTGCAGACGGTGTTTCAATGCAGCGGAGTCGGGATTCCAAATCAGACAACCTCGCCTCGAGCGCCTCAAAAAGACATTTACTACATTTACCGTTATCACTAAAAGAGGCAGAGGTGTAGCT
Source organism: Pholidichthys leucotaenia (assembly GCA_020510985.1). Classification (NCBI taxonomy): domain Eukaryota; kingdom Metazoa; phylum Chordata; class Actinopteri; order Cichliformes; family Pholidichthyidae; genus Pholidichthys; species Pholidichthys leucotaenia. The sequence goes on along the minus strand of CM035845.1, from coordinate 319,923,444 downwards.
AAACATCTGACAGAGAGAGCACACCAGAGGAGGAGAGGAAAGAGAGCTAGTAGCCATAGCTAGTGGCTGGAGAGCAAACCACACAGGCAGACAGCAAAACAGGAAGTGACGATACGTTACCACAAGGAAGATGATAGTTCAATCAAATAGATGTGATCGTCAACCGTAGCATCAAGATACTCACGCAGGTAGTAATCAATGTCCTGTAAATAGACAGATAGATAGATAGATAGATAGATAGATAGATAGATAGATAGATAGATAGATAGATAGATAGATAGATAGATAGATAGATAGATAGATACCTACTTTATTTCGAACAAAAAAGTAAAAAAAAAAAAAAGAAATGACAAGTGCGACAAAGTGACAGTATGCAGTGCTCGAAAGGGAGAAGGAAGAAGTGAACACTTATAAACTCCAACTCCTCTTTTCCATAAATACAACCCATGTGAAATGCATTCAATTTATCACATTTAAGATCCCAAGTAAACAATTAACTATATTTTATACATATGAATGAATGAATGAATGAATGAATCTTTATTTCGGATAGATTAAAAGTACAAGTTAAAAGAAACAGAATAATATAACAAAGGGGGAAAGAAAATCCAACAAGGTCAAATTAGACAATAACTCCTCTGATTATACAGTTCAACATAAGTTATTCAAAATGGGTGATGGCTGAAGCCGCAGCTTATATTGCCCACCCATATTCCTTCCAAGAATTCAAAAGAAAACAAGAGTGATTACAATTCAGAACAAAGCTAAGACAAAATGTGACAAAAAACTAAGCTACAACACAATGCAGGCTGGATATGACAATCCTTATGTGATTTTACATGTCATCTTGTATATATGTTTGGAGTATTTCTTCCCTTAGTTTTTGTTTAAATTGTCCAAGCGTTGTACATGATTTTAATTCAGGTCCAAAATCGTTCCATAATCTGACTCCTTGCACTGAAACACAGTGTTGCTTGGTGGTAGTTCTCACTGAAGGTTTTTGAAATATACATGTTCCTCAGAAATGATATTGTTTCTCCCTTATTTGGAACAACTTTTGGATATTTGCGGGCAGTGATAGATTCTTCACTTTAAACATTATTACTGCAGTTTTAAAGTCAACCAGATCTTTCAACTTGAGAGCTTTTAATTTAAGGAAAAGTGGGTTTGTTGGTTCCCTGTAAGCAGCTTTGTTTATTATTCTAATAGCTCTCTTCTGAAGCATAAAGACTGGATATATGTTTGTTTTATATGTATTTCCCCATACTTCAGTACAATATGTCATGTATGGGAGTATTAATGAATGATACAAGGTATATAGTGTGGGTTGATTCAGCAAATATTTCACTCTGTGTAGTATTGCAATTGATTTGGATATTTTACCTTTAATATAATTAATATGTGACTTCCAACACAGTTTATTATCAATTATTACTCCAAGAAATTTAGTTTCGGATACCCTTTCAATCTCTACACCATTTACACTGAGTTTAGATACTAAGTTATTGTGATGGTTGTTAAAGACTATAAATTTTGTCTTACTTAAATTGAGCGTTAATTTGTTTGAATCAAACCACAGTTTAAGCTTTCCTAATTCCTTTCCGAGTGTATCCAAAGGTTGTTCCAAATTGCTTCCACTGCATAATAGATTAGTGTCATCGTCAAACAATATTAAGTCCATTTTTTCTGAAACTTTACATATATCATTTATATACATATTGAATAACAATGGCCCCAAAACTGAACCCTGTGGGACTCCACAAGTAACCTTCAGTAACTGTGAGTTTTTGTTACCAATACATACATACTGATATCTGTTCTTTAAGTAACTCCATAACCAGGACAGTGCTACCCCTCTAATACCACAATTTTGCAGTTTCTTTAATAATAAATTATGATCCACTGTATCAAATGCTTGGGATCAGTCCGCCAAGGTCTCCGCCTTTGACTGCCACCTAATCCACATAGCACCGGACTTCCATGATCCCTCCTGCAGGTGGTGAACCTACTGGAGGGCGGACCCATGTAACTCCTTCGGGCTGAGCCCGGCCGGGTCCCATGGTCACGAGCTTTGGGTAATGACCGAAAGAACGAGATCGCGGATACAAGCGGCTGAAATGAGCTTTCTCCGTAGGATTGCTGGACTCACCCTCAGAGATAGGGTGAGGAGCTCAGTCATCCGGGAGAGGCTCAGAGTAGAACCGCTGCTCCTCCACATTGAAAGGAGTCAGTTGAGGTGGTATGGGCATCTGATTAGGATGCCTCCTGGACGCCTCCCACTTGAGGTGTTTCAGGCACGTCCCACTGGGAGGAGACCCCGGGGCAGACCCAGGACTCGGTGGAGAGACTATGTCTCCCAGCTAGTCTGGGAACGCCTTGGTATCCCCTCTGAAGAGCTGGAGCAGGTGGCTGGGGAGAGGGAAGTCTGGGCTTCTCTGCTTGAACTGCTGCCTCCGCGACCCGGACCTCCGGAAAAGCGGTAGAAGATGGATGGATGGATGGATGGATGTATCAAATGCTTTTTTAAGATCCAGGAATACCCCAACTGAATACTCTTTATTTTCAATGGCAGTTGATATTTTTTCTATAAATTCCATTAGAGCAAATGTGCCCTTCAGAGGTAAAGTGGGCTATCCCACATTTTTAACCCCTACTCTCTTATTGTTGTGAATATGTGATTTAAATATATTTTCATATTTATTTATTCACACCTTGAAGGTAATTATAGGGGGTAACTTTTTAATGATATAGGCGCACTGATTTTTTGAGAATATTTCAACTTTAGAGCTCATTTTCTCAAAATAATGGTTTTGTGGGATAGCCCACTTTACCTCTGAAGGGCACAAATGCAGTTGTCCTCTTGTGTCTGAACCCATATTGCTGCTCACACAATAAATTATTCTTCAGTATGAAGTTGTCAGTTCTCTCATTGAATATTTTTTCAAGTATCTTGGAAAATTGCGGCAATAGTGAAATTGGTCTATAGTTTGAGAATTCCTCTCTGTCACCCGTCTTGTATATTGGAATTACTTTAGCTATTTTCATTGCATTGGGAAATATACCTGTTTGGAGAGACAGGTTACAGATATATGTCAGTGGTTTCACTAAGCATTCAATTATAGTTTTGACTAAGAGCATGTCAATACCATCACAGTCCGTAGATGTTTTACTTTTAAACGATTTAACAATTTCAATGACCTCTCTCTCGTCTGTGTTCTTTATGAAAATGGAATCTTTTATAGTAGTGTTTTTGCTTATTGTATCACTCGTAGGCGCCGTAATGGGTATTTCTCGAGCCAAATTAGAACCAATGTTAACAAAAAAGTTATTAAATTCATCTGCAGGTGAAGCTGCATTCACACTCTGAGTTGTTTTATTATTTTTTGAAAAATCGGTTGGGTAGCTTGTATTTCTGTTTTTATTGCCAAGAATATTGTTAAGTATTGTCCCTGTATTTTTAATATTGTCTCTTTTTTTCTCCAGTTCTTTACTGTAATAGTCTCTTTTACTACATCTTATTATATATGTTAACTTATTTTTGTATGTTTTATACCGCTGCTCTGCTTCTTTTGTCCTTTTCTTTAGAAAAGTTTTATATAATAAATTTTTCTTTTTACACGCCTTTTGTAATCCTTTGGTTTACCATGGCTTATCGGCAAATTTATGTTTAAGCTTTTTCTTTACTAATGGACAATTTTTTTCATAAAAAGTGGTTACAATGTTCATAAATGTGTCATAGGCTTCATTTACATCTGATACATAGACTTCTGTCCAGTCTTGCTTCAGCAAGTCCTCTTTAAAAGAACTGATTGCATTTTGTGATTTGTATCTGAACGATTTTAAAATTTTTTCTGTATTGGCCCCCGTGTGGCCATGGATAAGTGCAAAGGTTGGCAAGTGGTCACTTATATCATTTATCAATAACCCACTTTCTATTTTCTTATCAATAATATTAACAAACAGGTTGTCAATAAGTGTAGCAGTGTGAACTGTGATTCTACTGGGATGTGTTATTGTGGGATATAGACTCATGCTGTACATAGAGTTCATGAACTCTGTAATTACATTTTATTGATATGGATTTAGTAGATCAATATTGAATTCTCCACAAATTACTACCATTTTCTTACTAGTAATATTATTGTACAGCTCGACTAATTTATCTCTGAATGTCTCAATGCAAGTTCCCGGCGTTCTATATATACAACTTATAATTAGATTTTTTGTTTTATCTTGGTCAATCTTAACAGTAACACATTCCCAAATCCCTGGTAGTGCAAAGGACATTCCATTTACAAGCTTACACCTATATAGGTCATCAATATACAGTGCAACACCACCACCCTTTTTTTGAGATCTGTTAATATGAAACATCTGATATCCCTCTATTGCCATCAGGGGAGCCTAGCTCTTCATTAAGCCAAGTTTCAGAGACTGCGATAGCTGTAAATTTTCTGTCTAGCTGTTTTAAATAGTCCTGAATCTGTCGAAAGTTTTTGTTAAGACTTCTGCTGTTGAAGTGTATTATTGATAGTTTACCATCTAGTTGCACTTGACTTTTGAATTGCTTTTCAGTGTAATATTCACAATGGTTATGAATATTATTGAAAAAGTGGTTATCAGGATCAATATCATTCTCCATCTCTTGTAGTTTATGTTCAGCATAATGGCATATTTTCAGAGTTTGAGTTTCCTCACTCTGTGTCAAATGACTTCCTCCAACTGGGGATAATTGATGTCTACTCAAGTCAGTCATAAGTTTTTTGTTTGTTTTGCTTATTTTTTTTTAAAGTACATTGAATTGATTTCTGTTTGTACATAGTTTCAGTTCCAGCTCCAGACTGTTCCACAAATCCACCCCACAGACAGATATGCACATACTTTTCTTAGATGTTCTTATCTTAGGTTTTGTAAAGTTTAAGTCTCCTCTCAAATTATAATCATTGTCTCTTTTTTTGAATATTTTTTTGTATATTAGTTGGGGGTTGATTATTAATTGCCCTGTACATGACTTGTGCTGCCTTAAATTTAACTAAATCGATGAACTTTATGACATGCGACTTTAAAAACAATGAATTGGTATGGCCCTATATCCTACATTATTTATTATCCTTATAGCTTTTTTTTGTAATGTGCATATTGGCTGTAGGTTGGTCTTGTAGGTGTTTCCCCAGACTTCTACACAGTAGTTAAGATAAGGTAGAAACAGTGAATTGTACAGTAAGAACAATGACTTATAGTCCAAGATGTGTCTTGTCTTCCCCAGTATCCCTATACATTTTGCCAACTTGGCCTGGATGTGACTGATGTGAGGTTTCCAGCAGATTTTATTGTCTAGCGTCACCCCCAGAAACTTATTTTCCTGTACTGTTTCTATTCTGGTATCATCTATCGTTACCATTATTTCACGATTTATTTTATAATTTCCAAACAACATAATCTTTGTTTTTTTTCAGATTTAGAGATAATTTATTTTTGTTGAACCACTGCGTTAACCTTTTCATTTCAGTTGTGACCACCTCAGAATCAGAATCAGAATCAGAATCAGGTTTATTGCCATTGTTCATGTAGTACACAAACTAGGAATTTGTCTCGGTACAATGCTGCAACATTAAACATGATAAGATAAGAGAAATAAACTATACATGTAATAAAGTGTAGGATAAGATTAAGTGATACTGGTCAACAGTTAAAATATATATATATATTAGCCAGCAGCAGATACTGTGGAGAACTATATAGTGCAGGAAGAAAACAGTGATGATTGACATGAGTCTGGTTGAGCTGCTGTACATGGTGCACGAGAGTCACTTAGTGTTCAGCAGTCTAATGGCAGAGGGGAAGAAGCTGTTCATGTGACGGGAGGTTTTAGTCTGGATGGACCGAAGTCTTCTACCAGAGGGGAGGGGGGCAAACAGTACATGACCAGGGTGTGAGGGATCGGCTATGATCCGGCCAGCACGCCTCCGGGTCCTGGAGATGTACAGATCCTGGAGAGATGGGAGCTTGCAGCCGATCACCTTCTCAGCAGTGCGCACGACGCGCTGCAGCCTTAGTCTGTCCCTGGCAGTGGCTCCTGCGTACCACACGGTTATGGAGGTGGTGAGGATGGACTCGATGATGGCTGTGTAGAACTGCACTAACATCTTGGTGGGTAGCTTGAGCTTCCTCAGCTGCCGCAGGAAGAACATCCTCTGCTGGGCTTTTTTGATGAGTGAGCTGATGGTCAGCTCCCATTTGAGGTCCCTGGTGATGGTAGTGCCTAGGAAGCGGAAGGAATCAGCAATGGTGATGGGAGAGCCTGAGAGGGTGAGGGGGGGCAGAGGAGTAGTGACTTTCCTGAAGTCTACAATCATCTCCACTGTCTTCAGAGCATTCAGCTGCAGGTTGTTATTGCTGCACCAGGACGCCAGCTGGGCCACCTCTCTCCTGTAGGCGGACTCGTCGCCGTTGGAGATGAGCCCGATGAGGGTGGTGTCGTCCGCAAACTTGATCAACTTGACAGACTGGTGGCTGGAGGTGCAGGAGTTGGTGTAAAGGGAGAAGAGTAGGGGGGAAAGTACACAGCCCTGGGGTGATCCGGTGCTGATGCTAGTATAGTCTGAGACAGTCTTTCCCAGCCGCACATGCTGCCTCCGGTCCGTCAGGAAGTCGATGATCCACCTGCAGAGGGAGTCAGGCACGTTGAGCAGGGACAGCTTGTCCCGGAGCAGAGCGGGGCGGATGGTGTTGAATGCGGAGCTGAAGTCCACAAACAGGATCCTGGCGTAGGTTCCCGGGGAGTCCAGGTGCTGCAGGATGGAGTGGAGGGCCAGGTTGACTGCATCGTCTACAGACCTGTTGGCTCGGTAGGCAAACTGCAGCGGGTCCAGGAGAGGGGTGGTGATGGACTTGAGGTGGGACAGGACCAGGCGCTCAAAGGACTTCATGACTACAGAGGTGAGCGCTACAGGTCTGTAGTCATTAAGTCCAGTGATCCGTGGCTTCTTGGGGACAGGGATGATGGTGGAGGATTTGAGGCAGGACGGCACGTGGCATAACTTAAGGGAGGTGTTAAAAATGTCTGTGAAGACAGGAGCCAGCTGTTTCGCACAGAGTCTCAGGGTGGAGGGAGACACGCCGTCTGGGCCGGGGGCCTTGCGCGGGTTCAGTCTGGAGAACTGTTTGAGCACATCCTGCTCACTGATGATAAGGGGAGGGGGGGAGGTGGGGGGGGTGCCTTAAATGAAGTAGGGAATGTGGAGGCTGTGGAGCTGGAGGGAGGGGGGGAGTTGGACACAGATGACGAGGTGTCAAAACGGGCATAGTGTTGGGACAGTCTCTGACAAAGGGCTTTGTCATCCTGACCTTTAGGAGCCTGAGGCCGATAGTTGGTGATCTGCCTCAGTCCTCTCCACACGGAAGCCGAATCATTAGCAGTGAACTGCTGCTGGAGTCTCTCTGAGTACACAGATTTAGCCCTCTTCAGCTCTCTGTTAAACCGGTATTTAACCTCCCTGTAGCAGTCCCTGTCTCCACTTTTCAGCGCTGCTTCCTTCTCCTTCCTGATCTGTCTGAGCTTAGCTGTGAACCAGGGTTTGTCATTAGAGTAACTCACCCTGGTGCGTGATGGAAGAATGTTCTCTTCACAAAGTGGATATATGAGTTCACAGTGTCCGTGTACTCATCCAGATCATGCGTGGCTCCTTTAAGCATGCCCCAGTCAGATATTTCCATGCACGTTTCCAGCTTCTCCTCAGCATCACTGGTCCGTATCTTCGTAGTGCTCACAACAGGTTTAGTGAGCTTCAATCTCTGTCTGTATGTGGGAATGAGGTGAACCATCACGTGATCAGATAATCCCAGCGCAGCTCGAGGGACAGCGTGATATGCGTCTTTCACTGTGGTGTAACAGTGATCCAGTGTGTTTAATCCTCTGGTGGGGCATTTAATAAACTGTTTGTAGCGGGGGAGATCGTGGCTCAGATTGCACTGATTAAAGTCGCCAGCCACAATAATCAGCGAGTCTGGAAAACTCCGCTCTGTGTGTTGAATGTGATCCGCGAGCACGCGCTGAGCTTCGCGCGTGTCCGCGTCGGGAGGGGCGTACACAGCGATCAGTATAAAAGAAGCAAACTCCCGTGGGGAATAAAAAGGCTTGCAGTTGATAACAAGAAATTCCAAGGCAGGAGAACAGTGTTTGGAAATTACCGTTACATCAGAGCACCAGCTACAGTTGATGTAGAAGCAGACACCGCCTCCTGTGGTCTTGCCGGAAAGCTCTGTGTCACGATCAGCACGGAAGAGCTGGAAGCCGTCGAGGCGCAGCGCGCTGTCCGGTATATTTTCCCGGAGCCAGGTCTCAGTAAAGCAGAGGACAGCTGAGGAGGCGAGGTCCTTAAAACGCATCAGCAGTCTCAGTTCATCCACCTTGTTAGAGAGAGAGTTGGTATTGGACAGAAATATGCCAGGCAGCGCCGTTCGCGAGCCTCTCCTGCGAAGTCGTACGAGAGCGCCCGCTCGTCTTCCTCTCTTCCGCCGTCTCACTTTCCGAGCCAAACAATAAACCAGATCGGCGGCAGGGGCTAGAAAAACTGGGAGGAGGTCCGTGGGGGTCAAAGTCCTGATATTTAAAAGTTCTTCACGGGTATAAGTGCAAGCAGACACACAATTGACAAACAAAAACAAACAAAGAGCGCAGCGAAGCACCATGTCGACCGCTGTGGGCGCCATCTTGGATCCACTTGGATCCCATCTTGGATCCACCTCTAAAACATGCTGCAAATTCTTACCAGTGCAAAGGATATTTGTGTCATCCGCAAACAAAATAAATTTCAGAATTTTTGATACTTGGCATATGTCAATTATATACAAGATAAAGAGTTTGGGTCCCAAAACTGACCCCTGGGGCACACCACAAGTGATGTCCATGAAGGGTGATTTGTGCTCACCAATTTGTACAAATTGTTGTCTGTTACTTAAATAACTTTCCACCCAACTCAGTCCGATCCCTCTTATCCCATACCTTTCCAATTTCCTTAGTAAAATTCTGTGATCAATGGTGTCAAAAGCTTTCTTTAAATCTATAAATACTCCTACAGCAAACTTTTTTTTTTTTTATCAATACAACTAGTAATTTCTTCTATAAGTTCGATCAGCGCCAAAGATGTTGATTTACCTGCTCTAAAACCATACTGGCTGTCTGTAAGGAGGTTGTGTTTTTCAATGAAATCATCCAGTCTCTTAGTGAAGATTTTTTCAAGTATTTTGGAGAATTGTGAGAGTAAAGAGACCGGCCTGTAATTTGTAATTCTGTAATTCTGTAATTTCTGTAATTTGGCCTGTAATTTGTGAAATAATGACTGTCTCCTGTTTTATATAGTGGTATTACTTTTGCTATTTTCATTTTGTTTGGAAATTTACCAGTTTGTAATGACAGGTTACACATGTGGGTGAGTGGTTTAACAATTCCTTCAATTACTTTTTTTCACTTTTGTCATGTCAATTTCATTCCAGTCCGTTGATTTTTTGTTCTTAAATTTACTCACAGTCTCGATAATTTCCTTTTCAGTAACTGCACCCAAAAAGATTGTGTTTGGATTTCTATCTTCTATTTCATTTACAGTACCACTGTTGTTTGTTTCTGGTGTCACTATTGATTTTGCTAATTCAGGACCAACGTTTACAAAAAAATTATTGAAACCACTAACCACATCCTCCATATTATTTATCAAATTGTCATTTTCAATAAAATATTTTGGATAATTAGCATTCTTAGGTCGGTTACTAATAATCCCATTGAGTACTTGCCATATTCCTCTTAAGTTATTTTTATTATCCTCTAATATTTACTCTTTTTTCTTTGAATTCTTGAATGGAATATGGGTGGGCAATATAAGCTGCGGCTTCAGCCATCACCCATTTCGGATAACTCACGTGGAATTGTTTAGTAGAAGGAGTCTTTGTCTAATGTGACCTTGTTGTTATATTATACAGTTTCTTTTAACCTGTACTGTATTATCCGAAAATAAATTCATTCATCCATTCATTCATTCATTCATATTCTGTTGTAGTATTCTTTTATACAAGTCCTCATTATATTGGTAAGCTTGTTTTTAGATCTTTTATATTTGATCTCAGCCTCTTCCATTCTGCACTTAATGAATTGTTTATATAATGTATTCTTCTTTTTACATGCATTTAGTCACCCCTTGGTGACCCAAGGAATATTTTTGTTTTGTTGTCTGTCACTGTATTGTTTTATAGGACAGTTTTTATTGTGCAATGATTGAAATATTTGTAAAAATTTATCATATGCTTCATTTATATCATTTTCATCACAAACTATCTTCCAGTCTTGTATTAATAATTCCTTTGCCAGTAAATACGTACATATATTCTTCAGTTTTTATTCTTTTATATTTAATATTTTTGGTATACTTTTTCTTCCTATAATCACATTGATAGACAACAAAAATTGGCAAGTGGTCACTGATATTCAATAAAAGCCCACTGTTGTTAGTCAGGTTGTTATTGTTATCGTCGTTGGCCTCCGTCGGTCTATGATGACCATGGAAGAGAATCCTAAACGTCTACTCTGCTGGAACAGCACCGCCTGTGGCTGAACAGGCCGATGCGCGGATGACAGTCCCTGTCACACAGGCCACACTTGTGGGTGGTCTCCGTGCTGCTGGGTCTGTGGCGGTTCTTCCTGCGGGTCCTTTATTCATCTGCTGCAGCAGTCAGTCTCTCTTCACCCGCCTTGAGCTGTCTGGTCAGGGTGCCTCTCCATTTGGAGCGGTCCGTTGCAAGGTCCTCCCAGCGCTCTGTGTTGATATCCAGGGCCTTCATGTCTCTCTTGCAGACGTCTCTAAAGCGCAGCTGTGGGCGGCCAACGTCTCTCCTGCCAGTTGCCAGTTCTCCATAGAGGACGTCTTTGGGGATTCTGCCATCCTCCATACGGTGAACGTGGCCTAGCCAGCGGAGCCTGCGCTGCCTGAGTAGAGTGAACATGGAGGGAAGGCCGGCGCGGGACAGAACTTCTGTGTTGGGCACTTTGTCCTGCCAGGATATGTCCAGGATGTGGCGAATGCAGCGCAAGTGGAAGGAGTTCAGTTTCTTTTCCTGCCGGGCGTATGTTGTCCACGTCTCACTCCCATAGAGCAGTGTGCTGATGACGCAGGCGTTGTACACTGCCATCTTCGTCTTGACAGAGAGTTTGGGATTCTCCCACACTCGTGTGGTGAGGCGAGTGAGTGTGAAGGCTGATTTTCCAATCCTCTTGTTGATCTCTGTATCAAGGGAGAGGTTGTTGCTGATCGTGGACCCCAGGTACGTGAACTGATTCACGACCTCCAGCTTGTAGTCATCAATGGTGATGGTTGGTGGTGCTTCCGTGCCTTGCGCCAAGACGTTAGTCTTCTTCAGGCTGATGGTAAGCCCGAAGTCCTTGCATGCCTGGGAGAAGCGGTCCATCAGGGTCTGAAGCTCCTGCTGTGTGTGGGTTGCGACTGCAGCGTCGTCTGCGAACAGCATGTCTCTGATTAGAGCCTCGCGTACTTTGGTTCTGGCTTTCAGGCGGGCAAGGTTGAAAAGCCTGCCGTCAGATCTTGTGTGCAGGTAGATTCCCTCTGTTGCTGTGCTGAAGGCATGCCTCAGGAGCATAGCAAAGAAAATCCCAAAGAGGGTTGGCGCAAGTACACAGCCCTGTTTCACTCCGCTGCGTATGTTGAATGGCTCTGAGACGTTGCCATCATGCTGCACTATCCCCTGCATGTTGGTGTGAAACGATTCGATGAGGCTTTGCAACTTTGGTGGGCATCCTATCTTTGGCAGGATCTTGAAAAGGCCCTCTCTGCTGACCAGATCGAACGCTTTGGTGAGGTCGATGAAGGCGACGTACAGAGGCATGTTCTGTTCTCTGCATTTCTCCTGGAGTTAGCGGATGGAGAATATCATGTCTACCGTCGATCGCTCAGCGCGGAAGCCACACTGAGACTCGGGGTAGACACGTTCGGCAAGCTTCTGTAGACGAACGAGAACAACTCGTGCGTAGACTTTGCCAACAACGCTGAGGAGGGAAATGCCCCTGTAGTTGTTACAGTCACTTCTCTCCCTTTGTTTTTGTAGAGGGTGATGATCTTGGCGTCCCTCATGTCCTGTGGTACGGCACCTTCCTTCCAGCACTGGCAGAGGACGTCATGCAATGGCAGCAGTAGGGCGGTCTTGCAGTGCTTGATCAGGTCAGGGGGTATGCCGTCGTTGCCGGGTGCCTTGCCAGCGGCCAAGCTATCAATGGCCTTACTGAGTTCGTCGATGGTTGGCTCGGCGTCAAGTTCGTCCATGGACGGCAGGCAGTCGATGGCATCAAGGGCTGACGGTGTCACGGTGTTCTGTCTAGAGTAGAGGTCGGAGTAGTGTTCCACCCATCTCTCCATCTGCTTGTTCTTCTCTGTGATCATCTCCCCAGTGGAAGATTTGAGGGGGGCCGTCTTGCTCTGAGCCGGACCAAGTGCTTTCTTGATGCCATCGTACATACCATGGATGTTCCCTGTTATGGCAGCGGTTTGAATGTCTTGGCTGAGCTGAGTCCAGTACTCGTTGGCACAGCGCTGAGCAGTCTGCTGAACTTTGCTTCTCGCAGCCCTGAGAATCTGGAGATTCTTCTCGTTTGGGTACTTCTTGTACTCAGCAAGTGCTGAGCGCTTGGCTTCAATGACGGGGGTCATCTCGGTCAACTTGGCATCAAACCAGTCCTGTGACTTCGAGGTCTTCCTCCCAAAGGTAGCCAAGGCTGTGCGGTAGATGGTGTTTCGCAGCTCTTCCCACTTCTGCTTTGCAGATTCTCCTCCTTGTGGTACACCAAGTTCCTTCTCAAAGGTGGAGGCAAACTGCTCAACAAGTTCTGGTTGGGCCATCTTGCTGGTGTCAATCCGTGCCTTTCCAGGTTGTCTAGCACGATGGAATTTCTTCAGCTGCAGCTTGACCTTGCAACACACCAATGAATGGTCTGTGTCGCAATCTGCACTCTGGAACGAACGGGTGATTAGCACGTTCTTCAGTGAGGTGCGCCTGGTCAGGATCAAGTCTAGCTGGTGCCAGTGCTTTGAGCGCGGATGTTGCCAGGAAACCTTGTGTTGGGGCTTGGTCTTGAAGAACGAGTTTGTGATGCACAGATCGTGATGTGTGCAGAACTCGAGCAGCCGCTGTCCGTTGTCGTTCATTCTGCCCACGCCAAAAGGTCCAAGACAGGAGGGCCAGGAGTCGTGGTCAGCACCCACTCTGGCATTGAAGTCTCCAAGGAGAATGAGTTGTTCAGAGTTGGGGATGATCCTGACAGTTGTTGTGAGATTCTCGTAGAACTCGTCTTTTGCCTCTGGTGTGGCTGTCTGTGTTGGGGCATACACACTGACGAGGGTGACTGGGCCTTGAGTGGTGTTCAGGCGGAGGGTGAGGAGTCGTGCAGAGCCAGTGCTGCCCGGTTCCACCATCTTCAGCAAAGTGTTCTTCACTGCGAAGCCCACTCCGTGTTCCCTGTGTTCGTCACTGCCCTTTCCCTGCCAGTAGAACGTGTAGTCCTTCTCTCTCAGTGTGCCTGCATCAGCTAACCGTGTTTCCTGGAGAGTGGCGATATCCACTCCCAGTCTCTTCAGCTCATTATTGATGATGGCAGTCTTCCTGGTGTCGTTGATGTCCTTGAGGTTAGCAGCGAGTCCTGTCATCATAGTGCGGACGTTCCAAGTTCCCAGTTTTAGAGTTGGTCTCTTTTGTTTTATTGTCTTGCCTGGTGCGAAGGTTCTCAGCCTGCTGTTTGGATTTCTCCTTATCCCCATGCACCCAATGAGGAAAGCAAGCTGTGGCGGGACAACACCTTATTGGCTGGGGGCTGCCCAGCTTGAGGCGGGCGGTAGCTGTCCAGTGAGATCTGATGATCCCTCCCACCGTCGGGAACAACCCCTGGCGCAATTCAATAAAAGCCCACTCATGATATTATTTTCCATAATGTTTGTGAATATGTTATCTATTAGTGTGGCACTGTGTGACATGATTCTGCTAGGTCTGGTGATTGTTGGATGTAAGCCCATACTGTGCATTGTGTTGATAAATTCTTCTGTCAAACTATGTTGTTTTGAATTCATAAGATCTATCTTGAAATCCCCACAGATGAACATAGTTTTGCATACATTTTTTCAATCCAGTCCTTAAATAAGTCAATGTTTGATCCAGGTGTTCTATATACACAGCTCACGACCACATTCTTCACATTGTCCAGACAGACTTCCACCATAATACTGTACACTCAAACAAATCATCCACAGTTACTGACAAATTTTCAACAACCTTGTATTGCAAGCTTTTGTCAACATAAATTGCAACTCCTTCTCCTTTTTTCACTTTTCTATTTATATAATTTAATTCATAGCTATCCATGGTAAAAGCCACTCCTTTCTCTTCACTGAGCCACGTCTTTGATATTGCCACAATATTGAATGGTTCTTTAAACTGATGTAAATAATGTTTAATATTATTAAAGTTGGCATAGAGACTTCTGCTGTTGAAGTGGAGCATAGAAATATTGAAATCAGATGTGACCATTGTGTTAAACTGTTCATCCGTGTAGTAACTACAGTCATTATTGATGGAGGTAAATAAATTATCAGGGTCTGTGTTATATTCTACGTCCTGTGGGTTGTGATCCGTATATTCAAAAACTTTCAGTTCCTGATGTTCCTGTTTGTTGATCTTTTGTTTCATGTAATTAAATGTCCTGATGCAGATGAGTGTGATCCTTCAGTGTCCTACAGTTGTCTCTTGTTGCTGTTGACTCCAGTTCATAATATTCATTGATATTTGACCAGTTCCATAATATTTCGGATGTTAATGACCTTGGCTTCTTCAGGTGATCCATTTAATTTGATGTATATTTTACAGTTTGATGTCCAGGTGTTTTGAATCTTTTTCTGCTTTCTCATGCATCTAGCTTTTCTGGCTATTTCTGCGTTTTCTTTTGTGAGGTCCTCGTTTATGTAAATGTTTGTTCCTTTCAGTTTCCTAGGAAACCCTTGTTTTAGCAGCGCAGTCTTGTGTTTTCTGTTCACAAACCTCATGATGACAGCCGGTTTGTCACTGTTTTTCCTGGGCAGAGGGTGGCAGGCCTCTATGGTGTTACAGTCCAGCTGGATTCCTTTGGACTGCAGGAACGCCACCACTTGTTACTCCGTGGATTCGTCTTCCAGCGCGTTGAGCCTCCCTCCGCTGTCTGCGGCCACCGCCTGAGCATATGGTCGGGGTTTAATATGGAGCCCAGTGATGATCACGTCGTTCATCCGGGTATACTGCTCCAGGTCCGACACTCTGCTCTCCAGATACGCCAGCCTCTTGTCCTTCTCGGCGTTCTGGTTCCGCAGCGCTTTCACCTCCTCGAGCAGGCCCAGGATGTTTTTTTGCTGCAGCTTAACAGCAGAAATCTCTTCAGCCAAGAAGTCGAGCGATCTTTTAATATCGTCCACCTCCTCAGTCTGCTGAGCTTTCTTGGGACCCATGATCCCGGACGATGTACGTTGACTAAACAGCTAATGAACAGCTGTTTAGCTAACTGAATGGCCGGCCACTCTGCTCCGCTCTCGTTTCCCAGCCCGTAGATGCCGTAGATGCCATTATTGGCATCTTAAGTCAGGCAGGGGTCGAAACTAAGATGTCCAGTCCATAATCCAAATTCAGTTCTCAAAAGCAAAAAAAGTAGTCAAAAACCGATCACCAAAACACAGAAATCCACCGACTGACAGGATCTGACAGCAGGTTGACAGGAACCTAAAAAATAGACTTTGGTATCAGGTGAACCCGTGGGACCTGGATCAAATTTCGTGACATTTTGCGCGATCTTGTCAAGGTCACAGTCTGAAGGGGCACACACACGCTGTCCACGCGATCGTCCATACTCAAAACGGGAATCGGGCAAGGGAGCAAGGCGTACATCCCACTCATTATGTGCTTCCTTTGGGAGCAGTTGACATTCCTTTTAGACACACTTCACGGTTTCCAGTTGACCTTCAACTCTTCTAAGATAAGATAAGATAAGATAAGATAAGATAAGCCTTTATTAGTCCCACAATGGGGAAATTCCAGGATTGCAACAGCACAGGGATAGCAACACTCAGAGCAACAGTCAGAAGGCAAGAGCAGCTAGTATACATATGTACATATTACTATAAATATATATACAGTGGGGCAAAAAAGTATTTAGTCAGCCACCAATTGTGCAAGTTCTCCCACTTAAAAGATGAGAGAGGTCTCCAGTTTTCATCATAGGTATACCTCAACTATGAGAGACAAAATGAGAAAAAAACAATCCAGAAAATTACACTGAAGGATTTTTAATGAATTAATTGGTAAATTCCTCAGTAAAATAAATATTTGGTCACCTACAGACAAGCAAGGTTTCTGGCTCTCACAGACCTGTAACTTCTTCTTTAAGAGGCTCCTCTGTCCTCCACTCGTTACCTGTATTAATGGCACCTGTTTGAACTCGTTATCAGTATAAAAGACACCTGTCCACAACCTCAAACAGTCAGACTACAAACTCCACTATGGCCAAGACCAAAGAGCTGTCAAAGGACACCAGAAACAAAATTGTAGACCTGCACCAAGCTGGGAAGACTGAATCTGCAATAGGTAAGCAGCTTGGTGTGGAGAAATCAACTGTGGGAGCAATTATTAGAAAATGGAAGACATACAAGACCACTGATAATCTCCCTCGATCTGGGGCTCCACGCAAGTTCTCACCTCGTCAGAATCAGAATCAGAATCAGAATCAGATTTATTGCCATTGTTCATGTAATACACAAACTAGGAATTTGTCTCGGTGCCATGCTGCAACATTAAAAACATAATGAGAAAAAGGGATAAACTAAAAAACTAAAGGACTAGAAACGTGCAATAAGTGTAGAAAAATAAGTAATAATAAGTAATAATAATAATAATACTAGTAATAATGAGTAGTACTAGTCAAGGCAGTTTTAAAAAATTAGCATGTAGCAGATAATGTGAAGTACCACATAGTGCAGTCAATAATGCAACAGAAAAACAGTGATGATTGACATGAGTCTGGTTGAGCTGCTGTACATAGTGCACGAGAGTGAAAAGTCACTTAGTGTTCAGCAGTCTGATGGCAGAGGGGAAAAAGCTGTTCATGTGCCGGGAGGTTTTAGTCCGAATGGACGTAGGGTCAAAATGATCACGAGAATGGTGAGCAAAAATCCCAGAACCACACGGGGGGACCTAGTGAATGACCTGCAGAGAGCTGGGACCAAAGTAACAAAGGCTACATCAGTAACACACTACGCCACCAGGGACTCAAATCCTGCAGTGCCAGATGTGTCCCCCTGCTTAAGCCAGTACATGTCCAGGCCCGTCTGAAGTTTGCTAGAGAGCATTTGGATGATCCAGAAGAGGATTGGGAGAATGTCATATGGTCAGATGAAACCAAAATAGAACTTTTTGGTAAAAACTACCTTGTTGTGTTTGAAGGAGAAAGAACACCATACCTACTGTGAAGCATGGGGGTTTAAACATCATACTTTGGGGCTGTTTTTCTGCCAAGGGACCAGGACGGCTGATCCATGTAAAGGAAAGAATGAATGGGGCCATGTATCGTGAGATTTTGAGTGAAAACCTCCTTCCACCAGCAAGGGCATTGAAGATGAAACGTGGCTGGGTCTTTCAGCATGACAATGATCCCAAACACACCGCCCGAGCAATAAAAGAGTGGCTTCGTAAGAAGCATTTCAAGGTCCTGGAGTGGCCTAGCCAGTCTCCAGATCTCAACCCCATAGAAAATCTTTGGAGGGAGTTGAAAGTCTGTGTTGCCCAGCGATAGCCCCAAAACATCACTGCTCTAGAGGAGATCTGCATGGAGGAATGGGCCAAAATACCAGCAACAGTGTATGAAAACCTTGTGAAAACTTACAGAAAACATTTGACCTCTGTCATTGCTAACAAAGGGTATATAACAAAGTATTGAGATGAACTTTTGTTATTGACCAAATACTTATTTTACCGAGGAATTTTACCAATTAATTCATTAAAAATCCTTCAATGTGATTTTCTGGATTTTTTTTTCTTATTTTGTCTCTCATAGTTGAGGTATACCTATGATGAAAATTGGAGACCTCTCTCATCTTTTAAGTGGGAGAACTTGCACAATTGGTGGCCGACTAAATACTTTTTTTACCCCACGGTATATATATATATATATATATATATATATATATATATATATATATATATATACTGTATATATATACTGTATATATATATTAGTGCTGTCCAGCGATTAAAATATTTAATCATAATTAATCACACGATCTCATAGTTAACTCATGATTAATCACATTTTAGTTGCGTATTTTTGTCTCATGAAAAACCATTGTAATTCTCTTAACAGCACAAAAAGTGAGTGGGCTTGCTTTGTACAAATGTTTTTTATTATTATTATCATTGCAAAGCATCCATATCTTCCGTATTAGACCGAGAAAATAAAACAGGACATATTACTCTGAAAATAAAAAAATGTTTTCTTTTTTTCCTTTTCATTAGTTTAGTAACCCTGCCACTGATATCTGCGATAAAAAAAGATACATACAAATAAAAAATATATAGGCACAAAAGCAGCCCCTTAAATACAAAATGAAAACAAGAGGAGAGTGTCCCCTGAGAGGAGTAGTACAGTCTAATGACTGTATAGTAGCCCAACTGCTGCAGTTTTAAACTTACCAACACAGCCTCTTGAACATGAACACGCATGCTTTGGTCATCCAGTGCTGCTGGTCTCCCCTTTTCCTGCTGCTGGAGTAAGGCACGGATGGAATCCCACACGACAACCCGGTCAGGTTTGCTCAGACACTTGAGGTCCTTAAACCTTGAAATGAAATAATAAAAAATATCAACGTTATTGCCATACAAGCAAAGGCACTAGTAAAACAAAACATTGACCTAATCTCTATTCCAGATTCAGAAGAAAAAAATGGATATTGAAGAGAACCAACCCACAAAACAAAGTGGTGCTTAAGACAAACAAAATACTGAGAAGAATGTAGAATGAATATCTTACCTTGGGTCGAGTGCTGTAGCAACCCTGAGCCATGCGATGTTCAACTTCTCTTTGCGACCTTCCATATCCGCTGAAAAGGTTTCCTTGAACTTGATCAAGTACGCTGGGTCGTCCTCAGTGACTTCCATTACTCGGGACAGGTGGCATAATGCTGGCATCACCACAGAGCAAGAAACAAACTTCTCTCCACCCAGAAGATCTGTCACATATCCGCAACAATATACAAAAGCTCTTTCACAAAACTCTGTCACACACATACGGACACCTGATAGATAACCTACAGTTACAGTGATGGGAGGGGATATGAGGAATCACATGTGTTCCTGCGCGCACACACACACACACACACATTACCCATTTACAGTGCTGTGCGGGACAAACACACACAGTTGAAGGGAGAGAGGTGATACCGACAGACAGACATTAGGGCCTGTGTCCACCAAATGCGTTTTTAGGGCGGAAAGTGCTGAAAACCTAGCCTCTTGGGCGCTTCCTGGCCTTCTCTGTTGTTAAGTTACACAGGGAATCATAGCTATTGAAACAGTCACTGATTATGTCAAAATACAGAAAAAATATACAGATAATCACGAGCTACACTTTGAGTAAAATGAAGCAAATAAACAGTCTACACATAGAGATGGCCCATCTAAAACATGCCACAGGGTGGTATTTTACGTTGGGTGAGACAGGTGCTAATGTTTCTGTCTTGACACAGATCTACTTTAATTGTTAAAGAATCAGATATAGGCTACAAGACATAATTAGGCCTACCTGCAATGCTCCAACGCAGCTTCGAGCTTCTTTGTTTTCTCCAGCTCCGTTGCTGTTGGCATGGTGACTTTGGTTGAGTGTAGGGCCAGGGCAGCTGTCAGAGGTTCAATATTCCGGTTGACACGCTTTATCATTTCAAGGGTACTATTCCATCTTGTTGCTACCTCCTGCGTGAGCGCTTCTTCTTTCTGGTTGTGTGCGATTTGCTGCCGCTCGAGTTCCAGGGCATTCGTTGGGCTGTGTTTAAAGTGTCCCACAAGTTTTCTGCATTTTGCCAATGCGCTGTCGAATGGGCTATTGTGCAGAGAAACCGTGACTGCTCGGTGCACGCTGTGTGCGATGCACGGCAGGTGTTCAAAGGGGAGCTCTCTGGCTGCAGCCATCATATTGCGTGCACTATCCGTGGTCAGTGAAACAACTTTCTTTTCGATGCCCCACTCTCTGGCTACATTCATGAAGTGCTCTGCAACATTATCAGCGAAGTGCCTCTCTTCTGTCTTCATAACAGTCAAAGCATGGGACTGAAGTTTCCACTGTGGGGTGAAATAATGTGCTGTGACCCCGAGGTAGTTGTCATTGCCAAGTGACGTCCAGTAATCTCCCGTTAGCGCGACTATTTCTGTCTGCCCCAATGCCTGTTGTAACTGGGACTTCTCCGTTTCAAACAATGTTTCTATCCGGCGTGTGATAGTAGCTCTGGAAGGAGTTTCGTAGGTCCAGTCGTTGGATGCGATGCGAATTATCTCGGCCAGACCTTCATCCTCCACAATACTAACGGGCCTGCATGCCGTAGCCACCCACTTAGCTATGGCAGCTGTTAGCTTCATTTTAGTAGCAGCATCCATGGGCCGCTGTCGGAAGCCATCCAAACTTGTTTGGTTCTGACGCGGAGGAGGCGAAGCTACATCACTGGTGTGTTTGGCCATCAAATGGTATTTTAAACTGGATGTGCTTCGATGGTAGCTAAGTTCACATCGACAATAAGTGCAAATAACTTTAGTTTTATCGATCGAACCATCCTTTCCTATTTTAAATGTAAACTTTCCGTTCAGAAGTGTCCCTGGTGCGTCCATTACTTGTGGCTGACTAGTGCCGCCAGTGCCGCGCGCTTTAGTCGTTCGGTTCTTCTTTGTTTGATATTTGAAATTGTATCCTTCGTTCCGCCACCATGTGTACGTGCGTGGTATTACAGCCAGTACACTGTGCTTATGAAAAACTACGGTCACAGCATTAATCTCGCGTTAAAAAAAATCTCGCCATTAAAAAGGCGCTTGAGTTAACGCGATAATAACGCGATATTTTGACAGCACTAATATATATATATATATATATATATATATATATATATAGACACAGTGCGGAGCATTGTGGTTGGTGAATGTGCAGCAGAAAGTCTAAGCTCTCTCTCCCTCTGCGGGTGCGGCGGGCCAGCTGGATGTCTTTGGGCATGATGGTGGTGACCCTCTTGGCGTGGATGGCGCACAGGTTGTTGTCCACGAAGAGACCCACCAGGTAGGCCTCGCTGGCCCCCTGCAGAGCTGTGACGGCGGAGCTCTGGAGCGAGTTCTGAGTTCCTTCTTGGTGTCTTGAAGGGCATCTTCAAGTTCACTGTTCTCTTTGCGAAGCAAGTAATTGTCATGCGCCAACCCGACTCTGCGCGGTCCAAATCATGTAACGCTTCATCAAGTTGATCTTGAGTCTTGTCATTTTTATCTTGAGATTGTACCAAATTTTCTTTCAGTGTTTCGTTTTCTTCCTTGAGAGAGAGGATTGTTGATTGTTGATTTGCTAGCTCGTTCTCGGCTACTTTTAATCTCGCAGCTAGTGTTAGCGCAAACTTATCTAACACACTGATGAGGTCCTTCCCTTCTGGTGGCCTTTCAGTGTGGTCACCCCAAAGTTCTTCAGTGAGTTGCTTTAGATCTTTGAGTTGTGTTTTCTTGACCCATGTTGTGAAGCCTGATATAAAATCAGAAGTCTATCCTTCCAATGTTGTTTGAAGGTCATCCAGTTTGGTAAATCAGTTGGTTGTCTCTTGACGTGCCATTTTTACCATTTGTTTTTAGCTATCGTAAAAATCAACTTGTTGATTGTAGCTAATTTGTTAGTCAAGGGTTAACTGTGAGTGTTTATTATACAACAGTGTTAGTTAAAAGTTCTTTTAGAGCTTGTAATAAGGGAAGTAGAATTTTAAAATTATTTAGAATTGTGGAGATGTTTCAATTTATTTGTTGAAACTGTATTTTGATAAATAAAGTTTAATTGAAATAGAGTTGAACTTGTGTTTCACAAAACAAACAAGAAAAAAAAACATTTAAATTGTGTGGATTGACTTCTTTACTTGAATTTCAAAGCTTAGTATTACAAACTTTTTCATCAATAACTGGCTTTGGAATTTTTGCTGAATGTCATTTTGAAAGTGATTATTTATTTACAAAAGGGGAAACAACAAAATTAGACAGGTTAATTGCTTTAGAGATTTTAGGTTATAAATTCCCACTTTCTTTTAAAATGAAGGCTTTCCTTTTGATTTATTTGTTAAACCCTATTTAAATTTGAAGCTTTAAACATTTTAAATATTTACAGATTAGGAAACACAAGAGAATTGCTTTGTATATTTTGGAACCAAGGATTTTTTTTTAGGATTAAAGCTAATGGTGATTTGTTGTGATATCTATAACTTTTTCTCTTTTAAATCCTTGAAAAAAAAATAGTGAGTTGGTTAAATGTTTTCCTTTTCCTGTGGAGAAACATGAACCAAGAAATAACACAATGAGTTTAAATAGCACCTAGGGCTTCTTTTAAGTGTTAATTGCTTAATGTGGTTTCCTAAATTTGAAAGAAAAAAAAAATAATTCAGTGAATCACTAAATCTAGATGTACATGAAAGGGTTAATACTCTTTAAAATCACTTTTGAATAAAAATTAGCATTTGTTAGAATCCTTAAGCTAAAATGGGCTTCCTGTGGAGGGAATCACACAATGCCCCATTTAAAAAACAGCAAAATAAACACACATAAAGCTTCAAAAGTTTGTAATTTGTTGCATAAATTGTGTAAATATATGCATTTTTAACTTTAAAGATTAAAATATATGGTTATATAATTGATTAAATACAAAGTATAGGCTGCATGCATTTCTGGCATTCATTTTGCATTAAGCCAATCTGGTCCACCAGTGGGAATAAACCTTCACCAGCCAACAAGCTTCTCTTTTTGCTTCTTTTTGCATAGATACTTTAAATTGGTTTTGAATTTAAGTTATTCCAAATAATATGGGTTGTTTTGAAGTTACTTTGAAGGCTCAATTTGGTTATAAATTGGCTTTATAGATTAAAAGTTTAAATAAAAGATGCAGTCTATATGGTTGACCACTTATATGGTGGTCAACCATATATATGGTGGTATATATGGGTGCTCGTCACTTGTCGTAACGTATTGTCACTTCCTGTTTTGCTGTCTGTCTGTGTGGTTTAATGTCCTCACTCTCCTGAGCTTTGGGTTAGCCACTAGCTATGGCTACTAGCTGTCCTTCCCCTCCTCCTCTGGTGTGCTCTCTCTGTCAGATGTTTAGCTACACCTCTGCCTCTTTTAGTGATAATGGTAAATGTAATAAATGTTGTCTTTTTGAGGTGCTCGAGGTGAGGCTGTCTCATTTAGAATCCCGGCTTCGCTACATTGAAACACCGTCTGCGTCAGTTACTCTTGACGGATGCCCCTTAGCTGCAGCGGACCTAGCTAGCATAGCTAACCCCGTTAGCGGTCCTCCGGCTCTCCTCAGCAGCGAGGAGACTGGGTGGGTGACGGTGAGAAGGAAGCCTAGTCGCAAAGCCCCGGTTCACCTCCAACCTGTTCACGTTTCTAATTGTTTTTCCCTGCTCAGCGACACACCCGCTGAGGAAAAAACTCTGATCATTGGCGACTCTGTAGTCAGAAACATGAACCTAGAGACTCCAGCGGCCATAGTCAAATGCATTCCTGGGCCAGAGCAGGCGACATCGATTCAAATTTGAAAATGCTGGCTAAAAGTAACTGTAAATACTCCACAATTGTTTTTCACGCTGGCATTAATGACATCCGTCTCCGGCAGTCGGAAGTCACAAAACTTAATGTAGAATCGGTGTGTGACTTTGCAAAAACAATGTCTGCCTCTGTAGTACTCTCTGGGCCCCTCCCCAATCTGACCAGTGATGACATGTTTAGCCGCTCGTCATCCTTGAACCGCTGGCTGTCTGTATGGTGTCCTGCAAATGACGTGGGCTACATTGACAATTGGAGCTCATTTTGGGGAAAACCTGGTCTTATGAGACGAGACAGCATCCATCCCACTTTGGATGGTGCTTCTCATTTATCTAACAATCTGGCATCTTTTTTTTTTTTCCACAATATCTTTATTGAACCTTTTTTTTTTTTTAACAAACATGATACAAACAATCAAACACTAACACTAAAGTACTACAAAAAAAAAATGCACTAAAAAACACCAACAACCACCAACAAAATCAAATCTTCAACAATGCTCCTCTGTTTAGTCTAGACAATCCAATACATAAGTATACATATTATGTTCACCAGTTTGGAATTTACAAGGTCCACACACATCATTCACCTTCTTCTTCAAAAGTTATGTTTATATTTTTTACATAATCAATAAAAGGTCTCCATATATTCTCAAACACAATTTCCTTTGATTTCAGTATATATGTTATTCTTTCTAATGGAAGGTTTGTTAACATCTGTCTTAACCACTGAGTCACATCTGGTCTATGAGTCTTTTTCCATAATAGTGCAATACATTTTTTGGCATTAAGCAAACTGAGGTCTATGAATGTTCTTTCACTTTTATTAAAATTATGCTTTTCTGGGTACAGACCCAACAAAAACAATTTAGGATTCAATATGATTTGTTTTGAGATTATTTTTTCAATTGTTACCCTCACCTCTTCCCAAAACATTCTTATTAATCTACATTCCCATACACAATGAAATAGAGTTCCTTTACTTTCCATGCATTTTGTGCATGTATCTGGTATATTTTTGTTATATTTATTTAACTCCTCCGGTGTAACATACATCCGCATTAACCATTTGAAATGTATCAATTTAAGGCGTACATTTATTGATTTGGTTTGAGCTTCTGTACAAGCCAATTCCCATTGTTCCTCTGAAATTTCAGTTTGCAGATCTTCTTTCCAGTAGTTTAATCTTTTCAGTGAATTTTCACTTGAAGATAGTGTCAATGAGTTATAAAACTCTGAAATAATACCCTTTCTTTTACTATCTTTCATCATCATTTTTTCCAAGGATGAATAAATAGGTCGAGTGAGAGCTTTATTTTGATTTGATCGAATAAAGTTTCTAAGTTGAAGATATTTAAAAAAATGTGTTCTATTGAGATTAAATTTGATCCTCAGCTCTTCAAAAGACATTATGTTTTCTGCACATGGCAAATATAAATCCTGAATCTTTTGTATCCCTTTTAAATTCCATACTTTAAATACAGCGTCCGCTCTCCCTGGTTTAAAATATTGATTACCCCATATTGGACTAAATTGTGACAGTAACTGTGGTTCTTTTAAATAGTTTTTAGCTTCACACCATATTTTGATCATATGCTTTACAAATGGATTTTTAACTTGTTTTTGTAATTTTTTTGCCGAATCTGAGTATATGAATATGGGAAGAGGTAAAGGTAAATTGTATGATTCCATTTCAGTCCAGTGAGGGAGATCATTTGATGAAAAATAATATGTCATAGACCTCAGTTGTGCCGACCAATAATACAACATAAAATTTGGACATTTCAGACCTCCACGATCAAATGGTAAATATAATAAAGACAGACGTAATCTAGCCCTCCTGTTGTTCCATATAAATTCCACTAACTTTTTTTTTATTCTTGAGAATAAATCTAAAGGTGGTGATAAGGGAATGTATTGAAATAAATAAAGTATTTTAGGTAAAATATTACTTTTAAGTATATTGATTCTCCCGATCATCGACATTGGTAGTGACATCCATCTCTGAGTTAACTCATTGATATCTGTCATTAAGGCTTCATAGTTGACACTGGCGACTGATTCTAGCTTAGGCACAATTTGGATTCCTAAATATTTAAACTGATTTACAACATTGAATTGATTTACCTCAGGGGCTGGGTAATTTCTCTGGGTCTCATTTAGCATTAATATTGAAGATTTAGTTTTATTTATTTTATATCCTGATATTTCCCCAAAAGTCTTTATTAAATTCAACAAGGTTGGAATTGATTTTTTTAGATTCGACATAAACAAAATTATGTCATCGGCGTACAGGGAAATTTTATGTTCTGTTGGTCCAACTTTAATTCCATATATTTGTGAATGTAAACGTATCGCTATCGCTAAAGGTTCAATTGCCATAGTAAACAGTAAAGGTGAAAGTGGACAGCCTTGTCGACATCCTCTATTGATTTTTATTGGTTTTGAAATATTGTTATTTGTTAGGATTTCTGCTGTAGCATTATTGTATATTATTTGAACCCATTTTATGAAATTATTTCCAAGTCCAAACCTTTGTAGGACTTCAAAAAGAAAGGGCCATTCAACTCTATCAAAGGCCTTTTCGGCGTCCAGTGATAGGAGAGCTGTATCCGGTGCTTCTTTATTAAAATAAATAATATTAAATAGTCTTCTTACATTATGGAAGCCTTGTCTACCCTTTATAAAGCCATTCTGATCTCGATTAATAATATTTGGTAAAATTTCTTGTATTCGTCTTGCTAAAATTTTACAGATTATCTTAAGGTCGGCGTTTAATAGGCTTATTGGTCTCATATTTTCACATTTATTAGAGGGCTTACCTGGTTTTGGCAGCAGTATAATTAAGGCATTATTTATGTATGATGGTAAATTATTATTTTGAAATGCTTCTAAAACCATTTCCAAAAAAGGTTTTATTAATTTATTCTTAAATTTCTTATAAAGGTCAACTGGAAGACCATCTGGTCCTGCACTTTTTCCTGATTTCATATTATCAATGGCTAGCCCAACTTCTTCTTGACTAATTTTAGACTCCAATATCTCCCTGTTTTCATTTGGAATACACGGTATAGATAGTTCGTTCAAAAACCCATTTAGTTTTGTTAAATCAAATTCATTTTTAGTATCATATAATTTTTCATAGTAATCTCTAAAGGCTCTGTTAATTTCTAAAGGATCTATAACTACCTGTCCGTTACTTATAATACTAGTAATTGGTGTTTTAATTTCTAATTGTTTAATCTGCCATGCCAGTAATTTTCCTGATTTTTCACCTTGTTCATAAAAAGATTGTTTCAATCTTAGAAGACTCGAGGCAGCTCTATTCGCTGATTTTTTGTCGTATTCAGCTCTCAAAATCAGTAATTCATTCTCCAACCTTGGATCACTTCCTGCATACACTTTTTCCTGAAGACTTTTCATTTTATGTTCCAATTTAGCCCTCTCCTCTCGAGTCTTCTTAGATTTTGATCCTGTATAACTAATATGTCCCCTAATAAAAGCTTTGAAAGCTTCCCACTTTACACATGCTGATGTTTGTGTAGTATTGATGTCAAAGTACTCGTCTATCTGTTTTTCTATATACTTGACAAATTCCTCATCCTGAAGTCATTTATGCTGAAATTGCCATCTACCTGATTTCTTTGTCAATTTTTTATCTACATATATTAGACAACAGGGTGCATGATCAGAGATCACGATGTTATCATAAAAGCAGTTTTGAATCTTGGATCTTAATTCTGTGGAAATCAAAAAATAATCAATACGTGAGAATGTCTTGTAGGTACTGGAATAACAAGAATAGGCTTTAACTTGTGGTTTCATTTCTCTCCATATATCTAACAATCTCAATTCTTTCATAAAATGATTAATAGTCATCCTACATCCATTGTGCGTACAATCCAGTCCTGTTGATCTATCTATACCTGGATTCAATGTACAATTAAAATCCCCTGCTATTATATGTTGCCCTGTAAGTGATGATAAAATAAGAAATAAATTAACAAAGAACTTTTGATCATCTATATTGGGACCATATAAGTTCACAAGATTTATATTTTCTAATAGCAAAGAACCTTGAATGATTACATATCTTCCAAGTTTGTCTCCAATTACATTTTTCACTTGAAAAGGGACTGATTTATGTATGAGAGTCATAACTCCCCTGGCCCGGGATGAAAATGATGAGGTGAATACACTTCCTTGCCATCTACTCCTAATTCTTTTTATATCCTCCTCTATTAGATGAGTTTCTTGTAAAAACACAATTTTTGAACCCATGTCTTTTATTTTATTCATAACTTGTTTAAGTTTTTTTAACTTTTGTAGACCTCTGCAATTCCATGAAGTTAAATTAAGATTAACACTTTGGTTTATGATCAATAGAGAGTTTGGGATTACCTTGCAGTGTAAACATGCTCATACAGAGAAGCAAAAACATGAGTGGTTGAACATTCATCCTACAAACTACACACAAACAAATTCCCCCTTCCCACACTTGTGGCGAACCCCCCAAAATCAAAAGAAAAATTCCGTCTCCCGATATAGCCATCGACCGTTCCACATCCACGGGGAACAGCCTAAGCCACTCCTTCTTCATCCTCCCAATCACCCTAACTCTACTGCTTTTAATGACGTAACATTAACTCTCCTCTGTAGTTTTCCAACTTAACTCCAGAATTTTTAACAACTTTGTACATCATAGTTTTTTTTTTTTGTTTTTTTTTTGTTTTTTTTAATATATAATACAATCTATTTTTTGTAAACTTGCTGTTTACTTCAAGTCAGTCAGATGCCTGTGCAAATACTTAATTATTCTACCTTATATTTTGTTCATGCTTAGCTCCCACCAGTCTCTTCTTCTTCTTTGATCTTCTTGATGAACTCCTGCGCCTCCTCTGGGGTCTTGAAGATGTGGGTTCTGCCCTCATACGTGGTCAACAGTCTCGCAGGATAGATTACACCATGACGAATCCCAAGGTTGCGCAGCTCCTTACGTATGGGATCAAACTGCTTCCTCAATTGTTGGATTCCTGTGGCCAAATCTGGGTAGAACCGCACCTGCTGATCCTGGTGTTTAATCTCTCCTTTAGCTCGTGCAGCGTTGAAGATCTTCATCCTGTCTCTGTTGCTAAGAAACTTCATAATTAAGGTCCTCGGCGGTCCCTTATCTCTCCGTGGGCCAATACGATGTGCTTTTTCCAGAACCACTGCTGATTGCAACTCCTCGCTGCCCAGCACCTCCGGAATCCACTTTTCCAGAAAGGAACATACGTCCCGACCTTCTGATTCCTCTGGAAGACCCACCAGCCTCAAGTTATTCTGTCTCGACCGAGATTCCAAATCCAAAATATTATCTTCTAGACATTTATTTTTTTTTTCCAAAGTGCGCACCTTTAATTGAAGACGGGTGACGTCATCTTCAGCACTAGCGAGACGGAGCTCCATCTGCGCCGTTCGTTCTACACAGTCACCCAATTTCTTTCTTATTCCTTCCAACGCTGTCATAATCCCATCAAATCTAGAGGAAAAGTCCGCTCTCATTGAACTCATGGCAGCCATCAGCGCATCTGCGCCATTCCCTGCAGATATCGCACCGTTGCCAGCCTCCTCCGCCATATATGGAGTTTTGTTTGCTGCGTCACAGACCTGAAAGTCCGTTAATTTGGACTGTTTCGGCGGCTCGCTTTTTCCTTTACCTGGTTTTCCAGCCTTAGGCTTCGCCGACATATCCTCGCCCAAACGCTGGGATACGTTCTGTCCCAAATGAGAGAGTTATTTGCCGATTTTTTTCTCCAGGAGCAGAGCAGAATGAAACACGTCCGTCTTACGTGGCAGCCATAACCGGAAGTCATCTGGCATCTTTTTTATCCAAATTTCCAAAACCTTGACTACTCAGAGTTGGGACCAGGAAACAGAGTCGTAGTCTTACACGCCTCTCTGCAGCTCCTCTTCATCCGCCACCCCTCAACTTAGCCCCTGTCTTCCCCATCAGAGAATCATTGTCTGCTCCCTCCAAAGTAAATAAAAATATAATATATAAGCATCCCAAAGTGATTAAGCAAAAAATTGGTAAAACTCAAATTAAACATAAAGCCTCTAAATTGAATGATTTGGCCTCTGTTCCTCCTCATAATTTAAAAATTAAATGTGGTTTATTAAATATTAGGTCTCTAACTCCCAAGTCTCTGCTAGTCCATGATCTGTTAATTGATCATCAGATTGATTTAATATCCCTTACAGAGACTTGGTTAGGGCAAGAGGATTATGTTGGTTTAAATGAATCAACTCCCTCTGGTTATTTAAACTGTCAAAATCCCAGAAGTTCTGGTCATGGAGGAGGAGTAGCAACAATTTACCATTCCAAATTACTAGTTAACCCCTTGCACTCCGGTCAATTTCCCTAAAAATGCCAAAAAATAACGTGCCCAAAGTAAATTGAAAGCTGTTCTTCAACCCTTTGCAGCATCTTCATGGGGTTGGTCTCATTTAAAAGAAAACACTTTGAATTATTTGGCAAAACAGTCATAATCTCTCTAAGTGCTCCAGCCACTGAGTTACAGTCATCTAAACATACTGAACTTGAAGAAAATAAATTTTGCCTGGGTGTTTTTTTTGGATACAAATGCTTGCAAATAACACACAGCTTCAGATCTGGGCTGGAAAATGCAACAGATATGTAGAACCAAGTGTTATCCAGCTGAGGTCAAAATTTTGTAACAATACCACAAAAAATGAATATATTACACAGCTTTTTCCTCAGGTAGTTCCCAGGCATTTTTGAACTGTGCCAAATTGTGCCAAATGGCACAGTTTGGAAAAACCTCTGTAACTTTTGAATGATTCAATGTAGAAGCTTCATCTTGGGCTCTAATGAAAGCTGACACTCAGGGCTGTGTGTGTGTGCATGCGTGTGTGTGGGGGGTTGCCCCCCCCACTACAAAGGACGGACATCGGCCATCACTACATGACGGATTAGACTCATGTGGTGATGTGGCGCAGTCACCGCGGCCCCCCCCCCCTCGCTACAGAAGAATAGCGGGGGGGTTGGGGACGTTCACGGTCCGGATGCGGCGAACGAACCGTGTACCGCGGCGCATGCACTTCGGACTTCGTGCGCCGCATAGTTGTAATTTACCGATCGGTCAAAAGTCATTTTTGATTACAATTTTCAGGGATAAAGAATAATTTACCTTATAACACCTTACCTCTTCACAGTAGCAGTGTCCTGGTGAACTTCTCTTCCTCATTGTCAGACGAACGCGACGCTGGTCTGCTCGTGGTTCTGGTCTCGCGACCCGGTCAAAACATAATTCCATGATTGCGGTTTTGGCGAATGATTTACAACCCTCGTCGTCGGCCTCCGTCGGTCTATGATGACCATGGAAGAGAATCCTAAATGTCTATTCTGCTCGAATAAAAAAAAAAAAAAAGCACCGCCTGTGACTGAAGAGGCCGATGTGCGAATGGCTGTCCCAGTCACACAGGTAGCACTTGTGGGTGGTCTCCGTGCTGCTGGGTCTGTGACGGTTCTTCCTGCGGGTCCTTTTTTTATCTGCTGCAGCAGTCTGTCTTCACCCAGCCTTACAAAAAAAACAGCTCGCGAACTTCTCTGCTTCAATTGGCTCACTGCATTCACAGCTTTGGTAGGCGGGTCCTTCTTGCTAGGTTTTCAGTCATTGGTTCTTCAAGGTTTCAGAAACCCAATTCAAGGCTCTTATTAGTCGAATGAGAGGTCAATCAGATGAACTAATCTGTTCGCGGCTGTGTCTGCAGTGGAAGAACGGAAATGCAGCTTTTATTTTCAGTGCACGCTTGGACGCAGCTCCATCATGCGTCCTAGAGCGCACGAGGGCGCACGAGAGCGCCCTCGTGCGCTCTGGGACGCAGAGACTTGCCCGCCCGCGGTACAATGGAGTGCAAGAGGTTAATGTAAAGCAAAAAACATGTTATAATTCCTTTGAGGGCCTGGTCCTCAGTATTGGGCACTTTAGCAATTTTAGGTTAAACCCAATTTTATTTGCCATAGTTTATCGTCCCCCATCAACCAACTCAGAATTTTTATCCGAATTTGCCGATTTCTTAGCTGATTTAGTGCTGAAATCTGAATAATTATAGTAGGGGACTTTAATATACATTTCGATGTAGATAGTGACTGCCTTAATGTGGCATTTAATTCAATATTAGACTCGATTGGGTTTTTCTCAGAAAGTAGGAAATTCTACTCATTATCTCCACCATACGCTGGACCTTGTTCTGACATATGGCATAGAAATAAAAAAAATCTTGTAGTGTCTCCTCATAACCCTGTACTGTCAGATCATTGTCTGTTAACCTTTGATTTTACTATTTCTGACTATTTGGCTCCTAATGAAAAATATTACAGTAGATGCCTCTCAGATGATGCTGTTACCAAATTTATGCAGATTGTTTCCTCTATGCCATGTGTCAACACAACGGAAATAAGCTATAGAAGGCTTGCTCCTTCTGTAATTGATAGCATGGTAGATAGTGTTACAGATTCTCTGCATCAGACTCTAGACTTGGTGGCCCCCTTAAAAACGAAAAAGTCTACTCAGAGATTTCTAACTCCTTGGTTCAACACAGAAACTCTGTAGCTTAAAACACAAGACTTGTCAATTATAAAGAAAATGGCGATCCACTAATTTAGAAGAAATCTATTTAGCTTGGAGAAATCATCTTTTAATTTATAAAAAATCTCTTAGAAAAGCTAGAACGAGTTATTATTCTGCATTAATAGAAGAGAACAAGAATAATCCCAGGTTTCTATTCAGCACTGTAGCCAGGTTGACAAAGAGTCAGGTCTCTGTCAATCATAGCATTCCCTTAGAGCTTACTAGTCAGGACTTTATGAACTTTTTCAATAATAAAATTTCATCCATCAGAGATAAAATCAATCGGATTCTTCCCACAGTTAACTTAAATACAGTAACTAATACAACTCCTTCAAGTGATGTTTGTCTTGATGAGTTTATTCCAATCGACCTTTGTGAGTTAAACAAAATAGTTTCCTCATCCAAACCTTCAACTTGTCTTTTAGACCCTATTCCTACCAGGTTATTTAAAGAAGCCTTCCCACTTATTGGTAGCTTTGTTCTTCATATAATCAATTCTTCATTAACTTTAGGCCATGTACCGCAGGCTTTTAAAACGGCTGTAATTAAACCCTTACTCAAAAAGCCAACGCTAGATCCAGGAGCTTTAGCTAACTATAGACCAATCTCTAATCTCCCTTTCATTTCAAAAATCTTAGAAAAAGTTGTTGCTACACAATTATTTGACCACCTGCAGGGAAATGGTTTACTTGAAGAATTTCAATCTGGGTTTAGAACCCATCATAGTACTGAAACAGCCTTAGCGAAGGTCACTAACGACCTCCTCATCGCATCTGATAATGGACTGGTTTCTGTACTTGTCCTTTTAGACCTTAGTGCAGCTTTTGATACTATTGATCATAATATTCTACTTGATAGATTAGAACACTATGTTGGACTTAATGGAACTTTGTTGCAGTGGTTTAGATCTTATTTATCTGATAGGTTCCAGTTTGTTCATGTAAATAATGAGTTTTCTTTCAACTCAAAGCTTAGTCATGGAGTTCCACAGGGATCTGTGCAAGGCCCTACTCTTTTTAGTTTATATATGCTTCTGTTAGGCAACATTATTAGAAAGCACTGTATGCATTTTCATTGTTATGCAGATGACACACAATTATACCTGTCAATGAAGCCAGATGATAGTAATCAGTTAGCCAAGTTAGAAGTCTGTCTTAAGGAAATCAAAGCTTGGATGGTTTGTAATTTCCTGCTATTAAATTCAGATAAGACTGAAGTCATTCTTGTTTGTCCAAAAAACCTTAGAAATACCTTTCCAAATCAATCTTTCAGTTTTGATGCGGTTACTCTTTCTCTTAATAGCTCTGTGAGGAACCTTGGATTTATTTTTGATCAAGATCTGTCCTTCAATTCACATATTAAATTTGTTTCTAAGACTTCCTTCTATCATTTGTGTAATATTGCCAAGATTAGGAGCATCTTGTGTCAGAGTGATGCTGAGAAACTGATCCACGCTTTTGTTAGCTCGAGATTAGATTATTGTAATTCTTTATTATCAGGCTGTCCTAAAACATCTTTAAAAAGTCTTCAGCTGATCCAAAATGCTGCAGCAAGAGTTTTAACAGGTACTAGAAAGAGAGATCATATCTCTCCGGTTCTGGCCTCCCTTCATTGGCTTCCCATAGAGTTTAGAATTAAGTTTAAAATCCTTCTTCTTACTTACAAAGCTCTAGACAATCAGGCTCCTTTTTATTTAGTCTCAACTCTAAGTTGGCGGCTAAGGGCACTTCACTTTAAGCGGACTTAACTGTTTGAGTGTGACTGTCGCCAAACTGCGACATAACCCCTAGTGGTCAACAGTGTTGTAAACTAGTCTGATCAGATGTCAGAACTTTCCAAGGCTATAACTTCAAAGTGGTAAGAGATAATGGCTTACTGTCAATTAGAAAGATGTAGAATATGATACAAAGTTTCAGATAGGATTAAATCTACACATCTAATTTGCATAGTTCCACGTGCATAATTCATAACTGGTCAAAAGTGGATTTTGGGCATATTTACACAAAGAATGGTTCTGCTTTATGTCACCATTTCATGTTTGGGTTTTTTTTTCTTATCTTTTCTTTAAAGTATTTAAAGAATATGAACCAGAATTTCAGTAGAATTTACTGTCGAAGACCCTTTGACCTTTTACCTCAAGACTGAAGTTTAGGTTCACCAGCTTGCAGTTCCTAGAGGAATTTTTCTCATAGGAAATTCTGTTACCTGTGTAAGTGTGCTTGGTGATTTGAGAGTAAACCCAGCGAATAACCGTCTCCTTCTGCTGGAGGACCCCCACTTCCTGTAAACCAGACTTCTGACTGAGTGACCTGTCCAGCCAGACACCTGGATTAACACCCCCAACATTAACGATGGCCTATCATGGTCTTACATTTCTCTTGGTAATCTGGGTAAATGTTTAAAACCAGGAAAATGGTTTATAGGGGATCTATTTTAAAACCACCAATAAGGATAACCTTTAAAAACTTGAAAATATAACACCACTTGAGAAATACCTTCTTGAATTTTACCCAAGAAAAATGAACATTGAATCAGTGATCTCACAGAGTCCCATACTGTCTTTTAATATGCTGTGGTATTTATTAAAAATCAGCAAAGCTCTGCCAAAACAGGATAAACTTGCATTGAACAGTCAATAAAATCCAAAGGATAAAAAGTAAAAATCAAAATCAAGACCCTGATTGTAAGACCTTGATTCAAAAGTCAAAAGTTGTAGAATCAGTCATTTGATCAAAAATCAAAAGTTTAAAAAAAAAAAAAACAAAGAAAAAAAACCCAATAAAGTTCAAAAATCATCACAATCAAATCAAAATGATGAAAGTTAAAAATCAAATAAAAAAACTGATTGAAAAACCTTGATTCAAAAAGTTGAAAGTTGTAAAATCAGTCATTTGATCAAAGGAATAAAAAAAGTTTCAGAAACCCAATTATGTTCAAAAATCATTAAACAGTCCAAAAATCAGAATGAAAAATCAACCAAAAACATACAGAACTTGAATAAAATCAGAATAAAACAAACCCTTTGAATAAAACCTGATAAAAACATTTAATTACTCTGTGGATAAATGTCTAAAAAGCCTAGATGGTGAGATTTGTGGAAAAAGGATATGCATGATAGCTGATCTTCCCTGTTGAGGCTCCTCTTCAGGGGAAGAGGTGAGGCGGCAAGGAGGGGACAAGCAGCTGTGGCCCGGTGTTCCTCTTTAGGCTGGGCAGTGGGGCCGTCTTGGCTGGGGAAGAGCGGTGATTCGAGTCCCCGAAGCGGTGCCTTCAGCCCGGGGAGATTTCACTGCTTCTGCTTTCCCTCGCTGTTGATCCACAGTGAAGATGACTCACAGCCTCCAGGCTGAGAGCGAGACCAGCTGCTGTAATCTTCAGTTCCTCAATTTCTTCCTCTTCAAAGTGTCATTTTCACACTTAAGAGCAGCAGATGTAAAAAGAGTTGAGATGAAAAACTGGTTCACTTCTCCTCTGGCAATCCTATTCTTCAGCCTGCTGCTCTGGTAGGATGTTGCCTCTTGGAGATCCGCCAAAAAATGAACATTTTGGGCAAATAGGGCTTGGCTTAAATACCCTCACCCAAGTTCTCTGATTGGTCCCAAACTCACCCTAGGCTTCTTGGCCTCTTATGACTAAAATTAAGTTTTATATAACAATTACCTCATTCTGCACATGTTCTGGCTAGTCAATTCTCGTAAACCATGTGACTGGTCAGGCGCTCATGACTCATGGCCCATCTTGGGACTTTCTTGCTAGCCTCTCAGCATTTTCCATCACCAAAATACCCCAATTTAAGATAAGATAAGATAAGATAAGATAAGCCTTTATTAGTCCCACAATGGGGAAATTCCAGGATTGCAACAGCACAGGGACAGCAACACTCAGAGCAACAATCAGAAGGCAAGAAAAAACAACATCTAGCAAACATATGTCCATATTACTATAAATGTATATATATAGACACACAGTGCAGAGCATTATGGCTGGTGGATGTGCAGCAGAAAGTCTAAGCTCTCTCTCCGCGGATGCAGCGGGCCAGCTGGAAGTCTTTGGGCATGATGGTGACCTCCTTAGCGAAGAAGAGACCACCAGGTGGGTCTCGCTGGTCTCCTGCAGAGCCATGACGGCGAAACTCAGGAAACGCAGGACGGTCTTGAAGTCCTGAGCGATCTCCCTCACCAGGCGCTGGACGGGCAGCTTACGGATGAGCAGCTCCGTGGATTTCTGGTAGCGACGGATCTCTCTCAGAGCCACGGACCTGTGACGGCGAGGCCTCTTCACTCTGCCGGTGGCCAGAGCGCCTCTCCGAGCAGCCCTGGTGGCTAGCTGTCTCCTGGGGGGCTTCTTCCTCCAGTAGATTTTACGGGCGGTCTGCTTGGTTCTTGCCATCGCTCTTTATTATTCTGTCTTATATTTCTTTCACGCCGCCTAAACTCCAGCCCGGCACCCGCTTCGTTTTCACTACAGCTCCCGGTATGTCGAGTTTCCCATTAGCACCGGGCGGCGGCCAAGTGCTAGCTAGCACTAGCTCCTCCCCGCTGTAACGTCTCCCGCTGCAAACCGTGGCTCCGTCCGCCGACCCGGGAGACCCCCGGGGCGATCCGTGCGTCCGTGATATATATACAGAGTGAAAGGTGTAGAAAGAAGAAGGAAGATAAAAAAAAGGCTGTTGCAACAGGCAGCCGACTCGTGTGGCGCCGCCGGTCCGGCAGAGCCGGAACTGGAAATTTGCTGGACATTCAACTTTCATTTCCTCATTTCTCATACATTTCCAGTAAACAGGGTTCTTTCCAACATTTCACAATCTGTCTTCACATAAAACCTTCTTTTGTGCAGTTAAAAGGTACATACAATCAAACAGTTTGATTACACTCATTATTTCAAGTGATTACATACATTACATGTACTTCTTAATCAATAAGTATACATTTGCTTCACAGAATCACATTTTCATAGCATGCTTTTAATATGGCTTTTGCATTCAGTCTCTATGCTTCACCAGTGTGGCCTTCTGCTCCCATCTTTTCTGACTGTTGGAGTGTGGGCCTTTTGGTAATTTCTTGACTGTTGCCGGCTACCTTGTGTAGATCTTTGAAGCCTATTATGATCAGCAGCAGGATTGCTCATTTTCCTTCCATAAGGGGCATATTGGTGTGATTGGGAAGGCTGACCGCTTTCAGCCTTTCTGCGGTGATTGGGGTCATGTCGTGGGGTAATCGAACAGTACACAAACCACAATACAATAAGACCTACTGCTGGTGGAGTGTTGAAGGTAATGTGTTCATTGGTCCACTCTCGTCATCTATGATCCTTATTTTGTCTTCTGCCAGGCAATTTTTCTTTCTGTTCCACATCCAGAAAGTCTCACATGAATCTTGTTATTTATTCCACCTCAAATTCCATCATAAATGCTGTGATTATTTGCAATTTCATTCAAAAACGCCACTGTCATCCCACTGGTGACGGGACATATTTAACTGTGGATGTCTTCTTCTTCTTCTTCTTCTTCTTCTTCTTCTCCATTTCTTAATTCAATTCAATTCAGTTCAACTTTATTTGTATAGCGCCATTTCACAACAACAGTAATCTCATAGCACTTTCAACTGTATAGGAAACCCCCACAGTTGCAGAAAAACCCGAGCAATCAGGTGATCCCCTGTGAGCAAGTGCTTGGCGACGGTGGAGAGGAAAAACTCCCTTTTAACAGGAAGAAACCTCCAGCAGAACCAGGCTCAGGGAGGGGCAATCATCTGCTGCGACTGGCTGGGGGTGAGGGGATAGAGAAGATGAAAAGAACAGACATGTAGAAAGCAAACAGCACAATGGGGACTCAATCTATGGGCGAGTACAAACAGATGTTAATGACCAACAAAAAATAAATATTTCATTGAGAGTGAAGAAAGAAGTGCTGCCCAGTGCAATTATTGGAGGTCCCCCGGCTGTCTAAACCTATTAGCATCATAACTAAGGGAGGGTTCAGAGACACATGATCCCTCCCTAGTTGTAGTCCATATCAAAAAGGAAGGTTTTAACCCTATTCTTAAAAAAAGAGATCGAGTCTGACTCCCGAATCCAGATTGGCCACAGTGTCAGCTGGGGCCAGTGTCACAAGGGTCAGCTCCACAGTGTTCCCCTGGGAGGCCCTTTTCAACTGAAGTCACATAGAGTGTTGACCCAACCCCTGCTGCAGCAGAGAACATCGTGCCCCGGGAATTCAGGAAAGTGATTTTCCATTCTCATTCACCAAATAACAAATTATCTTACCTGATTCCTGGTGGTGAGGCTCAGCTCATGCAGTTCTCTGAGCTCTCACTGCCTGCTGCAGCTACAGTATAAGCCTTTCACCTGCTTTGTCCGTGTCTGCTATTTTTCCCGAGTGCCTGTCAGTTCCAGAGATGGAGGGGGAGCACTAGTACTGAGCTGATATCTGTGCCGACAATGGAGGGTCCCCGGGCCTCAGCTACACAGAATCCAGCATATACAGGAAGCTCACCTCCTGTCACCACACAGGGCCAGCCACCGATATAGGACACCTCTCTAGTGGGGTCCTGGAACTGCTTTAACCACCATGCCTGATGCAGGGGCTGCCGCAGCAGAGTCAGAGCTGAACCTCCAGAAGGCAGGGCCTGAAGTACCATTGCTTGGATCGACAGAGTCCTGGATGGCGGTGGAGCTCGAGCTCAGGTAAGTGCTTTCCTTAGTTTTCATTGCTTCTGTTTTGGAGAGCTCTTGACTGGCTTTTGATGAGGTGAGCCAGGTGCAGCTGTTAGCTTCACCTGAGCTAATCTTGTCGGGCTCCACTGCTGTCGGTGACCCTGACCCTGTCTCTCTGTCTTTTCTGTCCGAGCTTTCCCCCAGGGTTACCGAGGATATTCCACCCTTGCCAGATGTCTCCGTGGGTCCAGGCTCGCAGCCTGATATCACCGTGGGTCCAGCTACCCCGGCTGAGGTCATTGAGGATGCTCCGTCCCAGCCCGGGACCTCCGTGGGTGCAACTTCGGCCCAGTGCAGGTCCTCCGTGGGTGCCGCTCCCCCTCCGGTTGAGGTCGTTGAAGGTGCTCTGTCCCAGCCTGGGACCTCCATGGGTGCAGCTCCTCCTCAGTCCGGGTCTCTGTGGGTGTTGTGTCCCAGTCAGGGACCGTCATGGGTGCTGTGCCCCAGCCTAAAACCAACTTGGGTGCTACACTCCAGTGTGGGCCCGCCATGGGTGTTATGCCCCAGCCCAGGGGCCACCCTGGGTGCAGCTTTGGCTCAGTCCGGACCCACCAAGTGTGCACCGTTGGTCCAGTCCGGGACCACCATGGGTGCTGCTCCACTTCAGCCCGGAGCCACCGCGGGTGCAGCTTTCCTCCAACCCGGAGCCATCGCAGTTGCTTCTTTACTCCAGTCCGGAGCCTCGGTAGGTGCAACCTTGTCCCACTGCAGGACCACCGAGGGTGAAGCCTTGGTCCAGCCAAACCCCCTGAGTGTGTAGCTATATCCCAGTCAGGGACCACCGTGGGTGCAGCATCGCTCCACCGAGGAGCCACCATGGGTGCTGCTTAGCTCCAGTCTGGAGCCTCCGCGGGTGCAACTTTGTCCCAATCCGGGACCACCGAGGGTGCTGCTGGCCAGTCCAAGGGCGTCTTGGTTCTCTCTCCTTCGCCAGACACCATCGTGGTTCCCCCTCCTGTGCCAGATGCAGTCGCGGTTCCCCCTCTTGTGGCGGACGCCATCGTGGTTCCCCCTCCTCGGCTCTCCTTCCCTTCGCTGGGCTTTCCCGTGGCGGAGTTGCCTCCTGGGCCATCCCTCCTATCCAGGTGGCTAAAGAACGCTGGTCGGCCACCTGACAGATTGTGCCATTGGGTTGAGTGGCCCTTATTCTCCTGTAGGCCACCCAACTCATACCACCGTCTGTAAGGTCTGGGACTTCGGCCAGCTGCCCGAACTGTTTTGTTCTTTGGCCTAGGTGGCCTAGGGGCCTGGTATTGCCTGGGTTCAGGTCCTGTGCGGAGTTTGTGTTTTTGTTCCTCCTAAGCCTGTTCTCCCCACCTCTCACCTGTGGTGGTTTTTTATTGTTATACCTTTTTATTGGGATGGGGGGCTTTATTTTCCTTTTTTGGTGTTTCCTTGGGATGTCTGGATTCCACCCCTTGGGGGAGGGGGTCTTTCATGAGGCTGAATGTGGTGTGTCACCGGGCTCAGGCTCTTAATTTAATTCCCATTATTTTATGTATTTGTACAGTGTTGTGTAATTTTCTTGTATGTTGGTTTATGATGTTTCTTGGGTGGTTTATCGTTCTGTTTGTTATTTATGTTCTTAGCACTGTTATTCTTTTGTCAATTTCTGTAGTTTAGGATTTCTTTTTTGTTTTTCTGTGACACGAGTGTCCTACCTTCTCTTCCAGACACTCCCACCCTGTCATCTGCTCACTGTCTGTTCTCTAGTCGTCTCAGCTGTGAGTGGTTGTGTAATTAGGTCACCTGCCCACTCATGCTCCCTGCACCTGCTGCCTATTGTTTCATCTTGTTCCCCCTGCTATTTAAAGACTGTCATGTTGTTTCCTCACTGCGGCAGTCTTGGTTAAAATTCCCTTTCTCATCTCCAGCAGAGCCAAACCCTACTCTGGTGAGTTTGTCTCAAGTCATCTCAGTTTAAGTAAGTTTTTTCCCAGTGTCTGTTTTTGGGTTTTGTGTTGTGCACTTTTTGGGACTTGTGTAATAATTTCCACTAACTGCAGTTCAGCGCGTGGGTCTCAGTTCTCTGCCCTGAGAGGCAATTTATGACACAGTGTGTTAACAAGAATACTCCAAAACTATTGGATGGATTTTGATGAAATTTTTACCAGAGGTGGTCCTTGGCCTAATGCAGTTTTGAAACTCTTTACCAGTTTTTAAATTGTGTTGATAGGGAAAGTAAAACCAGAATTATAATAAACAATTTCCATCATGTTTTTCCGACTATTTTTGTCACATTTGGTGGACACCAGAGTGGTGGCCCAGTTGTTAGAGCATCCGCCCCACAACTGGGAGGTTGTGGGTTCAAATCCTGGCCGGGTCATACCAAAGACCATATAAAAAGGACTTTCCACCTTCTAGCTTGATGCTCAGCAAAATAGAACAGAGAAAGGAAAGTTAGTTAACGCACAGAGCTACCAGAGGACTGATCCCCCCCCCCACTGTAGCTTTCACTAATCACAGTAACTGTGTGGCTAAGGGTCAGAGAAACAGAGATAGGCGCTGCCTCATACACCACATGGTCTCCCACATGCTGTGGAAGGGATTAACGTGGTGTACATTTGGAGCAACAAAAATGGTAAAAATGGAAAGTAAAACCAAAAGTGTGGATCCTAAACACTATGTTTGTTTGACGTTGATAGACGATGTAAACACTGAGATATGGTTTTAATATCGTAGCACTGCCACATAAAGTACTTCATAAAGTGCAATGCATCGACATATTGCACTTTATGAATAAAATTATAAATACATAAAAATAAGCTTAATTATCATAAATAATAAAGTGGAATTGTAGCCAAAGGGACAGGAGGATAAGCCCAACTGGGAATGTCTAAACAGGGATCTGAACCCACAACCTCTGGCTCCAGAGGTTGTGGGTTCAACCTGAGAACAAAGCTGTGTAATATATTCATTTTTTGTGGTATTGTTACAAAATTTTGACCTGAGCTGGATAACACTTGGTTCTACATTTCTGTTGCATTTTCCAGCCCGGATCTGAAGCTGTGTGTTATTTGCAAGCATTTGTATCCAAAAAAACACCCAGGCGAAATTTATTTTCTTCAAGTTCACTATGTTTAGATGACTGTTACTCAGTGGCCGGAGCACTTAGAGAGATTATGACTGTTTTGCCAAAAAATTCAAAGTGTTTTCTTTTAAATGAGAGCAACCCCATGAAGATGCTGCAAAGGGTTGAAGAACAGTTTTGATTTACTTTCGGCACGCTATTTTTTGGCGTTTTTAGGGAAATTGACCAGAGTGCAAGGGGTTAAGACACTGGTGTGAAAAAAGTCAACAGTACAAACCATTCATCAGTGACTTTGAAAATAATGCCTCATTTTTAAGAAAAGTAACCAAAACAATTATTTGCTGAAGACTGTATTATTGGATGTGCCAGTGCAGAAGACACTGCATACTTTTGTGCTAGTACCAGTATATGGAGGAATTCTGGGCCATATTAGCATCTGTATTTCCTAATAATGTGGATAGAAGAGAGAACCTGCAGGGTCTTGGCCCTGCACGGCACATGATTGGACACCCCGGGTTAGGGTTTAATGGGATTTAACATTTTAACACAAACTGCTGTATGGTTCATAATTCTGTTGACAGACTTATACCAAACCAGAAGTGATTTCTCAAACTGCTGGAATGTTCTTAGACAGCTTTTCCAATCTCTGTATTTAATTTATGTCACTTGCTGGTAACCTTGACACAAACGGACTTTAAAACATTCACTAAAAAGGTTAAAAACTGGCTGAAAAATAAACAAGAATGTACTCATGTATGAATTGATTGTCTACAAGGTGAGAGTGAATGAAGGGAAGGAATGAATGTGTTTGTTTATAGTGAGTGACGAAGGGAGGGAGGCCTGAAATAGGCAAATGTGAGTCAGGTTGTTATATTTGTGTATTTATAATATTTATAGTATTTATAATATTTATAATTGTGTATTTATAATCTTTTTGCATTGATGTATGTGGTTATTGTGTATTTTCTTTATTTCTTTTCTTTTTTTTACTTGATTCTCTTTTCTAAAGCCCATCCAGGGACAAGAGTTGCAAATTAGCTAATAGCTATACACTCTATGTGCAACACATCAGATTGATTGCCATTGATTAATTGTCTATGTTTATTGCACTGTCCCTGTCAAATAAACTAATCTATCTATCTATAAAAGTGGAGACACATCTGCAAAACGTACAAAAGTTTATTGTTAAAATTCCCAGTGCAATACCACATGAATACATGTATAATTCACTGTTGATGCTGAGAATATATATTTATACAGTATCTACATGTAGCCAGCAAAATTCAATATGGTATATATCCAGTTAATCCATGTATTTCTCCATGTAACTGTCATGGTGCGGCCTTCATGGTCCGCAAATGAGATGCTATAGGCCACCGATGAGTTTGCACAATTTATTAAAGAGAGACTAATGACAAAATAATGAGCCACGGGGGGCTAAAACACAACTAAGGTAATGACACAGACAAAGGAACACAGATTCACAGATTCTCAGAATAACACTTACAATAACCGATGAAGATGAAGGGTTGTTCACGAGGGAACGTCTGACGAGATTGCAGCCGGGATTAGCCCTCAGCTGCCTCCTTAAAACCCCGAGATAGCCCAATCAGTGGGGAGAGTGATTAGGGGAGATGCTGAACAGCTGTCACAACGTGACCCAGCTTTGACAGCCGGAAGCCCTGCCGTGACACTGTCAGAATAAAGGCTCGGAGAGCCATAGGGAACACACACACCAAATGGGAGGAAAATACTGCATGACCCGAGCGTGGACAAAATCGGCGCTCAGACCACGGCAGTAACCTTGTGACTGCATTATTTTAATTGCTTTTAATCCTAGTTCCATTTGTTTTGGCTTAAAATGCATCATAATTGTTAAATATATCTTATTATACCTAACTCAGTACTGTTTACCTGTTGAATTATATATTTTACGGCTCATATACTACAACACGGCACCTGGCGATCAAGTTTGGCAGCTGATCATATTTTGCCACGATACCACTGGCTGGAGCAGGTAAATCCCATGACATCTCAACAGTCTTTCTGTGATTTTGACACAGATCAGAGCAATTTGTTGCACAGGAAGCTAAACATTTCTACAGACATTCTGCAGTTCTGTAACCACTTCGCGTTCGTGAAGTGGGGTGACATCTCATCACTGGGAGCCTGTGTTGTTGTGTGTTGCCACAAGAGAGCCATCTGAAACACACACACACAGAATTTCTCACACATTGTGAGAGTTTGGGTTGTATTGCCAACAACCAGTCAAACTCATTTCAACACTCAACAACACTCACCTGATCACTCACCTGAGCGCTTCGTCACATCAGAGTGCTATTTTGTCGGCTTTTGTTTGTTTTTATTGATTTTATTGATTTCGTTTTAAATCTGTTTGCTGGTATTAGTTTCTGTTTGGTGCTAGCTTGGTACTGCCTTGCTGAAAAGGCCGATCGAACGCACGGGTGATCGGACCCCCAGCTGGGCTGTTTTTACTGGGCTAGGCTACCTGCTAACCTGTTTTTAGCCTTTTTAGCTGTTTTTATCTAACTTGTTTTTAGCTGTTTTAGCTGCT
Organism: Pholidichthys leucotaenia; assembly: GCA_020510985.1. Classification (NCBI taxonomy): domain Eukaryota; kingdom Metazoa; phylum Chordata; class Actinopteri; order Cichliformes; family Pholidichthyidae; genus Pholidichthys; species Pholidichthys leucotaenia. Next base: position 319,878,612 of record CM035845.1, on the reverse strand, counting down.
TTTGGCCGGCTGCTGGCTATCCACCTCATTGCCTGGAACGCCATGGCTCCATCCCTGATGTGTATCTGTTGTGTGCCCCTTCTTAGTAAGGTTTCTGAGCTGGAAGTGAGACTCGCCAACCTCTACAAGAGGTTTCTTTTCCCCACCTGGACACTGGCCGTCCACCCATGGCCACCCCTCCTCCTCCTTCAGCGGCGGCTCAGGTCCGCAAACCCCGGATTAAGACAACTCTAGGTGTGCCAAATTGCACACCAGCTCCAAATAGAAGAGAGTGCATCATCCCGCCTTCACAACAACAACACCCTCGACAAAGTTATTCTCCACGTCAGAACACGCTGACAACCCCCCCCCCCCCAGACAACCATGATAATTGGTGACTCAATTATGAGGAACGTCAGAAGCAGGTACTGTATCACTAGATTTTTTCCCGGGGCTAGAGTCTCTGACATTGAAGTCCTTATGCCTGACCTGCTAAATTAATTCCCCCACGTTCAAACTGTCATAGTACATGTTAGATGCAATAACATCCCAGATGAAGCATCGGAGATTTTAAAGAGTGACTTCAGGAGCCTTCTGTCCACTCTTATGAACTGTCGCAGACATGTGTTTATCTCTGGGCCTTTGGCACCTCTCAGACGAGGCTGCAATTATTTTAGCAGAGCTCTTAGTCTTAATACTTGGCTGTGTTTTACTTGTCCTATTTTTAACATTGGTTTTGTAGACAATTTTAACTTATTTTGGAACCGCCCATCACTTATGAGTCCTGATGGCATCCACCCAAATAGACTTGGTGCACGTGTTTTAAGAGACAATCTGTTCTATTCCATTCAGTGTTCTTTGGTACAGTGACTGAAACTTGGTGTGTTTACTCACTCTGAAGCTCCTGGGTCTGCCAATCATCCCTTTTTTGGTTCTGTTTCCACTTCTCATATTAATTCCATTAATCCATATAACTTGCACTGTTTGGCTCACCCTTCGATTTATAACCCTACAGAGATCGTGTCTCTCTCCCGTTACCCAAAATATTGTAAGTCAAGACAAATACAACACAACCTGATAAATACACGTCTTTCTGCAGCTCCTCCTCATCCACCACCCCTCAACTTTGCCCCTGTCTTCTCCCTTAGAGAACCTTTCTCTGCTCCCCCCAAAGTTAATAAAAAAGTTAATAAAAATATAATGCATAAACATCCCAAAGTGATTAAACAAAATGTTGGTAAAACTCAAATCAAACCTCAAGTCTCTAAATTTAATAATTTGGCCTCTGTTTCTCCCCAAAATTTTAAAATTAAATGTGGTTTATTAAATATTACGTCTCTTAACTCCCGTCTCTGCTAGTCCATGATCTATTAATCGATCACCAGATCGATTTATTATCCCTCACAGAGACTGGGCTTGGGCAAGACTGTGATGGTCTGAATCAGAATCAGAATCAAAATCAGAATCAACTTTATTGCCAAGTATGCTTACACATACAAGGAATTTTACTTATCACTAAGGTGCGCTCGTGTTAAGCGCTCCCTAATGATGCGGCAGCCATACAGGCGCCTCATACAGTGGGGGGTAAAGAGGGGGAGGGGTGACACATTGGGCAGAGAGAAAAAACATAGTTATCAAAATATAGCTCGAGTGAGCAAGATTGTGATCACATAGAAAAAAAAAAAACCCTCTAATTGCACACTGAGCAGACAATACAGATCCACACATTAACAAAGCAAGAGAGAGACCAGTGTGTGTATGTCAGGCATGTGATATCAGTGTGATTGCAGTGTGTGAAGTATCAGTTACTGGTGGACAACAAAAATCCTCTCCTAGGCAATGGCTAGATGTTATGTCCTTGGTGTTCAAAAACATAGAGAACATGTCCACAGAGTTCATCGATCTTCAGTGCATGCCAGATGGTAAAATTCCATGTTAGTCACATGACGCTGTCCTTGGAGAGTTCAGATTGCTGCACATCAGCAATTGTTTGGATTAGAGAGAAGCCAAAACTCCCTTCTGCTTTATCTCTTCTCCTGGAGGAATGAGTTCTCCCAAGGATGCCGAATCAAGGCCTGATGAGCACAGTTCACTTAGAGCATAGAATTCTCATCTCTCATGCAATTCTGTGCATCACAATTTAACATTCACAGGCTTTAAAATCATTCCCTGGAGAGCACCCAGCGACTCCGAGATGTTTCCCACCTTCCGCATTTGCCGCTATCAGTGTTCTCCCCATATGGTCGAATTGTTGAAGGAGCTTCGCCGGGTCCGCATTTTGATTAGCTCTTTTCAACTTCTTTAATTTCCGATACACCAGGAAAACTCCAAAGCCAAACAGCAGAATCCTGTGATCATAGCCAAACAGGTAGATGTCTTCCACATCCTCAATCGAATCACACAGACACATGAGTTTCCAATTGTCCCATGAGTCTCTCACACACCTGGGCTCCCCCGGGCCCGATCTTCTAACTACTAACTAACTAACTAACCTGCACTTATATAGCGCTTTTCTAGTCACAAAGACCACTCAAAGCGCTTTCATTAATACTAACCCTCTATTCTAAGGGCCTATAGGAAACAGATATCTAGGGACAATTTAGAACAGCCAATTAACCTAACATGCATGTTTTTTGGCATGTGGGAGGAAACCGGAGAAATCCCGGAGTAAACCCATGCAACACGGGGAGAACATGCAAACTCCACACAGATCACTGTTGGTCGGGGGCTGGGATCGAACCCACGATCCCACAATCCCCACAATCTGTTTGAAAAAGTGGTCTCAATTGCATTTAAAGCCCAGCTCAATTCCATAATTTTCCATTTGGATTGAGATCAGCGAGAAGTAGAACGAGACACAGACAGGACACAGCAAGCTGGGATCAGTCAAAGGAGGCGGAGGAGGAGAGGAGAAGAAATGCGTCTGCTCTCTCTGAAAGCCGGAAGAAGTTCCTGTCTGAGTGCCGATATCGTCCGCGCTCGGCTCATGCAGTATTTTCCTCCCACCTGGTGTGTGTTCCCTATGGCTCTCCGAGCCTTTGTTCTGACAGCGTCACGGCAGGGCTTCTGGCTGTCAAAGCCGGGTCACGTTGTGACAGCTGTTCAGCATCTCCCTTAATCAATCTCTCCACTGATTGGGTAATCTCAGGGATTTAAGGAAGCAGCTGAGGGCTAATCCTTGCTGCAATCTCTTCAAACATTCCCTCGTCCAACCTCCATCCTGGTTTCACGATTCGTGCCTTTCTCAGTAAGTGTTTTCATTGCGACACTGTTCTTCCTTTGCCATAGTCTTAGTCATAGTTATAATGTGTTTTGCCCCTCGTGGCTCATTATTTTGTCATTGTCTTTCTTTAATAAATTATGCAAACTCATCAGTGACTGATCGGTGATCATTTCATTTGCGGTCCATGAGGGCCGTACCATGACAAAGACAATTATATTGGTTTGAATAAAACAACTCCCTCTGGTTATTTAAACTGTCATAACCCCAGAGGTTCTGGTCGTGGAGGTGGAGTGGCGGCAATTTTCCATTGTAAATTACTAGTTAATGTCAGGCAAAAATTATGTTTTCAATTCAAACGTTTATTTCAAACTCAGGGTTCATATTAAGAGCAAAACTAAAACGAGTAGAAAATAGATAAATAAATAAAAGTATATACAGATCAGCAGACACTCGGCGCTCTTGTAACAACAACAAAAAAAAAAACAAAAACATAATGGGCTCAGTATAAAATGGAACGCCACCACTTCCAAATGCTGGAATGAAGTGTGAGTGACGAGTTGACAATTGCTGATATAAGATGATTGTTACATTCCAGCAGTCTTCTCAAAAAACTGTAAACATTCTTACGTATCAATTCTCCAAAAGACGGAATGTTCACAGACACAAACATCTTGCTTGCACTCGACCTTCGTGGTACATCTAACAACCTTCTTAGGGAGTTATTATATGCAATGCGGATTTTGTTCCTAACAGCAACATTGCTATTAAACCATAAAGGCGAGCAGTACATTGAGATACAGAAGGTCTTGAACAACATACATTTGACATCAGGAGAACATCTATGGAAATTACGCAACAGTAAATTGGTTTGAGCGTACAGTTTCCTGAGATGCCTGTTACAATCAGCATTGGTCTTATCAGATTCAATCCACACACCTAGGTATTTGACTTTTTCAACAAAGTTCAAGCTATTACCACAAAGTGACATAACAGGATTCGACGTATTGACGCCCTTTGGTTTGAAAGCCATACACATAGATTTAGTACAGTTGAACAGGATGTCATTTTTTTTACCAAATTTTTCACATACAGAAAGGAGATGTTGCATCGCTGCGGTAGACAAACTTAACAAACAGAGGTCATCAGCGTAGAAAATGTGATTTAACAGTGCACCGTTAAAGGAGCCGCCCACATTAGTATTGTTCAACAGTACACTGAGATCATCAACATAGACATTAAACAACAAGGGTGACAGTATACCACCTTGTTTAACACCGTTGGTCACATGAAATTTGGATGAGGTGACATTGCCCCATCTAACAACCATAGACTGCCTTCTGTACCAGTATAGCAGGATGCTAACAATGTAAATAGGGATACCTCGATCGATCAATTTTCTGAACAAACCCCAGTGGTTAATCCTGTCAAAAGCTTTGCTAGCATCTAGGAACGTAGCATAAACACTAGTGGAGTGGCTTCTGAAGTAGTCAACAAATTCATGGAGTAGGTAAACAGCCTTGTCAGTTGAAAGAGCTGATTTGAAACCAAACTGATTGTCGTTTGTTCACAGATAATCCTCAATTCTGTTCAGGAATAAACCCTCTAACAGTTTAGATATAACATTAGCAATAGCTATAGGTCTGTAGTTGTTCATGTCAGAAAGACTGGCACACTTGTTTTTCACCAAAGGAATAATAACAGAGTCCATCAACATGTCTGGCATGTAACCATGAACAAACATACAGTTAAAACACAATGACAACAAAATACACAAGTTGAAATCGGCGTTGATAAGACATTCACTGGTGAGACAGTCAGGGCCAGCTGATTTGCCTTTCTTGAGAACTTTGATCAGTGAATCAACTTCAACAGGAGTAACAGCAGAAATATCAGAGGCATCAAACATGTCGTTATACAGACGAATATCATGCATGACATCATGCATGTTTTAATTCCTTTGAGGGCCTGGTCCTCAGTGTGGGGTATGTTGGCTATCTTGGCTTGAACCCAATTCTCTTTGCCATAGTTTATTATCCTCCCTCGGCCTACTCAGAGTTTCTATCCAAATTTGCTGAATTTTTAGCTGATTTAGCGCTGAAATCAGATAGAATAATTATTTTAAGGGACTTTTACATACATGTTGATGTAGAGAGTGCCTGTCTTAATAGGGCATTCAATTCAATTTTAGACTCAATGGGGTTTGCCCAGAAAGTAGAAAATTCTACCCATTATCTCCACCATACACTGGACCTTGTTTTGACTTATGGTATAGATATAGAAAATCTGGTAGTGTCTCCTCATAATCCTGTACTGTCAGACCATTGTCTGTTAACCTTTGATTTCACTATTTCTGATTATTTGACTTCTAAAGAAAAATACTACTACAGCAGATGTCTTTCAGATGATGTTGTTACCAAATTTTTGGAGATTGTCTCCTCTATACCATGGGTCAACACAACGGAAATAAAAGATGGAGAGCCTGTTCCTTTCGTAATTGATTACATGGTAGATATTGTTACAGCCCCTCTGCATCGGACTGTAGATTTGGTAGCCCCTTTAAAAAAGAAAAAGTCTAACCAGAGATTTCTAACCCCTTGGTTTAACTCAGAAACTTGTAGCTTAAAACAGAAGACTTGTCAATTGGAAAGGAAATGGCGTTCTACTAATTTAGAGGAATTCTATTTAGCATGGAGAAATCATCTCTTAATTTATAAAAAAAATCTCTTAGAAAAGCTAGATCAAGTTATTATTCTGCATTAATAGAAGCAAATAAGAATAACCCCAGGTTTCTTTTCAACACCATGGCCAGGCTGACAAAGTGTCAGGACTCGGTCAATCCTCACATTCAATTCAATTCAATTCAATTCAACTTTATTTATATAGCGCCATTTCACCACAACAGTCATCTCATAGCACTATCAACTGTAGGGGGTACCCCCACAGTTGCAGAAAGACCCCAGCAATCAGGCGATCCCCTGTGAGCAAGCACTTGGCGACAGTGGAGAGGAAAAAACTCCCTTTTAACAGGAAGAAACCTCCAGCAGAACCAGGCTCAGGGAGGGGCAGTCATCTGCTGCGACTGGCTGGGGGGTGAGGGGATAGAGAAGAAGAAAAGAACAGACATGTAGAGAGCAAACAGCACGATGGGGACTCAATCTATGGGAGAGAACAAACAAATGTTAATGACCAGCAAAAAAAAATATTTCATAGAGAGTGAGGAAAGGAGTGAGGCCCAGTGCATTACTGGAGGTCCCCCGGCTGACTAAACCTATTAGCAGCATAACTAAGGGAGGGTTCAGAAACACATGATCCCTCCCTAATTGTAGGCTATATCAAAAAGGTAGGTTTTAGCCCTATTCTTAAAAACAGAGATCGAGTCTGACTCCCGAATCCAGATTGGCAGCTGATTCCACAGGAGAGGAGCTTGATAACTGAAGGCTCTGCCTCCCATTGTACTTTTGGAGATTCTAGGTATTACAAGTAATCCTGCATTTTGGGAGCGTAGTGCTCTGTTAGGATAATACGGTAGTATCAGATCTTTTAAATAAAAAGGAGCCTGATTGTTTAGAGCTTTGTAAGTAAGAAGAAGGATTTTAAACTTAATTCTAAACTCTATGGGAAGCCAATGAAGGGAGGCCAGAACCGGAGAGATATGATCTCTCTTTCTAGTACCTGTTAAAACTCTTGCTGCAGCATTTTGGATCAGCTGAAGACTTTTTAAAGATGTTTTAGGACAGCCTGATAATAAAGAATTACAATAATCTAATCTCGAGCTAACAAAAGCGTGGATCAGCTTCTCAGCATCACTCTGAGACAAGATGCTCCTAATTGTGGCAATATTACGCAAATGATAGAAGGCAGTCTTAGAAACAAATTTAATATGTGAATTGAAGGACAAATCCTGATCAAAAATAACTCCAAGGTTCCTCACAGAGCTATTAAGAGAAAGAGTAACTGCATCCAAACTGAAAGTTTGATTTGGAAAGGAATTTCTAAGGTTTTTTGGACCAACAAGAATGACTTCAGTCTTATCTGAATTTAATAGCAGGAAATTATAAGTCATCCAAGCTTTGATTTCCTTAAGACAGGCTTCGATCTTGGCTAATTGATTAGTATCATCTGGCTTCATTGACAGGTATAATTGTGTGTCATCTGCATAACAATGAAAATGTATACAGTGCTTTCTAATAATGTTGCCTAACGGAAGCATATATAAACTAAAAAGAGTAGGGCCTAGCACAGATCCCTGTGGAACTCCATGACTAAGCTTTGAGCTGAAAGAAAACTCATCATTTACATGAACAAACTGGAACCTATCAGATAAATAAGATCTAAACCACTGCAACGAAGTTCCATTAAGTCCAACATAATGTTCTAATCTATCAAGTAGAATATTATGATCAATAGTATCAAAAGCTGCACTAAGATCTAAAAGGACAAGTACAGAAACTAGTCCATTATCAGATGCAATGAGGAGGTCGTTAGTCACCTTCGCTAAGGCTATTTCAGTACTATGATGGATTCTAAACCCAGATTGAAACTCTTCAAGTAAACCATTTCCCTGCAGGTGGTCAAATAATTGCGTAGCAACAACTCTTTCTAAGATTTTTGAAATGAAAGGGAGATTAGAGATTGGTCTATAGTTAGCTAAAGCTCCTGGATCTAGCATTGGCTTTTTGAGTAAGGGTTTAATTACAGCCGTTTTAAAAGCCTGGGGTACATGGCCTAAAGTTAATGAAGAATTGATTATATGAAGAATAAAGCTACCAATAAGTGGGAAGACTTCTTTAAATAACCTGGTAGGAATAGGGTCTAAAAGACAAGTTGAAGGTTTGGATGAGGAAACTATTTTGTCTAACTCACAAAGGTCGATTGGAGTAAACTCATCAAGACAGACATCAATAGAAGGAGTTGTAGTAGTTACAGTATTTAAGTTAACTGTGGGAAGAATCTGACTGATTTTATCTCTGATGGATGAAATTTTATTATTGAAAAAGTTCATAAAGTCCTGACTAGTAAGCTCTAAGGGGATGCTAGGATTGGCAGAGTCCTGACTCTTTGTCAACCTGGCTACAGTACTGAAAAGAAACCTGGGATTATTCTTGTTCTCTTCTATTAATGCAGAGTAATAACTCGTTCTAGCTTTTCTAAGAGATTTTTTATAAATTAAAAGATGATTTCTCCAAGCTAAATAGATTTCATCTAAATTAGTAGAGCGCCATTTTCTTTCTAATTGACGAGTCTTCTGTTTTAAGCTACGAGTTTCTGTGTTGAATCAAGGAGTTAAAAATCTCTGATTAGATTTTCTTTTTTTAGGGGGCCACCAAGTCTAGAGCCTGATGCAGAGAAGCTGAAACACTATCCACCATGTCATCAATTACAGAAGGAGCAAGCTGTCTATAGCTTATTTCCGTTGTGTTGACACATGGCATAGAGGAAACAATCTGCATAAATTTGGAAACAGCATCATCTGAGAGGCATCTACTGTGATAATATTTTTCTTTAGGAGCCAAATAGTCAGAAATAGTAAAATCAAATGTTAACAGACAATGGTCTGACAGTACAGGGTCATGAGGAGACACTACAAGATTTTCTATTTCTATGCCATATGTCAGAACAAGGTCCAATGTATGGTGGAGGTAATGAGTAGAATTTCCTACTTTCTGAGAAAACCCAATCGAGTCTAATATTGAATTAAAAGCCACATTAAGGCAGTCACTATCTACATCCACATGTATATTAAAGTCCCCTACTATAATTATTCTATCAGATTTCAGCACTAAATCAGCTAAGAAATCAGGAAATTCGGATAAAAATTCTGAATAGGTTGATGGGGGACGATAAACTATGGCAAATAAAATTGGGTTTAACCTGAAATTGCTAAAGTGCCCAACACTGAGGACCAGGCCCTCAAAGGAATTATAACATGTTTTTTGCTTTACATTAACTAGTAATTTGGAATGGTAAATTGTTGCTACTCCTCCTCCACGACCAGAACGTCTGGGATTTTGACAGTTTAAATAACCAGAGGGAGTTGATTCATTTAAACCAACATAATCCTCTTGTCCTAACCAAGTCTCTGTAAGGGAAATTAAATCAATCTGATGATCAATTAACAGATCATGGACTAACAGAGACTTGGGAGTTAGAGACCTAATATTTAATAAACCACATTTAATTTTTAAATTATGAGGAGGAACAGAGGCCAAATCATTCAATTTAGAGGCTCTATGTTTAATTTGAGTTTTACCAATATTTTGCTTTATCACTTTGGGATGCTTATACATTATATTTTTATTCACTTTGGAGGGAGCAGACAACGATTCTCTGATGGGGAAGACAGGGGCTAAGCTGAGGAGTGGCGGATGAAGAGGAGCTGCAGAGAGGTGTGTAAGACTGCGACTCTGCTTCCTGGTCCCAACTCTGAGTAGTCATGGTTTTGGAAATTTGGATAAAAAAGATGCCAGATTGTTAGATAAATGAGAAGCACCATCCAAAGTGGGATGAATGCTGTCTTGTCTCATAAGACCAGGTTTTCCCCAAAAAGAGCTCCAATTGTCAATGTAGCCCACGTCATTTTTAGGACACCACACAGACAGCCAGCGGTTCAAGGATGACGAGCGACTAAACATGTCATCACTGGTCAGATTGGGGAGGGGCCCAGAGAATACTACAGTGGCAGACATCGTTTTTGCAAACTCACACACCGATTCTACATTAAGTTTCGTGACTTCCGACTGCCGGAGACGGATGTCATTAATGCCGGCGTGAATAACAATTGTGGAGTATTTAGTTACTTTTAGCCAGCATTTTCAAATTTGACTCGATGTCGCCTCCTCTGGCCCCAGGAATGCATTGGACTATGGCCGCTGGAGTCTCTAGGTTCACGTTTCTGACTACAGAGTCGCCAATGATCAGAGTTTTTTCCTCAGCGGGTGTATCGCTGAGCGGGGAAAAACGATTAGAAACGTGAACAGGTTGGTGGTGAACCGGGGCTTTGCGACTAGGCTTCCTTCTCACCGTCACCCACCCAGTCTCCTCGCTGCTGAGGAGAGCCGAGGGACCGCTGACAGTGGGACCTAAGCTAGCTAGCTCCGCTGCAGCTAATGGGCGTCCGTCGAGATTAACTGGCGCAGACGGTGTTTCAATGCAGCGGAGCCGGGATTCCAAATCAGACAACCTCGCCTCGAGCGCCTCAAAAAGACAACATTTATTACATTTACCGTTATCGCTAAAAGAGGCAGAGGTGTAGCTAAACATCTGACAGAGAGAGCACACCAGAGGAGGAGAGGAAAGAGATCTAGTAGCCATAACTAGTGGCTAGCTAGTGGCTGGAGAGCTGGAGAGCAAACCACACAGGCAGACAGCAAAACAGGAAGTGACGATACGTTACCACAAGGAAGTGACGATCTCCTGACTCGTGAATAGAGGGTCTATTCCTGTTTGTTCTATTATCCTCACATCCCCCCTGAGCTTTCTAATCAGAACTTTCTGAACTTTTTCAACCATAAAATTTTATCTATTAGAGATAAAATCAGTCAGATTCTTCCTACCGTAAACTTAAGTACATTAACTACTACAACTCCCTCAATTGATATCTGTTTAGATCAGTTTACTCCAATCGACCTCTGAGAGTTGGATAAAATAATCTCCTCATCTAAGCCTTCATCTTGCCTTTTGGACCCTATTCCTACCAGATTATTTAAAATTGTCTTCCCAATTATTGGTAGCCATATTCTTCATATAATTAATTCTTTAACTCTGGGTTACAGTATGTACCACTGGCTTTTAAAACTGCTGTAATTAGACCTTTACGCAAAAAGCCAATGCTTGATCCAGGAGTTTTGGCTAACTATCGACCAATCTCTAATCTGCCTTTCATTTCAAAAATCTTGGAAAGAGTTGTTACTGTGCAATTGTTTGACCACTTGCAGGGAGTTGGTTCGTTTGAGGAGTTTCAATCTGGGCTCAGAGTTCATCACAGCACTGAAACTGCCTTAATGAAGGTCACTAATGACCTCCTTATCACATCTGATAATGGACTTGTTTCTGTTCTTGTCCTCTGAGATCTTAGTGCAGCCTTTGACACTATTGATCATGCCATTCTACTTGATAGATTAGAACACTATATTGGACTGAGTGGAACTCCACTGCAGTGGTTTAGATCTTATTTGTCTGATAGATTTCAGTTTGTTCACATTAATAATGAATTTTTTTCCACCTCTAAGCTCAGTCACGGAGTGCCACAGGGATCTGTGTTAGGCCCTACTCTTTTTAGTTTATATATGCTTCCGTTAGACAATATTATTAGAAAGCACTGTATACATTTTCATTGTTATGCAGACGACACACAACTATACCTGTCAATGAAGCCCAATGATTGTAATCAATTAGCCAAATTAGATGCCTGTCTTAAGGATATCAAAGCTGGGATGACTTGTAATTTTCTGCTATTAAACTCAGATAAGACTGAAGTCATTCTTGTTGGCCCAAAACACCTTAGAAACTCCTTTCCAAATCATGCTCTTAATTTGGATGCCACCACTCTCACTCTGAAGAGTTCAGTGAGGAACCTTGGAGTTATTTTTGATCAAGATCTGTCCTTTAATTCACATATTAAATTTGTTTCTAAGACTGCCTTCTATCATCTGCACAATATTGCCAAGATTAGGAGCATCTTGTCTCTGAACGATGCTGAGAAACTGATCCACACCTTTGTCAGCTCTCGATTAGATTATTGTAATTCGTTATTATCAGGTTGTCCTAAAATATCCTTAAAAAATCTCCAGTTGATCCAAAATGCTACTGCAAGAGTTTTAACTGGCTCTAGAAAAATCTCCCCGGTTCTGTCCTCCCTTCATTGGCTTCCCATAGAGTTTAGAATTAAGTTTAAAATCCTTCTTCTCACTTTCAGTGCTCTCAATAATCAGTCCCCCTTATATATAAAAGATCTGATATTACCTTACCATCCTAATAGAGCACTACGCTCCCAAAATGCTGGATTACTTGTAATGCCCAGAATCTCCAAAAGTACATTCGGAGGCAGAGCCTTCTGCTATCAAGCTCCTTCTCTACGGAACCAATTACCACTCTGGGTCTGGGAGTCAGACTCAGTCTCTGTTTTTAAGAACAGAGTAAAATCCTTCCTTTTTAATATAACCTACGATTAGGGAGGAATTTTGTGTCTCTTAACCCTGCTTCTGTTCTGCTGTTAATAGATCCATACTGCTGGGTGACCTCCAATAATGTGCTTGGCATCTCACTGTTATGTTCTTTATGTCTGTCCTCTTTATCCTCTCTATCCCCTCACCCCCAGCCAGTCGCAGCAGATGGCTGCCCCTCCCTGAGCCTGGTTCTGCTAGAGGTTTCTTCCTGTTAAATGGGAGTTTTTCCTCTCCACCGTCGCTAAGTGCTTGCTCACAGGGGAACGTCCTGATTGCTGGGTCTTTCGAAAATTGTGGGGTTTTCTCTGCATTTTGTAGCACTATGAGATGACTTATGTTGTGATGTGGTGCTTTATAAATAAAGCTGAATTGAATTGGAATTGAATTAGAATACATATTTCAGTACGTAACAGCGATAACTTGCCGACATTACAATGTTGTACGGTGGATTAAAGTTGCATTAGCAATCACTAGCTTTCCTTCATATGTGATGCAGTTCGTATCCTCATGTCTTCCGCTTTATACTGTTTATAGTTTCCTAAACACTCCAGTACTTTTCCAGAGTGTGTCGTCTCGCCGCCTATAGCCTTCTGTTCTCCCTTTTTAGCTTTACTCTAGCAAAAAAAAGCCAAAGAACACAGTCGCCTCATATCCTGCCATCTTGTGTTTCGCCTGCGTTGCTTATTTTTACATAAAGTTACGCTTGTTTTACACCCGTTACACTTATTTTACGTAACGGGAGGGTTGCGCCACCTCCCTGTAACAAGTCCCACCCACATCAAGTGGTACTGTCAGTGTTAATGGAAACACAAGCGTACCGAACCAAACTGTACTGTACGGTACTGAACCAGGCCAAACTGACACTAGAGGAAAAGGGCCTTAACCCTTTAACTGCGGTAATGCAAGGCAACTCAAGCCCCCCCCCCCCCCAAGTGGTCAAGAGTGGTAAAAACATTTGTCAATAAAATAGTTCAGATTTCCAAGGCTTTAACTTGATAGTTACACAAGATAATGGCTTACAGTCAATTAGAAAGATGTAGAATATGATCCAAAGTTTCAGACAGGAATAAATTTACACATCTAATTTTCATAATGTCGCGGCAGCTATATAAATTACATAATTCAGTCAATAAGTTGACACATGCAGTTGATGTGCTGTGCCACTGTGGGTACGCGACCTGTCCATTTAATCTGGGCAGTTAAAGGGTTAAGTTTCACAGTGTTGTTACATTTATTTATGTTGATCTGAGCTGTCAAAACAACCCAGGGGTGACTGGGCTGCATGCTGGCTCAATCTCACCAGAAGGGTAAAACTAACCTGTCTCACGACAGTCTAAACCCAGCTCACGTTCCCTGTTAGTGGGTGAACAATCCAATGCTTGGTGAATTCTGCTTCACAATGATAGAAAGAGCCGACATCGGCAACAAAGAGCTCAGGGTCTTTTTCCTGTTATTTTAAAGATTATTTTTGGTGGAGTAGTTGGAGTCTTTTCATTTTTATTTAATGTTATTATTATTATTTTGCTGGCGAAGATTTGTGGGGAGATTGCTACAGACTATCTGGTCTTTTTTTGTTGTTTGTGTTTGGAGTTGGCATATGCACATAATAAGAGACTGAGTGTAATGGACTCAGAAATTATATTTAGTTGTTGATAAGAACAATTTTATATACCGGTAAACCTGTAAAGAAATAATTTAATGTGTAGCTATTATTTTTTGTCTTTTGAGTTGAATTACAACACAATCTTTGCACCATATTTGCTTGTGCATTTGAAATAATTTGTAAGCCTTTTTTTTGGTGATAGTCTTTATTTAATAGTTGATTGTTACAATATTACATGGGGATGAATGGGTAGCTGTGGTGATGGCTGCCTTTCCAGTAGCTCGGTATTTAGCTCCTTTTAACCTCTTTTAACTTCTTTTTCCCGTTCTTTTTTACTCTTCTTGCGACGAGATTGTGTGTTTAGATATCCTATGGATACTTATAACCTTGAAATGCAACCAAGAGCCAGTCTCCTCACTTATTCACGGGAGGAACTGCTGGCTCTGCGAATAAAGGGACGAGCCGGGATAAAACATCCTATCCCGGCGGAGCTGAGGAGGAGACCACGGGGCTGCAAGGCCGGGGCTAAGCTAAAGGCTGAGCTAGCAAAAAAACGGAGGCGCTTCAAACCATCGATTCCCTCCGTCATCATGGGCAATGTGAATTCACTGCCGAACAAGATCAATGAGTTGTCCGCATTGAACAACCAGCGGATTTACCGGGAGAACAGCTTGTTCATTTTACGGAGACATGGCTGAACCACCTAGTACAGGATGCTAACGTGGACCTGCTAGGATTCACTGTTGTGAGAGCCGACAGAGACACTAAGGCTAGCGGAAAAAGAAAGGGTGGGGGACTCATCATGTATGGTAACAACTGCTGGTGTCATCCAGGACATATCTCCGTAAAGACAGTCTCATGTTGCCGGGATCTCGAGCTGCTAGCTGTTAGCCTGCGGCCATATTACTTGCCGAGAGAGTTCAGTCATGTGATCACCGTGTGTGTTTACATCCCTCCGAGAGCGGACGCAGCCATTGCCTGTGAAAAAATCCACTCAGTCACAGCAAGGCTGCAGACACAGCACCCTGAGGCACTCATGATCATCTCTGGGGACTTTAACCATGTAACCTTGGATGCCACTTTGGCTGTTTTTAATCAAGTTGTAGACTGTCCGACTAGAAACAACAGGACAATTGATCTGCTGTATGTTAATGTACGGGATGCATACAGAGCGACTCCCCTTCCCCCATTAGGGAAGTCTGATCACAAACCTGGTTTACCTACAGCCACTGTATATTCCCCTGGTCCAAAAGCAACCTGTGACAACTCGATCAGTCAGGAAATGGTCCCCTGAGAAGGAAAGTGCCTTGAGAGACTGTTTTAACACCACAGCCTGGGATGTGCTGATGGACCCGCATGGTGAGGATATAGAGGGGTTGACACACTGTTTGACGGATTACCTGAACTTCTGTACAGACGTGGTCTCCCCTGTCAAGACTGTCCGTTGCTACCCTAATAACAAGCCATGGGTAACACAGGAAGTCAAGATGGTCCTCAACAAGAAAAAGGCTGCTTTTAGGAGCAGAGACAGGGAGGCCATGAAGGCAGCACAGCAGGAGGTGAAACACTGTGTGATGAAAGCCAAGGACAGCTACAGGAGAAAAGTGGAGCAGAAGCTGAGGGAAAACAACATGAGGGAGGTCTGGGAAGGTGTGAGGACCATTACAGGTCTCAACACAAAGACCAGAGTTGTTGAGGGGACAATTTACTTAGCGAATGCAAAGTCCTCAAGCCAAGCAGTTGCCTCCGGGTTTGCTGTATGGAGGGTGTGTAATCCTCCTTCCAGTCTTTGGAGCGGGCAAGCCTCTATGATGTGTTCCATTGTTTGCTCCTCTCCACATGCGCACAGTGGGCTAGGGCTACTGCCCCATCTGTGAAGGCTGGCCAAGCAGGGGACATGTCCAGTCCTGAAGCGATTGAGTGTAGACCACTGTCTTCTTGGGAGGTTGGTGCCCGGGACCTGTTGGTTGGGGTTTGTCACCAGGTGTTTGTTTGGGACCTTCTTGGTCTCCCATTCCTCTTGCCAAGCTGTCTGGATGGTGAAATCAGCTGGGGGAGGGTTTTTCCAAATCGGCCGTCTGGATGGAAGTCGGGCAATGGGTGGGGTGTAGATATCTGCATGGATTGGTAAGTGAGGAGAGTCTTTGGCTTTTTGAAGCATCCTTTGAGTTAGTGCTGCTCGCCGGATGTGTGTGTGGGGGGCTATGTTTGACAGTACAGGGAGCCAGGGGAGTGGTGTTGAGCGGATTGTCGCAGTTATGGTTCTCATGGTTGTGTTGAGCTGGGTGTCTACATGGTGTGTGTAGGATGACCTGGACCAGACAGGGGCACAATATTCTGCTACAGAGTATGAAAGGGCCAGTGCTGAGGTGCGCAGGGTGGAAACTGCCACCCCCCATTTTGCACCAGCGAGCTTGCAGAGCAGGTTGTTTCGTGCCTTCACCTTAGCAGCCGTCCCCTTTAAATGTTCCTTGAAGGATAGGGTCCTGTCAAGGGTCACTCCAAGGTAGGTTGGATTTGAGGTATGCTTAAGCTTGAGTCTGCTCAGGTGGATGTTTAGTTCTCTGGCAGCTTTGACATTGTGGAGATGGAATACACTGGAGACGGTTTTTGCTGGGCTTGGTTTTAGGTGCCAGGTTTTGCAGAACTGGTCCAGTTTGGCAAGATCTTCCGTGAGCACCCGTTCCAGTGACTCAAAGTCTGGTGCTTGGAGTGCCAAACAGATGTCGTCTGCATAGATGAATTTGCGGGATTCTGTAGTGGGCAGGTCGTTTATGTAGAGGTTGAACAGAGTTGGAGCTAGAACTGAGCCTTGTGGGAGTCCGTTTTTCTGCGTTCTCCATGCACTTATGTTCTGACCGAGGTGGACTCTGAACCTTCGGTTGGCCAGCAGGGTTTTTATAATTGCTGTTGCCCAGGCAGGGATCACCTTTGTAAGTTTCAGGAGAAGGCCTTTGTGCCAGACCGTATCATAGGCGGCTGTAAGATCGAGAAACACAGCCCCTGTCTTCAGTCTGCTCTCGAAGCCATTTTCGATGAAGGTGGTTAGGGCCAGTACTTGTTCTCCTGTGCTGCGGTCCTTGTGGAAACCTGCTTGATCCACACTTAGAATTTCCTCTTATCCTGGGGAAATACGTTGCAGTAAAAGGCACTCCATGATTTTATAAGGAACGCTGAGTAGGGAGATTGGGCAGTAGCTTGCTGGTAGTTTGTGGTCTTTGCCAGGTTTTGGTATGGCAATGACCTTTGCCGTCTGCCATTTCTTTGGGATCGAGTTTGTTTGTATGATCCTTGTGTAGAGTTGTGTCAACCAGGTTAGGGCTTGGGGGCCAAGATTTTTCATGAATTCTGGAAGATGTTGTCGTATCCTGCTGCCTTGCCACATTTCAGGCCCTGTAGGACTTTCTCCAGTTCAGCAGTCTCAAAGGGTTCAGGGTTTGTTTCCTCTACGGGCATTTTTTGGTGTTTTTTTAGCTCAGTTGTAACTGCTCTTTTGGTGTCTTTGTCTTGGGGTGCTTTGGCGATGGTCAGTAGGTGGGATGCAACTTGGTTGGGTGTGACAGATGCTTGGCTTTCGCTAGGAGGCTTCTGTGCAGCTCCTAGGTGACGGATGAGGCTCCAACATTTCCTGCTAGAGTGGATAAAGCTCCGGTCAGCAACTGTCTCCTCCCATTTCTTTCGCCGGGCTGTACTTAGCGATTCAATGAGATGGTCTGCTATCTCTGGGTCCCCTGATGTTTGATAGGATTGTAGGAGGGCAGCGCTTTCTCCGTCCAGCCATGGGACATAGAGGGGTTGGTAGCCTCGTGGATTGCAGTGTGAGCAGCTTTGAAGATTGCGCTGCAGATGCGGTTGTATGCTTCATCTACAGTGATGGTGTGGAGTGGGATGGTAACAGCACTCCGATCCAGGGTTTCACTGAATTTCTTCCAGTTGGCTTTGCGGAAGTTCCAGCGCATCTTCCTTGGGCTGTTTATGACTGGAAGTTGTAGGCCAATGTTTACAAGCAGGGGCCGGTGTTGGCTGTGTGGAAAATCGTCAAGAATGAGGATCTGTGTAGGATATGGCGTCCCATTCAAAGAGCTGACCCAGCACAGGTCAGGAGAATAGTCCTTCTTCCACCTAGCAGAGTGGAAGGTTCCTCTTTGTTTAGGGTCGTGTATCAGAGCGAGATCATTTCTAGATGCCCAGTCTGAAAGTACCTCCCCATCACTATCCACTGCTGGGTACCCCCAGTCAGGGTGATGGCTGTTAAAGTCCCCCACATAGATGGCAGGGTGGGGTGGGGTGGGTAAGACCTGCAGATCCCAGTTGGCACTAGGGGGCTTGTACACATTGACAATATGGAAGCCACCAATGGTTATGGTGTCTGAGAAATGTGTTGTTGTCAGGTGGTTTACTTCAACTATGTCAGAACGCACTAGGTGGCACTTCCATGTTTGGCATGTGGAACATAGCACAGGAGGTCAAAGCCATTGGTGGTGTAGCGGCCAGCTTCTTCTGTGCCAATATGAGTCTCTTGGAGGCAGATTACATCAATCGAGTGTTGGAAGGCGAGGACTTCAATAAGGCTTCGCTTGGCTGCAGATAGGCCTTCAACGTTTAGTTGTAGTATGCGAAGGGCAGGTCCTACCGCAAGGTGCTCTCGGGGCTGTTTGCTTTCGGCTTTGGGACTGTGACTAGGATTCTTCTTTGACTTGGCACTGAGGTGTCGTCTCTTCGAATTTAGTCTGCTGGTAGGATCATTAGCTTCCCTGGGCAAGCCCGGGTACTGGCGGAGGGCGCGACGAGAACGCTGATCCATTGCCCTCCATGGGACAATAGAGGGGACAATAAAGAGGGCAAATGAACTGAACAATTTTTTCAACAGGTTCAACCAGCCTTTGCCCTTGCCCCTCCCACCCCCACCCCCGCCCTCATTACAGCCATGCCCCCTCCCCTCCACACACCTCCCCCCAAATATTGCACCCCCACCCCCACATCAGTACAACCCTTGCCATTTATTACCACAGAACAGGTCAGAGGGCAGCCGAGGAAGCCCCGACCCAGGAAAGCTGCAGGCCCGGACAAAGTGTGTCCAAGAGTATTGAAGATCTGCTCTGCAGAACTGGGGGAAACACTACAATGGACCTTCAACCTCAGCCTGCAGACTGGGAGAGTGCCCACTCTCTGGAAGACATCCCGCATCGTTCCAGTTCCGAAAAAGAACCGGCCTAGCGAGCTGAATGACTTCCGACCAGTGGCACTCACCTCACATCTGATGAAGATGTTGGAGCGGCTCTTCCTCAGCCTCCTCAGACCCCAGGTGCAACATGCCCAGGATCGCCTGCAGTTTGCGTACCAACCAGGTGTTGGTGTGGAGGATGCCATCCTCTACCTGCTTCATCAAGCCCACTCCCATCTGGATAAGGGAAGTGGCACAGTGAGGATCCTCTTTTTTGGATTTCTCCAGTGCCTTCAATACCATTCAGCCCCCTTTGCTTCAGGATAATCTGAGCAAGATGGGAGTGGACTCCCACCTGGTGGACTGGATCTCTGACTACCTCACTGGCAGACCACAATATGTCGGGCTGATGGACATTATGTCTGACACAGTTGTCTGCACCACTGGAGCCCCCCAGGGCACAGTATTGGCCCTCTTCTCTTCACCCTGTACACCTCGGACTTTTGCTACAACTCGGAGCTGTGTCATATTCAGAAGTATGCCGATGACACAGCCATTGTTGGGTGTATCAGGGATGATAGAGAGGAGGAGTGCCGAAGACTGGTAGGGGACTTTGCTGCATAGTGTCACACCAACCACCTACAGCTCAACACCTCTAAGACGAAGGAGCTGGTTATTGATTTTGGGAGGTCCAGACCAAGACTTCAACCAGTCCTGTTAGAGGGAGCTGAGGTGGAGGTTTTGGATTCATACAAATATCTTGGGTTGTGGTTGGACAATAAATTGGATTGAACAACATACATTAGCCATTTGTATGGGAAGACACAAAGTAGGATGTACTTTCTACAGAGATTGCGGTCCTTCAACATCTGCAGCAAACTTCTGCGGATGTTTTACCAGTCTGTGGTTGCCAGCGTCCTCTTTTACTCCGTGGTGTGCTGGGGGGGCAGTATATCCAAGAAGGATGCGTCCAGACTGGATAAACTGATCAGGCGGGCCGGCTCTGTGGTCAGCGTGAAGCTGGATACCCTGGTGACGGTGGCAGAGATGAGGACTCTGGATAAACTGTTGGATATAATGGACAATGTCAGCCACCCTCTGCACACCGTCATCAGTGACCAGAGGAGCCTGTTTAGTGAAAGACTGCTCCTTCCCAAGTGCCGGACCAACAGGCTTAAGAACGCTTTTGTCCACCATGCCATCACACTCTATAACTCCTCACTTGGGGGGGGGGGCATAGAGTACAGAGGACAGTAGGGCATTCATAGTGTAATAACTTTAACTTAACCATATTTGTACAAGCCATATTCAGCCCTGTATTTATATTGTGTATGTTAAGTGTTTATTTTTTTTTTCTTTTTTGCTTTTCTGATCAGTATGCTCCTTTTATGTGCTGCTGGAAATTTTAAATTTCCCAGAGGGAGTTATTCCAAAGGGATTAATAAAGTTAAGTCTAAGTCTAAGTCTAAGTCTATTATAGTAGAAAAATATTTACCTGTGCATAGAAGTGGGATGAGCAGGCGTGTCATTTATTTCAATGTGTATGTCAGTTTATAAAATGGAAAAAAAAGTGGTCAGATCAGCTGATAATAACGTAAGGAAACGTTACGTAGTGATGTGATGATGTGATGATGTGTTGTGTTGTAAGTATAATGTGTAAATACAATCAAAACCTCTTTACAAAGAGGGGTTTATTCTGGCCTGAAGGGCTATAGTGGGGTATAGTTTGCCCTAGGCCATTTTATGCCCTGGTATACCTGGGTTTAATCTGGGCAGGGATTACACCGGTATGCCAGATGGCCAGTCTAGCCCTGCCGCTGGGTGAAATGTGAGATGGTGTTCAAATAGTCGAAACAGAGTGGTTGTATGTGAGGAGAGCGAGGAGAGCTGTGTCATCTGAGTATTTGAAGTAGGTGGTCCTGGGAAATGTGCTGATGATGCAGTCATTGGTGTAGAGCAGGGATCAGCAATCTGTGCCTCTGGAGCAGCATGTGGCCCTTCAGCCCCCATGCTGCGGCTCCCTGCAGTTAAATCTCAAAACACATGTAAATTAATAAAGTTCATATTAATTATTTTATTTTTCTAATTATTGTTTTTACATTTCTCAACAGA
Organism: Pholidichthys leucotaenia; assembly: GCA_020510985.1. NCBI lineage: Eukaryota > Metazoa > Chordata > Actinopteri > Cichliformes > Pholidichthyidae > Pholidichthys > Pholidichthys leucotaenia. Next base: position 319,857,367 of record CM035845.1, on the reverse strand, counting down.
AACACATACTTTTATGAACATAAAATGTATAGTTTTAAAATTATTTATTAACCATGTAGGATTGCATCATATCTGACAGCGGCTGTACAGAGAGCTGCTCAATCTCTCCTCAGTGCATGAGGAGAGAGTATGGAGAGCAGCTGCTTCCTGCCACCCTTGGTAAAACATGAACAGATCCAGAAAAAGCAAAATCAGAGAGGAAAAAAGAGAATTTAATTCTGTGTGGACAGGGCCTACAGAACACATGCACAACAATGGCAAAGTATTTGCATTTCTTGTACCAATTAAGAAGGGAAATTAGATAATTTCCCACAAAAACCTGAACGCACCAGGGCACACTGGTTGAAAAACACATTACAACCGGGCTACTCGTGCTGAAAGCATGGTATTTAATAACTTTGGTATTGCTTAATAATCCAATTGCTTAATAATCCAATTAACAGTTAAATTTTGTGTGGGGTCCAAATGGACCCCAGTTGGTACTATTTGTATGTAAAATATGTTGGTAGGATGAGGGTTAATTTGTGTTTATATAGGGTTGTTGTGGAGCGAATTTCTCCACGAGAACACAAACAGCGAAACACAGTCACTTCACTAGTGTCTCCAAGTCTATAAAAAAGTCATAAATGTGATTTTCTAAAGTCAATACTTTAATTATCCTTAAAAATGAGAAACAATCCTTGAAATTAGTCGCCTGAACTACAAATGCTGGATTCACCAGACATGGCCGAAGTCTGAAGTAGTGTAAGTTTATTTTCACCATCACAACTTAATACATCCTGAGTTACAGTGGGGCAAAAAAGTATTTAGTCAGCCACCAATTGTGCATGTTCTCCCACTTAAAAGATGAGAGAGGTCTCCAATTTTCATCATAGGTATACCTCAACTATGAGAGACAAAATGAGAAAAAAAAATCCAGAAAATCACACTGAAAGATGTTTAATGAATTAATTGGTAAATTCCTCTGTAAAATAAGTACTTGGTCAATAACAAAAGTTCATCTCAATACTTTGTTATATACCCTTTGTTGGCAATGACAGAGGTCAAACGTTTTCTGTAAGTCTTCACAAGGTTTTCACACATTGTTGCTGGTATGTTGGCCCATTCCTCCATGCAGGTCTCCTCTAGAGCAATGATGTTTTGGGGCTGTCGCTGGGCAACACAGACTTTCAACTCCCTCCAAAGATTTTCTATGGGGTTGAGATCTGGAGACTTGCTAGGGCACTCCAGGACCTTGAAATGCTTCTTACGAAGCCATTCCTTCATTGCCCGGGCGGTGTGTTTGGGATCATTGTCATGCTGAAAGACCTAGCCACGTTTCATCTTCAATGCCCTTGCTGATGGAAGGAGGTTTTCACTCAAAATCTCACGATACATGGCCCCATTCATTCTTTCCTTTACACGGATCAGTCGTCCTGGTCCCTTTGCAGAAAAACAGCCTCAAAGCATGATGTTTCCACCCCCATGCTTCACAGTAGGTATGGTGTTCTTTCTCCTCCAAACACGACAAGTTGAGTTTGTTACGACCCGAGCGCTGCTCGTTAGTGTTTGCCTTTAAAAGCGAGCGCTGGCGACGGTAATGTTGCAGGAGTATTGGTCAACATCTTGTCAGATTGTCTAGGTCTTGTCAAGTTATGGTCTACGCTGGGTCTAGCTTTGTCAGAGCATCGTAAGACCTTCATGTCAGGTTTGTGTTCCTTAGTTATGTCACAGTTTAGCTCGTAGTGGCTGGGGGCAGCCCTGCGAGCCAAAGTATTAATTTGTGTGTGTTTGTGCCAAGTACGGCTCACAGTCTTGTCCTGTCTCATCTTGTATAAATAAAACATCATTGCAAAACTCACTGGTGGACTCTTGGTGTCTCATGGTGATCTGGGAGGATCACCGCATGACAGTATACTCCTGCCAGGACGTCCGAACGGAGACGCCACACCGAGACGCCTTTTCACTGTGAGTTTGTGCCTTAATTAGACTGTTGTTCTTTCCTGTTTGGGTATCAACATCTGGGAGAATGCCGTCATCCAGGGGCCGCGGTCGGCGCCTGGGCAAGGAGCTAGCGAGCGCGCTGGTGTACGCCGACGGGGCGCTCCTTGCCGCTACTTTCGACGACACCTCCAGCGACATGCGCTGGCATCTGAACTGCACTGAGGAATTCCTGGACAACCTCCCCTTCGTTTATGACGATCACCCAGAGGTGATAATGAGGAGGGAGGAACTCGCTGTGCAGCGCGAGATACTTCATGGGCTGGAGGAGGAAGAGAGCAGGAGGCAGAGGAGGAGGCATCCTCGCTCCCCGCGTTGGAGTCCCGTTCCCATCCCGGAGCTGGTCCAGGAGTGCGCGCCGTCTGGGGGCCGACGATGACGTTGGCGCAACGGCGCAGGCAACCCTCAGCAGACTCCCCGGCTGGACTCGCTGCCGGCGAATCCCGTCAGCGAATCTCTGAGAGCGGCTCCACCTCGTCTTTCCAGGGGGCCTTCTGTCGCCATGCAGCGGGGAGGAGGAGGAACAATGTCCCCTACAGTAGGAACCATCTCAACCCTGGGAGGAAGGCAAGTGCACGATTATTTGTCACATCTTAATAATGGTCTGCCTTGTCTGACTCCTGGGGGTGGAGTTTGGGGTTTGCAGCCGCCCGAGCTTCCTCCACTTGCTGTGGAAAAAATTATTAAACCTACTGCCTCTGTGTTCTCCCCCGTCGAGCGGTCCGCGATGCCAGGCCAGCGTCGTCGGATGAAGAGGGCCCCTGCAGTGCTGGAAAGCCTGGATCCGGCCCTGCCGCCACGTCTTGGACGGAGGAGAGGAGCGGACTGCGGCCCGGAGCCTGAGCCGACGAAGAAGCGTCCCCGGGTCTCCTTGCCGGAGCGGTCCGAGCCAGTGGGTCGAGGGTCCCCTGCCCCCACGCCATACGGGTCATCGGCGTGGACAGCAGCGTGGGAGGAACCTCAGGCTGCAGATGACATCTTGCCAGCTGCGGAGCCCGACGCAGCTGAGTCCATGCCAGCTGACGAGAGTCGCCGCGCTGAACCTGGATCGTCGGAGTCCTGGGTGGCAACAGAACCCGAGTGCAGGCAAGTGCTCCCTCTTTTGTCTCTGTCCCCTGTTTTGGAGGTTTTTTGCCTGCCTCTCGAGGAGGCGAGTGAGGAGCAGCCATCTGCTGCACCCGAGCTCGTCTCGCTGGGTTCTGTTGCTACCGGTGATTCTGATCCCGGTTTTCCTGTCCCTGAGCTTTGTTGCAGTGTCGCTGGCGTGGAACGGGTCGGAGTCACTGGGTTGGAGGTCCCAGGTTTGGGGGTGGAGATCATCAGCGGAGCTGCACCGACCCAGTCGGGTTCCGTCTTGGAGGCTGCTGTGGCCCAATCGGGGTCCGATGTGGGTGCACCGGAGGCCCAATCGGGGTCCACCGCGGGTGCGGTTTCAGCCCAATCGGGGTCCAATGTGGGTGCACCAGAGGCCCAATCGGGGTCCACCGCGGGTGCGGTTCTGGCCCAATCGGGGTCCGACGTGGGTACGGATCTGGCCCAATCGGGGTCCAACGTGGGTGCACCGGAAGCTCGATCGGGGTCCACCGCGGGTGCGGTTCTGGCCCAATCGGGGCCCGACGTGGGTGCGGCTGGGACCCAATCAGGGTCCACGGACGGAGGAGGAGCTGCAGACCTTTCTCCGCCAAGCGGATTTCAGGCTCGCCCTGCTCATCTGTCCCCTCAGAGTCACCGCCCCTGTGCATCATCGCCGGGGGCCATGGGGGCTCCTGTTCACTCGCCACGGCTCTCCCGAGTTTTGTCCTCATCAGGGAGGCCGCCGCGGGTTGTTGTTCCCCAGGACTGGTGGCTGAGGGACACGGGTCGGCCGCCGGAGGAATTGTTTCGCCGGTTCGGCGCCTTGGGTCAGCCACCCGACCTGTTGTGTGTGCCTTCGGGCGACCTGGTTCGACCACCGGAGGAGCGGACGTGCTGGGCATTGGACTCTGGTGAGCCGCCTCGTCATGTTCCACCTCCTGTGACCACCCGCCGGCTGTTGGATGTGGGGAGACCACCTGAACTGTTCCTGTGGCACTTGGTCTCCGCCGGTTGGTATAAACTGTCGGGGGGGGGTAGTGGTCTCTGGGTTTATCCGTCAGTGTTTGTTTGGTTTTTGGGGGGTTTTTTTTCGTCCTGGCTGTTCTATGTATTTTGTGTTTTATGCCTTGCAGTTGCCTTAGTTTATATTCTGTATAGTCAGGTATGAGCCAGCCTCTGTTTCTGTATTTGGGTTTTTTGGAAACTCTCATGAGAATTCACACAGGTGGGAAGTCATTTTTCTTGTGTAACATGTGGGCCAAGACTTTTTTTGTTTCTCGTACTGTCCTGTGTTCTCTGTAACTTAGTTGGGGATTTCTGGCAAATTGTGTTATGTTCTAACGTTGCCTTATTTTCCTCTGAGTATTTTTTTCTGATTTGAGTGCTTGGTATTTTGTCATAGTCCTGTATTTAGTTTTTCTGACCCTGTAGTTCTGGTCCTTTGTTCTTCCCCATGTGCATCTTCTTGAGTTAATCTGAGTAATTTTTCTGGTCATTGTTCTGTTTTGAATATTTGGTATGTTGTCATAGCCTTGCGTTTGGTATTTTCTGATCCGGTAGTCTGGTTTTTTGTTTCCTCCATGTGTATTTTTCGATTTTGTCCGAGTAGCTGCTCTTGTCATTGTCCTGTATGTTTTTTTTTCTTGTCTCTGTTTTGTTTCTGGGTTTGGGTTCTCTCCCTCCGCACCTATCCCCAGCCTCCCACCCTGGGGGGTGGGGGGGCAGGGTGGTTCCTTGGGGCGTTCTGAGACCGCCTGTGGTGGGAGGATACTGTTACGACCCGAGCGCTGGGTTCTGATAGCGCTTGGGCGATGCTCAACTCGCTGCCGGCCTTGACAGCTGTGGGCCGTATTCTGGCCTCACCGGGCTCTTATTGTGAAGGTGCTCGGTGGGGCTTCCGCCTGTCAAGGCTGGTCAGCTGTGCGTCATTACTGCTCGTTAGTGTTCGCCTTTAAAAGCGAGCGCTGGCGACGGTAATGTCGCAGGAGTAAGATAAGATAAGATAAGCCTTTATTAGTCCCACAATGGGGAAATTCCAGGATTGCAACAGCACAGGGATAGCAACACTCAGAGCAACAATCAGAAGGCAAGAAAAAGCAAGAACAGCTAGTATACATATGTACATATTACTATATATATATATATATATACACACACAGTGCGGAGCATTGTGGTTGGTGAATGTTGGTCAACATCTTGTCAGATTGTCTACGTCTTGTCAAGTTATGGTCTACGCCTCGTCTAGCTTTGTCAGAGCATCGTAAGACCTTCATGTCAGGTTCGTGTTCCATAGTTATGTCACAGTTTAGCTCGTAGTGGCTGGGGGCAGCCCTGCGAGCCCAAGTATTAATTTGTGTGTGTTTGTGCCAAGTACGGCTCACAGTCTTGTCCTGTCTCGTCTTGTATAAATAAAACATCATCGCAAAACTCACTGGTGGACTCTTGGTGTCTCATGGTGATCCGCGAGGATCACAGCATGACAGAATTTTTACCAAAAAGTTCTGTTTTGGTTTCATATGACCATATAACATTCTCCCAATCCTCTTCTGGATCATCCAAATGCTCTCTAGCAAACTTCAGACGGGCCTGGACGTGTACTGGCTTAAGCAGGGGGACACGTCTGGCACTGCAGGATTTGAGTCCCTGGCGGCGTAATGTGTTACTGATGGTAGCCTTTGTTACTTTGGTCCCAGCTCTCTGCAGGTCATTCACTAGGTCCCCCCATGTGGTTCTGGGATTTTTACTCAGCATTCTCGTGATCATTTTGACCCTACAGGGTGAGATCTTGCGTGGAGCCCCAGATCGAGGGAGATTTTCAGTGGTCTTGTATGTCTTCCATTTTCTAATAATTGCTCCCACAGTTGATTTCTTCACACCAAGCTGCTTACCTATTGCAGATTCAGTCTTCCCAGCCTTGTGCAGGTCTCCAGTTTTGTTTCTGGTGTCCTTTGACAGCTCTTTGGTCTTGGCCATAGTGGAGTTTGGAGTCTGACTGTTTGAGGTTGTGGACAGGTGTCTTTTATACTGATAATGAGTTCAAACAGGTGCCATTAATACAGTTAACAAGTGGAGGACAGAGGAGCCTCTTAAAGAAGAAGTTACATGTCTGGGAGAGCTAGAAATCTTGCTTGTTTGTAGGTGACCAAATACTTATTTTACCAAGGAATTTACCAATTAATTCATTAAAAATCCTTCAATGTGATTATCTGGATTTTTTTTTCTCATTTTGTCTCTCATAGTTGAGGTATACCTATGATGAAAATTGGAGACCTCTCTCATCTTTTAAGTGGGAGAACTTGCACAATTGGTGGCTGACTAAATACTTTTTTTGCCCCACAGTATGTAAAAATAAAATCTCTCTACTGCAATTTAACCCAGCCACATGGGCTGCACAAGCCAGTGTACTCCTAGTGCCAGTCCCAAGCCTGGGTAAATGGGAGGGTTTTGTCAGGAAGGGCATCTGACGTAAAATCTTTGCCAAATCAAATATGCAGATCATGAAAAATGAGACTGAAATACCGGATTGATCGAGGCCCGGGTTAACAACAACTGCCTCTTGTGCTGTTAACTGACAGGGTGCTGGCGGAAATTGGGGTACTGTTGGTCGACAATCAAGAAGGAGGAGAGGGGGAAGGGGTGTTAGGAGGGAGATAGAGAAAAAGAAAGGTAGAAGTGTGGAGGTGAGAGTAGGGACGTTAAATGTAGGGACTATGCTTGGTAAAGGCAGAGAGTTCGCTGATATGATGGAGAGAAGAAAGGTAGATATACTGTGTGTTCAAGAAACCAGATGGAAGGGAAGCAAGGCTAGGAGCATTGGAGGTGGATTTAAACTGTTCTGCCATGGTGTAGATAGGAAGAGAAATGGAGTAGGAGTAATCTTGAAGGAAGAGTATGTGAAGAGTGTTCAGGAGGTAAAGAGGGAGTCGGACAGAATCATGTTTGAAGCTAGAAGCCAAAGGTGTGCTGTTGAATGTTATCAGTCCATATGCCCTACAAGTTGTATGTCAGGTAGAAGAGAAAGAGGAATTCTGCTGTAAGCTAGTGGACACACAGGAGAACTATATCATGTCATGTAGTGACATGGGACTGCTCTCATTCGTGAGTAAACTGATTACCGTTTCTTTTCATAGTTTGCTGCTACGCTTTACCTGAAGTGTTTGCTAAGCTAACGCTATCGCTATAGCTAACGCCATAGCTAGTTGTAGCACCTAACACTGATACAAAGGAGCAACTCTGTCCCCGGTTCATCTCACTGACCCGGTAGATGACGGCTGAGCCTCTTGCGCAGATTCTTAGAATCTTGTGATTGGGGCTCGCCGGAGGAACTAACTGAGGCAACAGTTGGACGGGACCCGGATTGGAGTTCAAGTACAGCGGCGGTAGGAGACGGGGACCAGTGGAGGAGTAGCCGGGGCCCCAGCTGGATAAGAGCCGGAATCGGAGCCCAGTTACAGCGGCGGGGCTCGGCGGAGGAACTACTGAGGAAGACAGCGGTAGGTGGCGGGGCTCAGCGGAGGAACTACTGGGACCCCAGCTGGACAGGAGCAGGATCGGAGCTCAACTACAGCGGCGGTGGGCGGCAGGGGTCGGTGAAGGAGCTGCTGGCACCCCGGCTGGACAGGAGCTCAATTGCAGTGGCGGTAAGCAGCGGGACTAGCAGCAGAGGGGGTTAGCTGAGGCCCCAGCTGGATTCAAGGTTGGTCGGATCGGATACCGGCGACACCAGTAGAGATTGTTTTACTATCAACAGGTCAGAAAAAATGCCACCAAAGAAGGAGGAAATGGAAGAGATCAAAAAATCTCTGAACTTCTTGTCAGAAGAACTGACCAAAGTGGCTAGTCAACAGCTTAAACTATTAGGGCTAATGGAAGAACTCCATCCATCCATCAATCCGTCCGTCCATCCATCCATCTTCTACCGCTTTTCCAGAGGTCCGGGTCGCGGAGGCAGCAGTTCAAGCAGAGAAGCCCAGACTTCCCTCTCCCCAGCAACCTGCTTCAGCTCTTCAGAGAGGATACCAAGGCGTTCCCACACCAGCTGGGAGACATAGTCTCTCCACCGAGTCCTGGGTCTGCCTGGGGTCTCCTCCCAGTGGGACGTGCCTGAAACACCTCAAGTGGGAGGCATCCTAATCAGATGCCCATACCACCTCAACTGACTCCTTTCAATGTGGAGGAGCAGCAGTTCTACTCTGAGCCTCTCCCGGATGACAGAGCTCCTCACCTTATCTCTGAGGGTGAGTTCAGCAATCCTACGGAGAAAGCTCATTTCATCCACTTGTATCCGCGATCTTGTTCTTTTGGTCATTACCCAAAGCTCGTTACCATAGGTGAGAGTAGGAACATAGATTGACTGGTAAAACAACAGCTTTGCCTTAGAACTAAGCTCCCTCTTCACCACAACAGACCGGTACAACGTCCGCATCACTGCAGATGCTGCTTCGATCCGTCTGTCAATCTCTCGCTCCATTTTCCCCTCACTCGTGAATAAGACCCCAAGATACTTAAACTCCTCCACTTGGGGCAGGAGCCTGTCCCCAACCCAGAGAGGACAATCCACCTTTTTCCGGCTGAGGACCATGGACTTGGACTTGGAGGTACTGATTCTCATCCCAGCCGCTTCACACTCAGCGGCAAACCGTCCCAGCAAGAGCTGTAGGTCATTGCTGGATGAAGCCAACAGGACAATGTCATCTGCAAACAACAGAGATGAGATCCTGTGGTCACCAAGCATGACACCCTCCATTGCCTGGCTGTGCCTAGAAATCCTGTCCATAAAAATTATGAACAGGATCGGTGACAAAGGGCAGCCCTGGCAGAGTCCAACTCTCACTGGGAATGAGTCCGACCGAGTGTTGGCAATACGAACCGAACTCTCACAATGGACATACAGAGACCGAATAGCTCGTAACAACAAGCCCGATACCCCATACTCCCGAAGCACCCCCCGCAAAAAAACCATGAGGGCACAGTCAAATGCCTTCTCCATGTCCACAAAACACATGTAAACTGGTTGGGCAAACTCCCACGAACCCTCGAGAATTCTCGAAAGGGTAAAGAGCTGGTCCGATGTACCACAGCCAGGACAAAAACCACATTGCTCCTCCTGAAGCCGAGGTTCAACCAACGGCCGGACTCTCCTCTCCAGTACCTTGGCATAGACCTTCCCAGGGAGGCTGAGGAGTGTGATCCCTCTAAAGTTGGAGCACACCCTCCGGTCCCCTTTTTTGAAGAGAGGAACCACCACCCCGGTTTGCCATGCCAAAGGCACTGCCCCCAACCTCCACGCAGTGTTGCAGAGGCGTGTCAACCATGACAGCCCAACAACATCCAGGGCCTTGAGGTACTCAGGGCGAATCTCGTCCACCCCTGGGGCCCGGCCACCAAGGAGATTTTTAACCACCTTGGCGACCTCAGCCCCTGTGATAGGCGAGTCATCCCCCTCGTCCACAAACCCTGCTTCCTCTGTGGAAGGCGTATCAGTGGGATTGAGGAGATCCTCGAAGTATTCCTTCCACCACCCAACGATATCCCCAGTCGAAGTCAACAGCGCCCCATCCGCACCATACACTGTGTGGACAGGGAGCTGCTTTCCCCTCCTGAGCCACCGGACAGTTTGCCAGAATCTCTTCAAGGTTGACCGAAAGTCTTGTTCCATGGCCTCACCAAACTCCTCCCATACCCGGGTTTTTGCTTCAGCAACCACCCGAGCTGCACTCCATTTGGCCTGCCGGTACACCTCAGCTGCTTTGGGAGTCCCACAAGCCAACTAAGCTTGATAGGACTCCTTCATCAGCTTCTTCTTCTCCTTCTTCTTCTTAGGGAAGAAGTCCGAGAATTAAAATTAACAATTAAGGAAAAAGACAAAAAAATTGCATACTTGGAGTGACGCGTCGAGGATCTTGAACAATATTCTTGTATGGATGATCTAATTATAAGTGGACTAGACATTAAATACCAATCATATGCCAATGTTACAGCAGGAATGAGAGGTGAGGAGGCTCCCCTGAGTGAATCAGTCTCCCTGGAAAACCAGGTGCTTCAGTTCCTTGAAAGCAGAAATATAAAGGTTGAAGTAAATGCAATTTCAGCCTGTCATACTTTACCCAGAAAAGATAATAAAACAATGAAATCAGTTGTGATGCACTTTGTGAACAGAAGGGTAAAGAATGACATACTGAGGCAGACCAGAAAGCTACGGGGAACAGAAATTTACATAAATGAACATTTAACAAAGACTAATGCTGAAATAGCAGGGCAAGCATGGATGCTGAAAAGACAAAATAAGATACAGGCAACAGGGACAAGAAATTGTAGAGTTTGGATCAAACTAAATGGAACACCTGAGGAAGCAAAGACCATAATAATCAGAGATCTTACTGACTAAAATAAATATAGATGAACACTGATTAAGAACATTAAGAGACTATGATAATCCATTCCCACACATACGGCAAGAATAGTTCTTTTGTGACATACCATGTCAATGTACTTAAAAAAAAACAAAACTAAACAAAACAAACAAACAAAAAAACTTATGAATGACTTGAGTAGACATCAATTATCCCCAGTTGGAGGAAGGAATTTGACACAGAGAGAGGAAATTCAAACTCTGAAAATATCCCATTATGCTGAACATAAACTACAAGAGATGAAGAATGATATTGATCCTGATAACCACTTTTTCAATAATATTCATAATCATTGTGAATATTACACTGAAAAGCAATTCAAAAGTCACGTGCAACTAGATGGTAAACTATCTATAGTAGACATCAACAGCAGAAGTCTTAACAAAATCTTTCCACAGATTCAGGACTATATAAAACAGCTAGACAGAAAATTTACAGCTATCACAGTCTCTGAAACTTGGCTTAATGAAGAGCAGGCTCCTCTGATGGCAATAGAGGGATATCAAATGTTTCATATTAACAGATCTCAAAAAAAGGGTGGTGGTGTTGCACTGTATATTGATGACCTGTATAGGTGTAAGCTTGTAAATGGAATGTCCTTTGCACTACCAGGGATTCTGGAATGTGTTACTGCTGAGATTGACCAAGATAAAACAAAAAATCTAATTATAAGTTGTATATATAGAATGCCGGGAACTTGCATTGAGACATTCAGAGATAAATTAGTCGAGCTGTACAATAATATTACTAGTAAGAAAATGGTAGTAATTTGTGGAGATTTCAATATTGATTTACTAAATCCATTTCAACAAAATGTAATTACAGAGTTCATGAATTCTATGTATAGTATGAGTCTATATCCCACAATAACACATCCCAGTAGAATCACAGTTCACACTGCTACACTTATTGATAACCTGTTTGTTAATATTATTGATAAGAAAATAGAAAGTGGATTTGATAAATGATATAAGTGACCATTTGCCAGTCTTTGCACTTATCCATGGACTCACGGGGGCCAATACAGAAAAAAAACTTTAAAATCTTTCTGATACAAATCACAAAATGCAATCAGTTCTTTTAAAGAAGACTTGCTGAAGCAAGACTGGACAAAAGTCTATGTATCAGATGTAAATGAAGCCTATGACACATTTATGGACATTGTAACCACTCTTTATGAAAAAAAAAATGTCCATTAGTAAAGAAAAAGCTAAAACATAAATTTGTCGACAAGCCATGGTTAAACAAAGGATTACAAAAGGCATGTTAAAAGAAAAATTTATTATATAAAGCTTTTCTAAAGAAAAGGACAAAAGAAGCAGAGCAGCGATATAAAACATACAAAAATAAGTTAACATATGTAATGAGATGTAGTAAAAGAGACTATTACAGTAAAGAACTGGAGAAAAACAGAGACAATATTAAAAATACATTGACAATACTTAAGATAAGATAAGATAGATAAGCCTTTATTAGTCCCAAAATGGGGAAATTCCAGGATTGCAACAGTACAGGGATAGCAACACTCAGAGCAACAATCAGAAAGCAAGAGAAAAAACAAGAGCAGCGAGTATATATATATATATATATATATATATATATATATAGTATAGAGAGAGAGAGAGAGAGAGAGAGAGAGAGAGAGAGAGAGAGAGAGAGAGAGTGTGGAGCATTGCAGCTAGATGGAATAGATATATAAATATATAAACACAGTGCGGAGCATTGTAGCTGGATGGAATAAATATATGAGTATATAAACACACAGTGCTGAGTATTGTAGCTAGATGGAATGAATATGAATATATAAACACACACAGTGCAGGGCATTGTCGCCAGATGGAATAAATATGTAGATATATAGACACACACAGTGCGGAGCATTGTAGCTAGATGGAATAAATATATAAATATATAAACACGGTTCCAAGGTTGTCATAGCCAGGAGCGGCACTGGGGTTAAGCTCCCAGTGCTCATAAAATTCTCCTACGGCGTGCGTCTCGAAAAGCCTCTGACAACCAAGTCCAACTCCTAGCCTGCCCGTGTGGTTTAGTCTCTAAGCCCGGTGGAACTGCTTTTACTAATAGGAGAAGGGGCGAGGGTGGATCTCTGGCGCCTTAAAACCAGATGCTTCAGGTAGATAGTGGCTCGTCAACCTGGGAAGGTAGCCCATCTAGGGGAAGGTAAACCCTGATTTCAAACCCCTGCTGCCTTGCGGCACACCTGGTCACGGGAAAGGCTTCAGGAGTCAACCCTGAGGAAAAATCCGGAGTCGGAGCCCCTAAGGCATTTCTCTGCTGTGCTCAACATCGTTCTGGCAGCTCCTGCGACGGCGGTGGTGCCAAACTATAGCAGCCCTGCTGTTCCTTTGGATTCATCAGTGACGTGGAGAGGGGGGACATGCTGCATGGGTAACATCTTGTCCTCCATATCTTCCTGTCCAGGCTTGAATCCTACCAACGCCCAACGCTGGAAGGTAGAACACCGGTGCGCATCGGCCTGTTCAGCCACAGGCGGTGCTGTTCCAACAGAGTAGACGTTTAGGATTCTCTTCCATGGTCATCATAGACCGACGGAGGCCGACGGATATAAACACACACAGTGCGGAGCATTGTAGCTAGATGGAATGAAACAGCACAACCGTCTACTTAGTTGTCCTACATGGTATGATTATGTACCCATACATATTCTCACCCTCCATAGCGACCGGTATTTTCCTAGTTGTATGCCAGAGGGGACCATTGTGTAAGTCTATTGCTTCTTTTGCATTCAATACTATTAGGTTGTCACATGTTTTTGCTACTCTCTGTGAGCAGCCCTGCTTAGGTTGTACAGTCTGACAGCCGTAGGTAGGAAGGACCTGCGAAACCCCTCGGTTGTGCACCTAGGGTGATGTAGTCTGCTGCTAAATGAGCTCCTCAGTGCATTCAGTATGTCCTGCATAGGGTGGAACTCAGACTCCAGCAGAGATGACTCCCATCTCTCCCATCTCCTCCACTGGGTCAAGGCGCTGCCCCAGGACAGAGCTAGCTTTCTTGATCAGTTTGTTCAGTCTCTTCCTATCGGCTGCTGTAATGCCACTGCCCCAGCAGACCACTCCAAAAGTGATGGCTGATGCCACCACCGTGTCATAGAATGACTTCAGCAGCACCCCTTGTACACCAAAAGACCTGTCTCCTCAGTAGGAACAGCCTGTGCTGTCCCTTCTTGTAGAGTGCGTCGGTATTGTGTGACCAGTCTAGTTTATTGTTCAGATGAGCACCCAGGTACTTGTAGGATGTCACCATCTCGATGTCTGTTCCCTGTATATTTACTGGTGCTGTGAGGGGTTGTCCTTGCCTGCGGCAGTCCACCACCAATTCCTTAGTTTTCCTCGCGTTGATCTGGAGGCAGTTCCGATGGCACCAGTCCACAAAGTCCTGGATAAGCCCTCTGTACTCAGCTTCATCTCCATTGGAGATGAGGCCAACGATCGCAGAGTCGTCACAGAACTTCTGTAGATGGCAGTGTGTTGTGTTGTGTGAGAAGTCCGCAGGACTTGGAACGATATTCTTGGAAATAAAAATAGAAATACAAGCTACCCAACCAATTTAAAAAATAATAATAATAAAACGACTCAGAGTGTGAATTCAGTCTCACCTGCAGATGAATTTAATAACTTTTTTGTTAACATTGGTCCTAATTTGGCTCGAGAAATACCCATTACAGCACCTACGGGTGATACAATAAGCAAAAACACTGCTATAAAAGACTCCATTTTCATAAAGAATACAGACGACAGAGAGGTCACTGAAATTGTTAAATTGTTTAAAAGTAAAACATCTACGAACTGTGATGATATTGACATGCTCTTAGTCAAAACTATTATTGAATGCTTAGTGAAACCACTGATGTATATTTGTAGTGTGTCTCTCCAAACAGGTTTATTTCCCAATGCAATGAAAATAGCTAAAGTAATTCCCATTCACAAGATGGGTGACAGAGGGGAATTTTCAAACTATAGACCAATTTCACTATTGCCTGAATTTTCCAAGATACTTGAAAAAATATTCTGTGAGAGAATTGACAACTTCATAATGAAGAATAATTTATTGTGTGAGCAGCAATATTGGTTCAGATGCAAGAGGTCAACTGCATTTGCTCTAATTGAATTTATAGAAAAAATATCAACTGACGTTGAAAATAAAGAGTATTCAGTTGGGATATTCCTGGATCTTAAAAAAGCATTTGATACAGCTGATCATAATTTATTATTAAAGAAACTACAAAATTGTGGTATTAGGGGGGTAGCACTGTCCTGGTTATGTAGTTACTTAAAGAATAGAAATCAGTATGTATGTGTTGGTAACAAAAACTCACAGTTACTGGAGGTTACTTGTGGAGTCCCACAAGGTTCAGTTTTGGGGCCACTGTTATTCAATATGTATATAAATGATATATGTAAAGTTTTGGAAAAAATGGATTTAATATTGTTTGCTGATGACAATTTATTATGCAGTGGAAGCAATTTGGAACAACTTTTGGATACACTCGGAAAGGAATTAGGAAAGCTTAAACTGTGGTTTGATTCAAACAAATTAACGCTCAATTTAAGTAAGACAACATTGATAGTTTTTAACAACCATCACAATAACTTAGTATCTAAACTCAGAGTAAATGGTGTAGAGATTGAAAGGGTGTCCGAAACTGAATTTCTTGGAGTAATATTTGATAATAAACTGCGTTGGAAGTCACATTTTAATTATATTAAAGATAAAATATCTAAATGAATGAATGAATGAATGAATCTTTGAATGAATGAATCTTTATTTATTTCGGATAGATTAAATGTACAGATTAAAAGAAACAGAATAATATAACAAAGGGGGAAAGAAAAATCCAACAAGGTCAAATTAGACAATAACTCCTCTGATTATACAGTTCAACATAAGTTATCCGAAATGGGTGATGGCTGAAGCCACAGCTTATATTGCCCACCCATATTCCATCCAAGAATCCAAAAGAAAAACAAAACAAGAGTGATTACAATTCAGAACATAGCTAAGACAAAATGTGACAAAAAACTAAGCTACAACACAACACAGACTGGATATGACAATCCTTATGTGATTTTACATGTCATCTTGTATATATGTTTGGAGTTTTTCTTCCTTTAGTTTTTGTTTAAATTGTCCAAGCGTTGTACATGATTTTAATTCAGGTCCAAAATTGTTCCATAATCTCACTCCTTGCACTGAAACACAGTGTTGCTTGGTGGTAGTTCTCACTGAAGGTCTTTGAAATATACATTTTCCTCTGAAATGATATTGTTTCCCCCTTATTTGGAACAACTTTTGGATATTTGCGGGCAGTGATAGATTCTTCACTTTAAACATTATTTCTGCAGTTTTAAAGACAACCAGATCTTTCAACTTGAGAGCTTTTAATTTAAGAAAAAGTGGGTTTGTTGGTTCCCTGTAAGCAGCTTTGTTTATTATTCTAATAGCTCTCTTCTGAAGCATAAAGACTGGATATATGTTTGTTTTATATGTATTTCCCCATACTTCAGTACAATATGTCATGTATGGGAGTATTAATGAATGATACAAGATATATAGAGTGGGTTGATTCAGCAAATATTTCACTCTGTGTAGTGTTGTAATTGATTTGGATATTTTACCTTTAATATAATTAATATGTGACTTCCAACACAGTTTATTATCAATTATTACTCCAAGAAATTTAGTTTCGGATACCATTTCAATCTCTACACCATTTACACTGAGTTTAGATACTAAGTTGTTGTGATGGTTGTTAAAAACTATAAATTTTGTCTTACTTAAATTGAGCGTTAATTTGTTTGAATCAAACCACAGTTTAAGCTTTCCTAATTCCTTTACGAGTGTATCCAAAAGTTGTTCCAAATTGCTTCCACTGCATAATAGATTAGTGTCATCGGCAAACAATATTAAATCCATTTTTTCTGAAACTTTACATATATCATTTATATACATATTGAATAACAATGGCCCCAAAACTGAACCCTGTGGGACTCCACAAGTAACCTTCAGTAACTGTGAGTTTTTGTTACCAACACATACATACTGATATCTATTCTTGAAGTAACTACATAAGACAGTGCTACCCCCCTAACACCACAATTTTGTAGTTTCTTTAATAATAAATTATGATCCACTGTATCAAATGCTTTTTTAAGATCCAGGAATACCCCAACTGAATACTCTTTATTTTCAACGGCAGTTGATATTTTTTCTATAAATTCCATTAGAGCAAATGCAGTTGTCCTCTTGTTTCTGAACCCATATTGCTGCTCACACAAATTATTCTTCAGTATGAAGTTGTCAATTCTCTCATAGAATATTTTTTCAAGTATCTTGGAAAATTGCGGCAATAGTGAAATTGGTCTATAGTTTGAGAATTCCCCTCTGTTACCCGTCTTGTGTATTGGAATTACTTTAGCTATTTTCATTGCATTGGGAAATATACCTGTTTGGAGAGACAGGTTACAGATATATGTCAGTGGTTTCACTAATCATTCAATAATAGTTTTCACTAAGATCATGTCAATACCATCACAGTCCGTAGATGTTTTACTTTTAAACGATTTAACAATTTCATTGACCTCTCTGTCGCCTGTGTTCTTTATGAAAATGGAGTCTTTTATAGCAGTGTTTTTGCTTATTGCATCACCTGTAGGCGCCATAATGGGTATTTCTTGAGCTAAATTAGGACCAATGTTAACAAAAAAGTTATTAAATTCATCTGCAGGTGAAGCTGTATTCACACTCTGAGTTGTTTTATTATTTTTTGAAAAATCGGTTGGGTAGCTTGTATTTCTGTTTTTATTGCCAAGAATATTGTTAAGTATTGTCCCTGTATTTTTAATATTGTCTCTTTTTTTCTCCAGTTCTTTACTGTAATAGTCTCTTTTACTACATCTTATTATATATGTTAACTTATTTTTGTATGTTTTATACCGCTGCTCTGCTTCTTTTGTCCTTTTCTTTAGAAAAGTTTTATATAATAAATTTTTCTTTTTACACGCCTTTTGTAATCCTTTGGTTTACCATGGCTTATCGGCAAATTTATGTTTAAGCTTTTTCTTTACTAATGGACAATTTTTTTTCTTAAAGAGTGGTTGCAATTTTTATAAATGTGTCATAGGCTTCATTTACATCTGATGCATAGACTTCTGTCCAGTCTTGCTTCAGCAAGTCCTCTTTAAAAGAACTGATTGCATGTGATTTGTATCTGAACGATTTTAATTTTTTTTTCTGTATTGGCCCCCGTGTGGCCATGGTTAAGTGCAAAGTTTGGCAAGTTGTCACTTATATCATTTATCAATAATCCACTTTCTATTTTCTTATCAATAATATTAACAAACATGTTGTCAATAAGTGTAGCAGTGTGAACTGTGATTCTACTGGGATGTGTTATTGTGGGATATAGACTCATGCTGTATATAGAGTTCATGAACTCTGTAATTACATTTTGTTGACATGGATTAATTAGATCAATATTGAAATGTCCACAAATTACAACCATTTTCTTACTAGTAATATTATTGTACAGCTCGACTAATTTATCTCTGAATTTATCTCTAATTAACTGGGACAACCTCTACCTTCGCACCGTCCCCTCCTTCCACATCAGCCAGCGGATCGTCTGAGCTGCGGGACACCTTCACCGTGCGGTGGTAAGCGGCGGAGCTAACAGCGGAGAAGCTGACCGAGATTCCGGCCGGATCGGACCTCAACTGCGGCGGCGGAGCTCAGTGGAGGAGCTAGCAGAGGCTTCGGCCGGATCCAAGGTCGGCTGGACCAGATACTGGTAGCACCAGAAATTATCCTGCTATTATCAACTGCAGGATCCACCGGGAGAGCTTTGGCTTTACTGTCAGATACCTGCTACCAGGCTACGACCCAAGCTAACGGTCTCCCTTAGCCACCGGGAGAGCTTCGGATTCACTGCCTGATAGAACAACGCTAGCTGGAGGCCTCCACTAGCAACCAAGGGAGCATTGGCCTCCTCGGTTTCACCGGCAGATCCAGTTACCCAATTACTAGTCAACAGGTGAGCTTCTCCCTTGATTCGACATTCGACATTGACATTGACATTGACTGACAGCCTAAGATGGCCGCACCGCCTGTGTTTCTTGCTGCTGGTTGTCTCCGCTTGTTTGTCCTGTTTTTGATTGTGTTATTGTGTCTGGATCATGTGCAATCAGCCATCGTTTATGATCGCCAAGTGCTGCTGGATATTCGATCTTCCATGGTGGGGTTTGGCTGTCATAATCAGGAGGGAAGATTCTTCCATCGGTCTCTGCGTCTGCAACTTCCCGTTGGTACCTGGGATCCCCGCTGTGGTTATACCGGCAGAAAGCAATCCAAACCTCGGGGAAGACGTGCAGGTGCCGCGGTAAATTCCAGAAGGCTTGCTCGGCTTCGCCGTCTCGCTCGCTCCGCCTCATCTTCTCCTAATTCTGCAGCTGGCCTCTTTCCTGGATCCTGGCCCTCGGGTGTGCCCGGAGTGAGGCCATCATTTCTCCGGCCTGTTTTTCCTGCTCTACCGTGTCAACCGGCATTCTCCCTGCTCCGAGCCAGCAAATCACCTGCAGGTAGCGGGTGCCTACGTCAACTGTCACCGGCCCCCATTCCTGGCGAGACTGCTGCTGTTACAGAGCCCATCCAGCTGGCGTTGTTTAACGCACGCTCCATTGCAAATAAATCATTCTTTTTGAACGATTTATTTATTACTACAGGTCTGGACTTTTTATTTCTTGTTGAGACTTGGCAGAAAAGTGAGGAATTTACCTCCTTAATTGAACTTTGTCCACCGGATTGTACCTTCTCCTGTGCTCCGAGATTGACAGGCCGCGGCGGTGGTCTGGCCATCGTGAACAGGCGCCGCTTCGTTACACGGACGGTGAGCCATGGAACATTTTCATCATTTGAACTGATGATTTTAAAAATTGGCTCCTCAAACCCATTTTATTGTGTTTTAATTTACCGCCCTCCAGGAGTTAATGCCTCTTTTTTATCTTAGTTTAGTGATTTTTTAACTTCTATTATTAAATTTGAGCGGAATTTATTACTTGGAGATTTTAATTTGCATATTAATGATCCCAATGACAGTTTTGCTGTGAATTTCTTGGGTATTATTGAATCATTTAATTTTGTTTTGTGTCTATCTGGCCCTATGCATATAAAAGGAAATACACTTGATCTTGTTTTTACACTTGGTCTTAATGTGAATAATGTTCAGACTAAGGAGCTTCATGTGTCAGACCATTTTTGTGCTCTTTTTAATTTATCAGTCAAATCAGTCTGTTACACTGGCAAGCTGGTAAAATGCTCTCGTGTCATTGACCATTTGTCAGCTGTGAAATTTTCTGCTGCCTTTGACAGCAGTGTGGTTTTATCCTCTGATGACGACACTGAGAGGTTGGTCTGCTCTTTTAACTCACACTGTTCAAGCATCTTAGATGTAATTGCTCCCTTTAAAACCAGGACTGTCCGTGCTGTTAATTCATCCCCCTGGATAAATGATGATCTCTGTTGTTTTAGACGTAAATGTCGGAGGGTGGAAAGACTGTGGAAGTCCACTAAACTTGAGGTGCATCGATTGTACCTTAAGGAGCTGTTAATTGAATTTAACAATATGATAAAAATGGCAAGAACTTCTTATTTTTCCAACATCATCTCCTCCAATAGTAACAATTCAAAGATCATCTTCAGTACAATAGACAGTATAGTTAATCCTGTCAGTTCTGCTCCCCCTGTCTATTCATATAATGACTGTAACAAGTTTCTTTCCTTTTTTGTTGACAAGGTCACTGCTGTTAGGGCTGGTTTTACTCATTCCTTTCCCCTAATCCTTGATTGTCCTAACAGACAGGCCTTTTTAAGTGATTTTACCCCAATTTCTTTTGAGGATTTGTTAGTGTTGGTGAGCTCCCTGAAATCCTCCTTCTGCGTTTTAGATATTTTGCCTTCCTCAATGTTAAAAGAGGTAATTGGATCAGTGGGTACGTCTTTGGTTCATATCATTAATAGTTCACTTGAATCTGGTTATGTACCCTCGTATTTTAAACATGCAGTTGTGCAGCCACTTTTAAAAAAAACCTAACCTTGATCCATCTGTTTTTAAAAACTTCAGGTCAATTTCTAAGCTTCCTTTTATTTCTAAGCTTTTAGGAAAAGTTGTTGCCAAGCAGCTCACTGACTTTCTGATTGAACATAATATTTTTGACAAATTTCAGTCAGGCTTTCGTCAGAAACACTCGACAGAGACCGCTCTTCTGAGGGTGTCAAATGATATTTTAATGTCATCAGACTCTGGCAAATGCTCTGTTTTAGTGTTATTAGATCTTACTGCAGCATTTGATACTATTGATCATTTTATTTTGTTACAAAGGCTTAGAGATTGGGTAGGTATTTCTGGAAAAGCTCTGGATTGGTTTTTCTCCTACCTTTCTGGCAGGAGCTTTTCCGTGGCTGTTGGCTCTTATTCATCTGACTCTGCTCCTTTAACCTGTGGGGTGCCTCAGGGTTCTATTCTGGGTCCACTTTTATTTGCCCTATATATGCTGCCACTTGGTTCTATTATCAGCAAATTTAAAGGTGTGTCTTATCACTGCTACGCTGATGATTTACAGCTACTTTTCTCTTTTAAGCCTGACCATGTTGACAATTTAAAAATTATTCATGATTGTCTGTCTGCAATCAAGGACTGGATGTCTAGTAACTTTTTGCAACTTAATGCTGATAAAACTGAAGTCCTTATTGTAGCACCTGATAATCTAATTCCTAAGTTGGTTAATAGCATTGGTTCATTAAGCTCTAACGTACGGTCTAATCTAAAAAATCTTGGTGTCATTTTTGATCAATCGATGAGTTTTGATCAGCATGTCAAATCTCTGACCCGGAGTTGTTTTTTCCACCTTAGGAATATATTGGTTTCCTACACTCAATTAGAAATCATTATTCATGCCTTTGTTTCTTCATGTTTGGACTATTGTAATGCTCTTTTTACATGTCTTAGTAAATCCTCTTTACACCGCCTACAGTTAGTCCAGAACGCTGCTGCAAGATTACTAACTAGGTCCAGTAGATTCTGTCATATCACTCCTGTTTTGGCCTCCTTGCATTGGCTTCCTGTAAATTATAGAATTGATTTTAAAGTTCTTGTTCTTACTTACAAAGCCATTCATGAAGAGGCACCTTTTTATATTAGTGACCTGCTCTCTCTACACCAGCCCAGCAGGTCTCTCAGGTCTTCTCATCAGAATCTATTGGTAGTTCCTAGTACTAGGCTCAAAACCAAAGGCGATAGAGCCTTTGCTGCTGTTACTCCCAGACTGTGGAACTCCTTGCCTTTTGAACTTAGATCTGCACCTTCCATTGGTGTTTTTAATAAGCAACTAAAGACCCACCTTTTTAGCCTGGCTTTTTAACTATGTGCCGATTGTATTTTTATGTGCTTTTATTGTCTACTTTGTTTTACTGTTTTATGTGCCTGTGTTTTTATTTTGTTTTTTACCATGTTAAGCACTTTGTGACTCTGTCTGTGAAAGGTGCTCTATAAATAAACTTATTATTATTATTCTAATCAAACTAGTCATTATGCCTCCAAAAAAGAATCAGACACATGGAGAGGAGCTGGAGGAGATTAAACTCTCACTAAACTTTATGTCTGAAGAAATATCTAAAATAGCTAAACAACAAATGCTGCTTGTTAACCTTATGGAACAAGTGCACAAGTTAAAGGCTGAATTTATGGACAAGGACAAGAAAATTAAATTCTTAGAAAAATGTGTGGATGAACTAGAACAACATACAAGAATGGATGACGTCATTGTGAGCGGTCTTAACACCAGACACCGCTCCTATGCACGTGTGACAGCTGGAGTTGGTAATCAGGATGGGCAGGATGAGACACTGGCTGAATCACACACTCTTGAGCAGCAGGTATTAACCTTTTTCAATTCTAAAAACATTGTTGTGGCCAATGAGACTATTTCGGCTTGCCACACGTTACCCAACAAAAACAGTAAAGGAAAACCAGCGATCATCATCCGATTCGTCAGTAGGAAAGCAAAAATTGATCTTCTGCGAGAAGCAAAAAAACTGAGAGGAACGGCTGTCTACATAAATGAACATTTAACAAAAAAGAACTCCGAAATAGCTAGACAAGCCAGGGCCCTCAGAAAACAAGGAAAAATACAGTCGACATGGACAAGAAACTGTAAGGTGTGGATAAAACTGCTTGGCACTCCAGAAGACGCTAAAGTAATAATGATTAGAGAAATGGAGGAATTGGACAGATTTAAACCTTAGCCCTGATTCAGGAATAACGGTGCAGTAATCATGCGTGGAAATTTTGTGTTCTTTTCCTTTTTTCTTCTTGGTGTACATGGTTGTCATAAATTATGTTTAGTACTTTAGTCAATCATCCCTCCTCATTTGATGATGAAAGTGTAGTGGGGCAAATTGAAGCTGGAAATTTTGTCAATACTGAGCAGCAACCACAAGACATTTTAGGAAATATTGACCCAGACAACAACCATTTTAATCATATTAATAATAAGTGTGTTTATTATGAAGAACAACAATTAAACGGAATTATGAATTTGGATCAAACATTAACAATAATACATATTAATAGTAGGAGTCTCTATAGAAACTTTGATAGTATTAAGGAGTTTTTAAATCAATTTAATACACCATTTAGGATTATTGCAATAAGTGAAACATGGATTCATGAAGAAAAAGATGTAAATTTTGAACTATATGGATATGAGATGTACACACAAAATAGGAAATGTAAAAGTGGTGGTGGGGTAGCACTGTATGTTGATAGAAAATTAAAAAGTAAAAAAGTAGACAGTATGACATCAGCAGTGAATGGAAGTATGGGATGTTTAACAATTGAGATTACGATGGGAAAAAGAAAAAATATAATAGTAAGTTGTATATATATAGAGCACCGGGATCTGATATGCAAAAATTTAAAAATGGGATGGAAAAGATGTATGCAAAAATAAGACAAAAAGATATCTTTATTTGTGGTGACTTTAATATAGATTTAATGAAAATAAAACACAAACCAACTGAAGATTTCTTAGATACAATGTATAGCTTAACCTTATTTCCAAAGATTACAAAACCTACGAGAATAACGACACACTGTGCTACCCTGATAGACAACATTTTTACCAATGTTATTGAATATAATATGGTGAGTGGTATAATAATAAATGATATTAGTGACCACCTGCCTGTATTTGTTTCTTTAGATGTTAATTATGGGGCTAATGAGAGTAATAATAATAATAAACTATGTAAAAAGATTATCTATAAAAGAATACGAACAGAAGACAGAATCAGTGATTTAAAAGAAGACTTAATGTTACAGAATTGGGATGTTGTCTATAGAGAGAAAAATGTGGACTTGGCATATGATAAATTTATTGATATATTTAAATTATTATATGATAAAAACTGTCCAATTAAAGAAATTAATAAAAAACACATATACAAAAATTGCCCATGGTTAACCAAAGGGTTACAAAATGCTTGTAAAAAGAAAAATTATCTCTATAA
The DNA here is from genome assembly GCA_020510985.1 of Pholidichthys leucotaenia. Taxonomy (NCBI): domain Eukaryota; kingdom Metazoa; phylum Chordata; class Actinopteri; order Cichliformes; family Pholidichthyidae; genus Pholidichthys; species Pholidichthys leucotaenia. Next base: position 319,833,299 of record CM035845.1, on the reverse strand, counting down.
AAATTTTATTAAATTAAGAACTAAAGAATCTGAAAAAGATATAAAACATATAAAAATAAATCAACTGAAATAATACGAACTAGTAAAAAATTATACTATAGGAAAATGTTAAATGAAAATAAAAATAATATAAAAGGAGTCTGGGATATATTAAACAAATTAAGGAAAAATGGAACTAAGAAAATGATATATCCAAAGTATTTTACTGATAATTGTGGTGATATTTATGATAAGAATATGGTAGTAAATAAAATGAATAAATTTGTTGTAAGTGTTGGGCCAGAGTTGGCAGCAAAAATTCCAAATCAAGGAAGAGACACCGTGAGTGAGACTTTGATTGGAAGTAATCCTCGGTCAATTTTTCTTACAGCGGTGGATGAACTAGAGGTAAAATCTGTTGTTGAAAAGTGTAAAAATAAATTATCTACTGATTGTGATGGTATTGATATGGCACTAATAAAAATAACTGTTGATGGTATATTAAAACCATTCACATATATTTGTAATTTATCATTTCAAACTGGCTCATTCCCGCAGAAAATGATAATAGCAAAAGTTATACCATTATTCAAGCAAGGAAATAAACACCAATACACAAACTACAGACCAGTATCACTTCTCCCACAATTTTCAAAGATTCTGGAAAAACTTTTCAACAACAGATTAGAAAACTTTTTAAATAAACAGGATGTGCTGAATCAGAACCAATATGGGTTTAGAGCCAAGAGTACAACATCATTGGCGATAATGGATGCAACAGAGGAAATAATAAATGCATTAGATCAAGGAAAATATGCAATTAAGATAAGATAAGATAAGCCTTTATTAGTCCCACAACGGGGAAATTCCAGGATTGCAACAGCACAGGGATAGCAACACTCAGAGCAACAATCAGAAGGCAAGAAAAAAAAAAGCAAGCAAGCAAGAGCAGCTAATATACATACAGTGGTACCTCTACTTACGAACGTCTCTACATATGGAATTTTCAGGTTACGAGACGCCTCAACGGGAAAATATTGCCTCTAGTTACGAACGAAATTTCAGGATATGAAAGGCAAAAAAGTACCCGCTCCTCGCAGCTTCCGTAGTTTACCGAACGTAAACATACCTGTAGCTGCTCTGCCATTGGCTATCGCCTAGCATCTTCCTGGTATCCCATTGGCCACAAAGTTTTTTTTTTTTCCAAAACTTTATTAAGAACAAGGTGAAAGTTTTACGTGTGTGTACAGTACAGAATTAACATTTATTCGCTATGGGCCCCAAGAAAGTGACGGAGATAAGCGGAAAAGGAGAAAAGAAGAGAGTTTTTTTGTCCATACAAACAAAGAAAGGAGATAATCGAAAGGTATGAAAAGGGGATGCGTTTGGTTGATCTCGCCAAAGAATATGGCCATAATACATCAACGATCAGCACGGTATTAAAACAAAACGAAGCACTTACAAGCCGACAAAAGCAAACGTCCTTGGATCAGAACATGAACCAAAGAAGGCAAAAGGTGACGACGTCGACGACGATAGCAGTTAAAGGGTAAATGAACATAATTTTTATTATTCTTTCTCTTTTATTATTCTCTTTTATTATTCTTTCTCTCATTTTAAACTCTCATTTTATGTTTATTGTGCAGTAATCTAATTGTAACATGTATTTGTTACATGTTTTGATGCGTTTTTACGATTTATAAAAAATTTATGCCCGAATTTTGGGGGCTTGGAATGGATTACGGCATTTACATGTAAAACACGCCTCTACTTACGAATTTTTCACGTTACGAGAATTCATCCGGAACGAATTAAATTCGTAAGTAGAGGTACCACTGTATGTACATATTACTATAAATATATATATATATACACACAGAAACACAGTGTAGAGCATTGTAGCTGGATGGGATAAATATATGAGTATATAAACACACAGTACGGAGCATTGCAGCTAGATGGAATAAATATGTAAATATATAAACACAGTGCGGAGCAATGTAGCTAGATGGAATAATATGTAGATATATAAACACACAGTACGGAGCATTGCAGCTAGGTGGAAAAAATATGTAAATATATAAACACACAGTGCGGAGCAATGTAGCTAGATGGAATAATATGTAGATATATAAACACACAGTGCGGAGCATTGTAGCTAGATGGAATGAATATATAGATATATAAATATAAACATAAACACACCCAGTGCGGAGCATTGTAGCTAGATGGAATAAATATGTAAATGTATAAACACACACAGTGCAGAACATTGTTGCTAGATGGGATGAAACAGCACAACCGTCTACTTAGTTATCCTACATGGTATGATTATGTGCCCATACATATTCTCACCCTCCGTAGCTACCGGTATTTTCCTAGTTGTATGCCGGAGGGGACCATTGTGTAAGTCTATTGCATCTTTTGCATTCAAAAAACTATTAGGTTGTTACGTCTTTTTGCTATCTCTGCGAGCAGCCCTGCTTAGGTTGTACAGTCTGACAGCCGTTGGTAGGAAGGACCTGCGAAACCTCTCGGTTGTGCACCTGGGATGATGTAGTCTGCTGTTAAATGAGCTCCTCAGTGCATTCAGTATGTCCTGCATAGGGTGGAACTCGGACTCCAGCAGAGATGACAGTTTAGCCACCGTCCTTCTCTCTCCTATCTCCTCCACCGGATCAAGGCGCTGCCCCAGGACAGAGCTAGCTTTCTTGATCAGTTTGTTCAGTCTCTTCCTATCGGCTGCAGTAATTCCACTGCCCCAGCAGACCACTCCAAAAGTGATGGCTGATGCCACCACCGTGTCATAGAATGTCTTCAGCAGCTCCCCTTGTACACCAAAAGACCTGAGTCTCCTCAGTAGGAACAGCCTGCGCTGTCCCTTCTTGTAGAGTGCATCAGTATTGTGTGACCAGTCCAGTTTATTGTTCAGATGAACACCCAGGTACTTGTAGGATGTCACCATCTCAATGTCTGTTCCCTGTATATTTACTGATGCTGTGAGGGGTTGTCCTTGCCTGCGGCAGTCCACCACCAGCTCCTTAGTTTTCCTCGCGTTGATCTGGAGGCAGTTCCGATGGCACCAGTCCACGAAGTCCTGGATAAGCCCTCTGTACTCAGCTTCATCTCCATTGGAGATGAGGCCAACGATCGCAGAGTCATCAGAGAACTTCTGTAGATGGCAGTGTGTTGTGTTGTGTGAGAAGTCCGCAGTATAAAGAGTGAACAGGAAGGGAGCCAACACCGTTCCCTGGGGGGCCCCCGTGCTACTGATGATCGTGTCGGACACACAGTTCCGGGTTCTCACAAACTGAGGCCGGTTCGTGAGGTAGTCCATGATCCATGATGGCAGGTGCTGGTCCACCCCTGCGCGCAGCAGCTTGTCCTTCAGGATCATCGGTTGGATGGTGTTGAAAGCACTGGAGAAGTCAAAGAACATGATCCTCACCCCATTCCCGGGCTTCTCCAGGTGGGACAGAGAACGGTGAAGGAGGAAGATCACTGCATCCTCCACCCCAATGCCATGCTGGTAGGCGAACTGGAGTGGATCCATCGCTGGTTCCACCAGGGGGCGGAGGTGAGCAAGGAGCAGTCTCTCCAGGGTCTTCATCAAGTGAGACGTCAAGGCCACTGGTCTGTAGCTGTTTAGGTCTTTGGGGTGGGAAGTTTTTGGTACAGGTACCACACAAGATGTTTTCCACAGCTGTGGTACCCTCCCCAGCTTCAGTCTCAGGTTGAAGATGTACGTCACAATCCCACACAGCTGGTCTGCACAGGACTTGAGGAGCTTTGCGCTGATGCCGTCCGGTCCCGACGCCTTCCTCGCCTTGATCTTCCTCAGCTCCGTCCTCACCTGGGTCCTGGTCAGGGTCAGGATGGGGGGCTGTGTGTTGGGAGTGGGGGGGTGTTGGTGGAGTGGGGAGTGGGCAGCAGGACTTGATGTCTTTACAGGCAGCAGTGGTTGTTGTGCAGTCAGGGGGGAGGGCGGTTGGTCAAACCTATTGAAAAACAATTGGTGTGTTTATAGATTTTATAAAAGCACTTGATACAATAGATCATTCAATACTTCTTAATAAATTGCAAATATATGGTATTAGGGGAATGGCTCTGAAATGGGTTACAAGTTATCTATCTGAGAGACAACAATTTGTGAAAATGGGAGAATATCTGTCTGGGTGTATGGGAATTGCCTGTGGGGTCCCCTATGGGTCAGTATTGGGCCCCAAATTATTTAACATATATATAAATGATATATTCCAAGTTTCTAAATTATTAAAAATAATATTATTTGCTCATGATACTAATATATTTTAATCTGGAAATAATTATAATCAACTAATCCATACTCTAAATAATGAATTAAATCAGCTAAAAAAATGGATGGATTGTAATAAATTATCACTAAATATAGATAAAACTAAGGTAATTATATTTGGTAATTGTAAAAATAAAGAAGATATACACATTCATATAGATAATGTAGTTACAAAAAATATTGCAATTATAAATAAAATTAAGCCGGTCCTAGATTATAAATCACTTCATATTTTGTATTGTTCATTAGTACTTCCATACTTGACTTATTGTATAGAGGTTTGGGGTAACAGTTATAAAAGTAAACTTAATTCATTGTTAATATTACAAAAAAGGGCAGTCCGTGTTATACACAAAGTCGGGTACCTCGAACATACTAATTTATTGTTTTTACATTCGAAGTTATTGAAATTATGGGATCTGGTTCATTATTACACAGCACAATTAATGTTTAAAGTTAGCAAAAACCTCTTGCCACACAATATACAAAGTCTTTTCAGGGAGAGAAAAGGGAAATATAATTTATAGGGAAATACAAAATTTAAAATGCACTTAGAAAGATCTACACGGAAGAGTTTTTGTGTGTCTGTGTGTGGGGTAAAATTGTGGAATGGGTTGGGGGAGAAACACAGGCAATGTCCAAACATCCACATATTTAAATCAACATATAAAGAAATGATTTTTGAGCAGTATGAGAATGAAGGGCAGTGATGTTACATTGTGTCTTCAGTGAGGGAAGGTTGTTGTTGTGTTATGGTGATTGTGAAGGTGATGGTGTTGTCTGTGTTTGTATTGAACATGCCAGAAGTGTATGTTTATTGTTGTTGTAATATTGTTGGATGTTGGTATTGTTGTCAATATGGACTGTCATTGTTGTGTCATTTTTGTTGTATAATTTGACTATGGGTGTATTATGGTGAATGTGGTTGTGGGATAATGATGATTATGAGTAATACTGTAATTTGTTGGGTGTGGAGAAGGGGTGGGACTGTATAAGCGTTGGCTTCTTCCCACTCCTTTTGAACATTTTATGTTGGTTTGTTTTTTTGTTGTGTTTTGAACTCTCTTCTTTCTTTTTTTTTAAGAATGTTCAAATAAAAATCAATGTCAATGTCAATGTCAATGTCTCAATGCAAGTTCCCGGCGTTCTATATATACAACTTATAATTAGATTTTTTGTTTTATCTTGGTCAATCTCAACAGTAACACATTCCAAAATCCCTGGTAGTGCAAAGGACATTCCATTTACAAGCTTACACCTATACAGGTCATCAATATACAGTGCAACACCACCACCTTTTTTTTGAGATCTGTTAATATGAAACATCTGATATCACTCTATTGCCATCAGGGGAGCCTGCTCTTCATTAAGCCAAGTTTCAGAGACTGCGATAGCTGTAAATTTTCTTTCTAGCTTTTTTAAATAGTCCTGAATCTGTGGAAAGTTTTTGTTAAGACTTCTGCTGTTGAAGTGTATTATTGATAGTTTACCATCTAGTTGCACTTGACTTTTGAATTGCTTTTCAGTGTAATATTCACAATGGTTATGAATATTATTGAAAAAGTGGTTATCAGGATCAATATCATTCTTCATCTCTTGTAGTTTATGTTCAGCATAATGGCATATTTTCAGAGTTTGAATTTCCTCACTCTGTGTCAAATGATTTCCTCCAACTGGGGATAATTGATGTCTACTCAAGTCAGTCATAAGTTTTTTTGTTTTGTTTAGTTTTTTTTTTTTTAAAGTACATTGACATGGTATGTCAAAAGAACTATTCTTGCCGTGTGTGTGGATATGGATTATCATTGTCTATTAATTTTCTTAATCAGTGTTCATCTGTATTTATTTAAGTCAGTAACTTCTCTGATTATTATACTATTTGCTTCCTCAGGTGTTCCATTTAGTTTGATCCAAACTCTACAATTTCTTGTCCATGTTGCCTGTATCTTATTTTTTCTTTTCAGCGTCTGTGCTTGCCGTGCTATTTCAGCATTAGTTTTTGTTAGGTGTTCATTTAGGTAAACATCTGTTCCCCATAGCTTTCTGGCCTGCCTCAGTATGTCATTCTTTACCCTTCTGTTCACAAAGCCCATCACAATTGATTTCTTTGTTTTATTATCCCTTCTGGGTAAAGCATAACAGGCTGAAATTGCATTTGCTTCGACCTTTATATTTCTACTATCAAGGAATTGAAGCACCTGGTTTTCCAGGGAGACTGATTCACTTGTGGGAGCCTCCTCACCTCTCAATCCTGTTGTAGCATGAGCATATGATTGATATTTGATGTCTAATCCACTTATAATTAGATCATCCATACGAGAACATTGTTCAAGATCCTCGACGCGTCGCTCCAAGTCCGTAACTTTTTTGTCTTTTTCCTTAATTGTTAATTTTAATTCTCGGACTTCTTCCATTAGCTCTAATATTTTAGCCTGCTGGCTAACCATTTTGGTCACTTCTTCTGACAAGAAGTTCAGAGATTTTTTGATCTCTTCCATTTCCTCCTTCTTTGGTGGCATTTTTACTGACCTGTGGATAGTAAAACAATCTCTGCTGGTGACGCCGGTATCCGATCCGACCGACCTCGAATCCAGCTGGGCCTCAGCTAGCCCCCTCCACTGCTAGTCCCTCTGCTTTCCACTGCCGTAACCGAGCTCCTGTCCAGCCGGGGTACCGGCAGCTCCTCCACCGAGTCCCGCCGCCCACCACCGCTGTAGCCGAGCTCCGATCCTGCTTCTGTCCGGCTGGGGTCCCGGTAGATCCTCCGCTGAGCCCCGCCACCTACCTCCGTCTGCCTCAGTAGTTCCTCTGCCAAGCCCCGCCCCTGCAACTGGGCTCCGACTTCGGCTGGGGCCCCGGTGGTCCTCCACTGGTCCACGTCTCCCACCACCGCTGCACTTGACGTCCGATCCGGCTCCCGTCCAACTGCTGCCTCGGCTTTTTCCTCCAGCGAGCCTCAATCACCGGGGACAGAGTCGCTTCTCTCTAAATCAATTGCAATACTACACAGAGTGAAATATTTGCTGAATCACCCCACATTATATACTTTGTATCACTCATTAATACTCCCATACATAACATATTGTACTGAAGTATGGGGAAATACATATAAAACAAACATATATCCAGTCTTTATGCTTCAGAAGAGAGCTATTAGAATAATAAACAAAGCTGCTTACAGGGAACCAACAAACCCACTTTTTCTTAAATTAAAAGCTCTCAAGTTGAAAGATTTGGTTGAGTTTAAAACTGCAGTAATTATGTTTAAAGTGAAGAATCTATCACTGCCCGCAAATATCCAAAAGTTCCATCCATCCATCTTCTTCCGCTTACAAAAGTTGTTCCAAATAAGGGAGAAACAATATCATTTCAGAGGAACATGTATATTTTAAAGACCTTCAGTGAGAACTACCACCAAGCAACACTGTGTTTCAGTGCTAGGAGTCAGATTGTGGAACGATTTTGGACCTGAATTAAAATCATGTACAACGCTTGGACAATTTAAACAAAAACTAAAGGAAGAAATACTCCAAACATATATACAAGGTGACATGTAAAATCACATAAGGATTGTCATATATGTCATATATGTCATATATGATCGCTACCAGAAATCCACGGAGCTGCTCATCCGTAAGCTGCCCGTCCAGCGCCTGGTGAGGGAGATCGCTCAGGACTTCAAGACCGTCCTGCATTTCCTGAGCTTTGCCGTCATGGCTCTGCAGGAGACCTGCGAGGCCAACCTGGTGGGTCTCTTCTTCGCTAAGGGGGTCACCATCATGCCCAAAGACTTCCAGCTGGCCCGCTGCATCCGCGGAGAGAGAGCTTAGACTTTCTGCTGCACATTCACCAGCCATAATGCTCTGCACTGTGTGTCTATATATATACATTTATAGTAATATGGACATATGTTTACTAGATGTTTTTTTCTTGCCTTCTGATTGTTGCTCTGAGTGTTGCTGTCCCTATGCTGTTGCAATCCTGGAATTTCCCCATTGTGAGACTAATAAAGGCTTATCTTATCTTATCTTATCTTATATCCAGTCTGTGTTGTGTTGTTGCTTAGTTTTTTTTGGGTTTTTTTGTTACGTTTTGTCTTAGCTTTGTTCTGAATTGTAATCGCTCTTGTTTTGTTTTTCTTTTGAATTCTTGGATGGAATATGGGTGGGCAATACAGTATAAGCTGCGGCTTCAGCCATCACCCATTTCGGATAACTTATGTTGAACTGTATATTCAGAGGAGTTATTGTTTGATTTGACCTTGTTGGATTTTTCCCCCCCTTTGTTATATTGTTCTGTTTCTTTTTTTTTTTAATCTTCACTTTTAATGTATCCGAAATAAATAAAGATTCATTCAAAAAAAAAAGTGGAAGAGAGTGTTCCCAGGATGGAGAGAGTGGTGATTGGAGTTGACTTTAATGGACATGTAAGTGAAGGGAACAGAGGTGATGAGGAGGTCCTGGGTAGGTATGGTCTTAAGGAGAGAAATGTGGAAGGACAGATGGTTGTGGGTTTTGCTAAAAGGATGGAAGTGGTTGTGGTGAACACAATTCAAGAAGAGAGAGGAACATAGGGTGACTTACAAGAGTGGAGGAAGGTGCACACAGATGGACTACATCCTATGGAGAAGGAGAAATCTGAAAGAGATAGGAGACTGCAAGGTGGTGGCAGGGGATAATGTAGCTAGACAGCATCGGATGGTAGTGTGTAGGATGACTTTGCAAAGCAAGAAGAGGAAAACAGTGAAGGCAGAGCCAAAGATTAAGTGGGGGAAGTTACAGAAGGAAGAAGGTCACATGGAGTTCAGGAAGGAGTTGGTACAGGCTCTGGGTGGTAGGGAAGAATTACCAGATGAATGGGAAAGTTCAGCAAAAGTATTGAGGGAAATGGGTAGAAAGATATGTGATGTATCCAGTGGACAAAGGAAGGAAGACAAGGAGACTTGGTGGTGGAATGAGGAGGTACAGTAAAGTATTCAAAGGAAGAGGTTAGCAAAAAAAAAGTGGGATAGTCAGGGAGATGAAGAAAGTAGACAGGAGTATTTGGAATCGAGGAGCATGGCAAATAGAGAGGTGGAAAAAGAAAAGGAAAAGGCATATAGTGAGTTGTATGAGAGGCTGGACACTAAGGAAGGAGAAAAGGAGTTGTATCAACTGGGTAGACAGAGAAATCAAGCTGGAAAGGACGTGCAGCAGGTTAGGTTGATTAAGGACAGAAATGGTAATGTACTAACAAACAACAAGAGTGTGTTGAGAAGGTGGAAGAAGTACTTTGAAGATCTGAGGAATAAAGAATAGAGAGAGGATGATGGGTGAAGGAAAGATAATGAACAAGGAAGTCCAGAGGATAAGCAAGGCAGAAGTGAGGGCAGGTTTGAAGAGGATGAAGAATGGACAGGCCGTTTGCCCAGATGACATACCTGTGGAGATATGGAGATGTTTAGGAGAGATGGCAGTGGACTTTCTAACTAGATTGCTTAACACTATCTTGGAGAGTGAGAGGATGCCTGAGGAGTGGATGTCATGCGCTGAGCACAGGAGGTTTCCGCCTTGCTCAGTCGCATGGCTTTTTCTTTATATTTATAAATTTGTTGTATTTTGTGAGGCGCATCTGGGGTTGTGGAAGCATCCTGGTTGTTGGCTATGCTCTCAGTCCTCCCAACAATCCTTTCCCGGGCTGAGATGGTGACCGCCTCCAGCGAGACGCAGAAGCACGCGCCGCAGCAGACGCCCTGCTCCACCTCAAATTTGCCCATTCCTGCTCTCGCTCCACTGGCTCCACGACAACGGCATCCAGCTCTGGACCGCCAGAGGAACTCTCCTGCCTCTCAAGCAGTAACTTGCCCTTCGCCGAGGCAGAAGCCCCCCTCAGCAGTGCACCATCAGTGTTTTTCCTCTCTGGCTGTATCGTCAGCCTCTTCCCTCTCTGCAGCTGCTGTTTCCTGCTTGTCCTCGATGCTCTCTCCCGCTGCTGAGAGGTCGTCTGTTTTCCCTCCAGCACTGCCTGTCTCCGTGTCCACAGGGGCGGCTCCTCCACGATCCTCTGAGGGGCCCATGTCCACTGTAGCCATGGAGAGGGATGACGCTACACCTGCTGCAGCAGGAAACATTGAGCCCCGGGAACACAAGCGTCATTTCATTCTCCCACATTTTATGATGATGCCACCATCAGTGTTTGAATGTGTGTGAATGGGTGGATAGCAGGATCTGTAAAGCGCTTCGGTCATCTAGAGATAAGAAAAAAAAACCAAAAAACATATATAAGTGAATGCCATTTACCATTGACCAAATGCCTTGCCTGATTCCCAGTAGTGAGGCTCAGTGTTTGCAGTCCCCTGAGCCCTCACTGCCTGCTGCAGCCATTAATTTTTCACGTCGTCTCCGTGTCTCCTTCTATTCTCCCTGAGTGTCCGCCGACTACAGGGTTGAGTCGCCGGATGATGGAGGAGCCTGTGGTCCTGGAGGACCTAGTCCCAGCCACGCAGCCACAGTCTGGACGGAGGGAGAGAGCTGGTACTAAGCTGGCCTCTGCGCCAACGATGGCGCATTCCCAGGCCTCAGCTGAGCAGGATCTAGCACCAGCAGGAAGTCGACCTCCTGTCACCACACAGGGCAAGCTACTTGCATGGGTTACCTCACTGGGGGGTCCCCAGCACTGTGTTGGAAGTTTTTTTTTTTTTCAATAAATCTCACAAACTCACAGTTCAGTGCATGGGTCTCACCTTCTGCCTCGAAGGGCAATTCATAAAGATGGAGAAGTGTTTTGGTACCAGTTTTCAAGAACAAAGGTGATGTTCAGAGCTGTAGTAACTACAGAGGCATAAAGTTGATCAGCCACTCTATGAAGATATGGGAAAGGGTTGTTCAATTCAATTCAATTCAATTCAATTCAATTCAATTCAATTCAATTCAACTTTATTTATATAGCGCCATTTCACAACAACAGTCATCTCATAGCACTATCAACTGTAGGGAGGACCCCCACAGTTGCAGAAAGACCCCAGCAATCAGGCGATCCCCTGTGAGCAAGCACTTGGCGACGGTGGAGAGGAAAAACTCCCTTTTAACAGGAAGAAACCTCCAGCAGAACCAGGCTCAGGGAGGGGCAGTCATCTGCTGCGACTGGCTGGGGGGTGAGGGGATAGAGAAGAAGAAAAGAACAGACATGTAGAGAGCAAACAGCACGATGGGGACTCAATCAATTGTTGAAGCCAGGTTGACAGAAGAGGTGACAATCAGTGAGCAGCAGTACGGTTTCATGCCAAGAAAGAGTACTACAGTTGCAATGTCTGCTCTAAGAGTGTTGATGGAGAAGTATAGAGAAGGTCAGAAGGATATGCGCTGTGTCTTAGTGGATCTAGAGAAAGCATATGATAGGGTGCCAAGAGATGAAGTGTGGTACTGTATGAGAATGTCAGGAGTGGCAGAGAAGTTTGTGAAGGTGGTGCAGGACATGTATGAAGACAGCGAGACATGGTGAAGTGCACTGTAGGAGTGATGGCTTGATTCAAGGTGGGGGTAGGATTGCATCAGGGATCGGCTCTGAGCCCCTTCTTGTTTGCCATGGTGATGGACCGGCTGACAGATGAGGTCAGGGAGGAGTCTCTGTGGACCATGATGTTTGCAGATGGCATTATGATCTGCAGTGAGAGTAGGGGGCAGGTGGAGGAGAACCTGGAGAGGTGGAGGTATGCTCTGGAGAGAAGAGGAATGAAAGTCAGTAAAAGCAAGACAGAATACATGTATGTGAATGAGAGGGAGACAGGTGCAGTGGTGAAGATGGAAGGAGTAGCGGTCGTGAAAGTAGATGAGTTTAAATACCTGGGGTCAACCATCCAAAGCAATGGAAAATGCACAAGAGAGGTGAAGATGAGGGTGTAGGCAGGGTGGAGTGGGTGGAGACGAGTGTCAGGGGTGATTTGTGACAGAAAAGTAGCAGCAAGAGTAAAAGGAAAGATTTACAAGATGGTAGTGAGACTTGCTATGATGTATGGTTTGGAGACAATGGTGCTGACAAAAAGACAGGAGGTGGAGCTGGAGGTGTAAGAATAAAAGATGCTCAGATTTTCATTGAGAGTGACAAGGAGGGACAAGATTAGAAATGAGTATATCAGATGTCAGGTTGAGTGGTTTGGAAACAAAGAGAGGCAAAGCTGAGATGGTTCATGGATGTAGTGAAGGAGGACGTGGAGAAGGTTGGTGTTACAGAGGAAGATGCAAGGGATGCATATATTGTCTGAAATCAGCAATATACAGCTGACAATTTTTCCTCAAAATCTGTAAATAAAAAAAAAATAGTTCAATTCAGGAAAAGGAGTTCAAATGAGTGAAAAGAGGAAAGAAGACTGTCTGTCTTACAGTGATGTAGAGGTGAACCTTTTATTTTCAGGATGTTTCCAGCCTTTTCACTGCAGGACAACAGCTAGTTTGTGACTTGTGGGGTTTTGGACAGTGAATTATAAGTGCAGACCGTCTACCAATGCCACACATTTAAAAAAAAAAAAACAAAACAAAACAAATTATAACCAACATTTAACTCAGCCGAAGAATTTTTTTTTTTTTTTTTTACCCCACTCTGCTGTAATTATTTGTAATTGGCTTAATTTGCACCAAATGAGTTTTAAAGTTATATTATTGAGAAAGTTGTTAAGAATTATTTTTGTTTGACTCCAAAATAAATAAATAATGATTATGTAAAAGTTATCAGACAACCAATCAACCAGTTGTCAAATTAAGAGTCCAGAGAACAGGTGAAGGATTCAGATTATATTAATACATTTGAATAAGAAACGTTATGAGGAAACATAAAAAGGATGAAAAGTAGCTTCTACTAAATAAAACTTTCGTCTCTAATTTATTAAAATATCAGGAACTAAAGCTCGTGTGATCACTGTTGAAAGTAGGCGATGGATGATGTTTTTCAGATTTAAACAATTTATGAATGTGCTGATAATTGAAAACTATACAAAAAGCTATTTGTAATATATATGTAATACTTTTATTTCCTGAATGAAGGTATATATCAGGGGTGTCCAATCTTGTGTCATGGAGGGCCAAGACCCTGCAGGTTTTCTCTTCTACCCAGTCTCTTCAGCAGGTGTTTTCACTGATCAGCAGTCAGTGGGAAGAAGTTCTTTGAAATCTGCTGTTGAAGAGACTGGTTGGAGGTGAAGCCTGCAGGGTTTTGGCCCTCCATGACACATGATTAGACACCCCTGGTATATATATATACATACATACATATATATATATATATATATATATATATATATATATATATATATATATATATATATATATATATATATATAAAGCTTGACAGTTTTTTTTTTCCACTGTTGTCGTAAGAATTCATCCCCTTTGGTCCACGCACGTCTTCCACCGGTGTGGCAGCACTTGGATCCCTGCGGTTGAAAAATAAACCACATTTGGTCAAATTTGATCACTATGAACTTTTTAGCCCCCCCCCCATGTATATAAAAACTTTATAAGCAGCATAATCTGTATTTTAAAGGTCAAATTAATACATCTATAAATGCAGCATATCTCTGTCTGTTTGTGTGTGTGTATGTGTCTGTCTGTCTGTGTGTGTTCCTCAGATATCTCTCAATCTGTTTTGTCAGACTGGCCTAAGATTTTAAACGTACTTTGCTGGGGTTATGAGGGTTTGCATCCCCAAATATGGAGTCACTCAGTCAAAATACGTAATTTTTATCAATAAAAGTTGAGCCACTGCTTTGTGTCTCTTCATGCCCTGGCTTCAAAAAGTGTGGGTGGGGTTTCGGATTGACTCCGTGCTGATTGGATAATACGCGGCATCATGGCCATGCTGACTGGTAACACACAGCATCACGGTCTGTCAGCCACCACAGTGCACCACAACCAAAGCTTTTATAAGTGTTTTGCTGAGGTTACAATGGTGTGTATCCCCGAGTATGGAGTCGTTAAGTCAAAATATATACCATAAAGTTGCTGTGATTGCATAGGTCTAATGTATAATGTGGCATGGAGAACACGGGGTGCGGGGGTGGGGGGTGGGTGCTGGCGGGGACCCGTGGTGCCGCAAAGGACATCACTGGCACACTGGTAAAGCAGCAGCCAAGACTCCCGTTACTGGGCAGGCTGGGCTTGGCTCCCTGCGAAGGACTGCGATCCGCCGGTTCAGCTGCTGCTTCTTCAACACCAGTGTCCGACCGGGTGCTCCATGATCGTTCGCTGGAAAGCACGCCCAGCCTACCTTGTCAGGAGTAGACGGCAGTCCCGACTGCTGCTTCATTGTGGAGCAGAATGGCCAGATTAACTGCATATCATATGCAGACACTAAACAACAACATTCAAAAATGCCCAAGTAACGAAATAAATCATTTTTATTTAAATATTTACAGACAAATGGGCAACACTGATGCAAAAGATGCAGCCAAACAGGTCATTCTCCTCTGTGTGTGTGTGTGTGTGTGTGTGTGTGTGTGTGTGTGTGTGTGTGTGTGTGTGTGCGCACGCGGGGTTGGGTTCATGAAGGGGTGGGGTGGGGGGTGTAACTCATATTTTTAATTTGTAAAGAACTTTGTGCTGCAACCTTTTGTATGAAAAGTGCTATATAAATAAAGTTTTGAGTGATTGATTTATCTCTTAAAGTTTGCATTTATTCTTGTTCTTAATCCTATTTGTGTATCACTTTGAGATTTTGCCCTGAAATGTAAAGTGCTTTATGAATGAAATTTATTATTATTATTATTATTATTATTATTATTATTATTATTATTATTATTATTATCAGTAAAAGCAAGATTTCTGTGCATGTGTGTGTGTGTGTCTGTCTGTTTGCATGTTCCTCAGATTTCTCCCAAACCGTTCGTCAGACTGACCTCAGATTTTATAAGTGCTTTGCTGAGGTTACGAGGGTGTGCGTCCCCGAGTATGGAGTTGCTCTGTGAAAATATTTAATTTTTATTAATAAAACTTTAGCCAATAGCCACCGCTCCGTTTCTTCATGCTGTGTCTTCTAGAAGTGTGGCCGGGGCTTCGGATTGACTCCGTACTGATTGGATAATGCGCAGCATCATGACCAGTCACCAGAGCTCTCCACAAACAAACCAAGGAAGTGAAAAGCGACAACTTTTTCCAGAAAAAGATAATACTGATGATTTAATGCTTTAAAAAAAAAAAGATTAAGCAGAGTTTTTTAAGTTTTTTAAAAAGTTTTCTCAAAAAAAGTGCATTTTTCAGATAGAACGTTTTGTGTTTCGGCCATCGATATGTGGAGAACACGAGGTGCATGAGTGCATGGTTGGGGGGCAGCCGCTGGACTGGCTTATCACAGTCCTTCCCAGGGAACCAAGCCCACCCTGCCTGATTAACAGGACAGAGTCTCAGCTGCTGCTTCACCCATGTGCCACTGCTGTCCTTTGCTCCACCACAGGTTCAAGATGGCGCTCCTCCTGGTGCACTGCTATCTAGAAATTAAATCCATGATTGTGGAGCGGAATGACCAGATCAATTACATATCACATGAGGACACATATGTGCATGCTTTAACTAAACTCCCATTCCCCAAAGTGCAAGATACAACACATGAATATAACTCATAAAAGATCACACAAATAAGTCTGACAAAGAAACAACGGTTCTTAAACTGTTGCTAATATCGCATGCCCCATTCATTTTCCATAATTATCTAATTAATATTCACACAATTAAATAAAACCTTAGTGCCATTTACTCCCTTTTATATTTGTCAAAGTCTAACGTGTGATTGCCTACATATAGGCTGCACCTCTTTGTATTCCACTTTCAAACACAGCCTACATTTGGGCCTGTAAAGCCTGATTAGGCTACCTGTTTACAGACAAGAATACTTGCTTTCTATGGGCATACACTAGTATAAACAAATTAAATTTTTTAAAAATTCTCTGCCGGCTGATGTCCAGTTCAGCACAACACGGATATCTGTGAGATCGCTTCTCTTCATATAATCTGTTCTGTCATGCCAAATAAAGTCACGAGCAGAGAGAAGCTTCTGTCTCTTCGGCCACACACCCTCAGTTCTCACCTGTGTCTTGGCACCAACGATCGCTGTCATGTCAGGTGCAGATGAATTATGACAGTCTTTTTAGGGGTGTTAAATCCTAGCACATTTAACAGGAGATTAACAATCGCAAACATTAGCAAATCACCTTGTGGCAGTCATTTAAATACTCTCCTCCTTCAAATTTGTGTTTTGACATGACAACTCCTACAAATACATACAGTGGGGCAAAAAAAGGATTTAGACAGCCACCAATTGTGCAAGTTCTCCCACTTAAAAGATGAGAGAGGTCTCCAATTTTCATCATAGGTATACTTCAACTATGAGACAAAATGAGAAAAAAAAAATCCAGAAAATCACATTGAAGGATTTTTAATGAATTAACTGGTAAATTCCTCGGTAAAATAAGTATTTGGTCAATAACAAAAGTTCATCTCAATACTTTGTTATATACCCTTTGTTGGCAATGACAGAGGTCAAACATTTTCTGTAAGTCTTCACAAGGTTTTCACACACTGTTGCTGGTATTTTGGCCCATTCCTCCATGCAGATCTCCTCTAGAGCAGTGATGTTTTGGGGCTGTCGCTGGGCAACACATACTTTTAACTCCCTCCAAAGATTTTCTCTAGGGTTGAGATCTGAAGACTGGCTAGGCCACTCCAGGACCTTGAAATGCTTCTTACGAAGCCACTCCTTCGTTGCCCGGGCAGTGTGTTTGGGATCATTGTCATGCTGAAAGACCCAGCTACGTTTCATCTTCAATGCCCTTGCTGATGGAAGGAGGTTTTCACTCAAAATCGCACGATACATGGCCCCATTCATTCTTTCCTTTACACGGATCAGTCGTCCTGGTCCCGTTGCAGAAAAACAGCCCCAAAGTATGATGTTTTCACCCCCCATGCTTCACAGTAGGTATGGTGTTCTTTCTCCTCCAAACATGACAAGTTGAGTTTTTACCAAAAAGTTCTATTTTGGTTTCATCTGACCATATGACATTCTCCCAATCCTCTTCTGGATCATCCAAATGCTCTCTAGCAAACTTCAGACGGGCCCGGACATGTACTGGCTTAAGCAGGGGGACACGTCTGGCACTGCAGGATTTGAGTCCCTGGCGGCGTAGTGTGTTACTGATGTAGCCTTTGTTACTTTGGTCCCAGCTCTCTGCAGGTCATTCACTAGGTCCCCCCGTGTGGTTCTGGGATTTTTGCTCACTGTTCTCGTCATCATTTTGACCTCACGGGGTGAGATCTTGCGTGGAGCCCCAGATCGAGGGAGATTATCAGTGGTCTTGTATGTCTTCCATTTTCTAATAATTGCTCCCACAGTTGATTTCTTCACGCCAAGCTGTTTACCTATTGCAGATTCAGCCTTCCCAGCCTGGTGCAGGTCTACAATTTTGTTTCTGGTGTCCTTTAACAGCTCTTTGGTCTTGGCCATAGTGGAGTTTGGAGTCTGACTGTTTGAGGTTGTGGACAGGTGTCTTTTATACTGATAATGAGTTCAAACAGGTGCCATTAATACAGGTAACAAGTGGAGGACAGAGGAGCCTCTTAAAGAAGAAGTTACAGGTCTGTGAGAGCCAGAAATCTTGCTTGTTTGTAGGTGACCAAATACTTATTTTACCAAGGAATTTACCAATTAATTCATTAAAAATCCTTCAATGTGATTTTCTGGATTTTTCTCATTTTGTCTCTCATACTTGAGGTATACCTATGATGAAAATTGGAGACC
Organism: Pholidichthys leucotaenia; assembly: GCA_020510985.1. Classification (NCBI taxonomy): domain Eukaryota; kingdom Metazoa; phylum Chordata; class Actinopteri; order Cichliformes; family Pholidichthyidae; genus Pholidichthys; species Pholidichthys leucotaenia. The sequence goes on along the minus strand of CM035845.1, from coordinate 319,815,250 downwards.
TCTCTCATCTTTTAAGTGGGAGAACTTGCACAGTTGGTGGCTGACTAAATACTTTTTTGCCCCACTGTATGCAGTGAGGCCAGGTGCAAAATTAACATAGTCAATGCCTTTCCACCCCTAATTTTGCCCTGTGCCCTTTAGTAAATCTCAACAGCAGCTTTTTAATGCCAAAACAGGGTTTTGCGATGGTGCAGCACATCAATAAATCTGCTCCTTAAAGTCATACAACCTCAGAAACCACAAGCTGAATAACCTTGTTTTTTAAAAAGTCTGGGACTTATTAAAATAAATATTTGCAATCTTCCTTATGTTTTGGGATTTCAAAATAATAACTTGTTTTATGGATTTCCTTTTCTTTGGAGCCTCTTTTTTTAAGTTTCTGTTTTTAAGAACACCACACTGGAACATATGGTAGATCTGTGTGGACCAAACATGGGCTACTTTGTCTTCTACCCTTAGGGTTTCTTCAGTTAGATTTAAAAACATGCTGAAGGTCTCCAGGGATCAGATTACACCACAAGAACTCTACTATTGTTGCCCAGTGTTTAGGTTCTGCAAAATGTGAGAAGAGTCCCTAAAAGTTTCAGCACCCAATTTAAATGACTTTTCTGGTATGTTTTTAAAGTCTGAATTCAGTAACCATTGGTGAAATCCCTGGCAAAAAGTTACACAGACTTTAGGTTAAAAGTCTAAATAAAGACAAGCTTGGAAGATTTTGGAGAACACATCTGGGTCTGATTTCAGATGTGAGAACTGCATGGAGAGCACTGTATAAGCACCATTATCTATGAAGTTTGGACCTGCAGTGGCAAATTTTGTGATGTAGTGGCAGTTATTGCTTTTATCTCATTTTGGGGAACAGAAATCTGTGTTAAAGTGTTTTGCCCTTTCTTTCCACAGACACGGCATTCCACTGTTTACTGAACTGTCAGAGGCTTCGGGAACTAAAGAGGTATAAATGTGATTAGCCATACCATAAAGATATGGAAAGAATTGTTGAACCAGCTTAAGAAGAGAGGTCACGGTCACTGAACAGCAGTAAGGCTTAATGTCAAGGAAGAGTACTACAATGTTGCAATGATGCAATGTTTGCCTTGAGTGTTGATGGAGAAATACAGAAGACATGAGTTGCACTCTCTCTGTGGATCTAGAGAATGCATATCATAGGATATCAGGAGATAAACTGTATGAGGAACTCAGGAGTGGCAGAGAAAAATGTGACAGTGGTGTAGGACATGTATAAGGACAGCAAAGTTGTTGTGATGTGTGCTGTAGGAGTGAGAGATGGATTCAAGGTGGGCGTAGAAATGTCAGGGACCTGCAAACAAGAAGGGGCTTTCGCTAAGCCCCTTCTTGTTTGCAGTGGTTATAGACAGGCTGAGTGAAGAAGTCCAGAATGGGTGTTTATGGACTATGATGATTCCAGATGACATAATGAGCTGTTGTAGAGTAGGAAGCAGGTGAGATAGAACGTGAAGAGGTAGAGGTGCGAGAAGTAGAATAAAAGTCTGAAGGAAGACAGAATGTGTGTGTGTGTGTGTGTGTGTGTGTGTGTGTGTGTGTGTGTGTGTGTGTGTGTGTGTGTGTGTGTGTGTGTGTGTGTGTGTGTGTGTGAGTGAGTGAAGAAGACAGATTACACCGGTCAACACCAAATTTATTGTCTCAGTTTTTTAGCTGATTTAGGACAATTTTGATGTGCTGAATCCAAAAATCACATTGGTTTTGCTCAATCAGGTCAACTTTTTGAATTATGGCCACATGTTGTTTTATACGTTTTTGTTTACATGTACGGGTTTTTTCGCTTTATATGATGCAAAATTCTTTTTTATGTCTTGAAGTTCTCAGAATTTTGAACAATGATGATGTAACATTCAATTTGCATGTACTTACCTTTATATAAAGGTAAGTACATGCACAGTACTAAGTACTAAGTAAGTACAGGTTTTTACTTAGCACCCGATTGAGAGAAACGGATGTCATTTTCAGATTCAGCAGTGCAAAATTGTCTTAAATCAGTTGAAAAAAACACAGACAACTTACAAAAAAATTATTTTTGTAACCCTGTGTAATAGAAAGGATGCAAGGAGCAGAATTAGAAGACTAGAAGCTTGTAAAGCTGGAAGAGTTTACAGTATTTACCTGGGGTCAACCATCCAAGGCAATGGATCTCACATAAGTGAGATGAAGAAAAGTGCTTGCAGAGTTGTGTCGGTGGAGATGAGTGTCAGGAGTGCTTTGTGACAGGATAGCAGCAAGAAAGAAAGGGAAGTTTTACACGACAGTAGTGACCTGCTGTGATGTATGGTTTAGAGACAGTGGCACTGACAAAAAGACATCTGGCAGAAATGAAGGTGACTGAGGTGAAGATGGTAAGATTCTCATCGGGAGTGACTAAGAGGGACATAATTTGAAATGAGTATATCAGAGTCTTTTTTACAAAGCAAGTTCCACTGTACCTGCTCCCACAGTTAGACAGAAAGCATAAATATACAGCACATCTGGAAAGAATTCAGAGTACGTCACCCTTTCCACATTTTGTTGTGTTACAGCCTTATTCCAAAATTGGTTATTTTTTTTCATCAAAATTTTACTCAAATGAACATACTGTATGTATTCACAGCCTTTGCCATGACATTCAAAATTGAGCTCAGATGCAACCTGCCTCCAATGATAATCCTTGAGATGTTTCTACAGCTTAATTGGAGTCCACCTGTGGTAAATCCAGTTGATTGGACATGAGTTAGGAAAGCACACACCTGTCTATATAAGGCCCCAGAGTTGGCAATGCGTGTCAGAGCACAAACCAAAATATGAAGTCCAAGGAGTTGTCTGTAGTCCTCCGAGACAGGATTGTCTCAGGGCACAAATCTGGTGAACGGTACAGAAAAAAATTCTGCAGTATTGAAGGTCCCAATGAGCACAGTGGCCTCCATCATCCATAAATGGAAGACATTTGGAACCACCAGGACTCTTTCTAGGGCTGTTCGCTCGGCCAAACCTAGTGATTGAAGAAGAAAGGCCATAGTCATGGAGGCTATCAAGAACCCAATGGTCACCCTAAAAGAGCTACGATGTTTCTCTGTGGAGAGAGGAGATCCTTCCAGAAGGACAACCTTCTCTGCAGCACTCAAACAATCAGGCCTGTATGGTACAGTGGCCAGATGGAAGCCATCCCTTAGTAAAAGACACATGGCAGCCCACCTGGAATTTGCCAAAGGACACCTGAAGGACTCTTAGACCATGAGAAACAAAATTCTCTGGTCTGAGGAAACAAAGAATGAACTGTTTGGCCTGAATGCCAAGCATCATGTCTCATGGAAACCAGGGACCTCAATCACCTGTTCAATACCATCCTTACAGTGAAGCATGGTGGTGGTAGCATCATGCTGTGGGGGTGTTTTTCAGCAGCAGGAACTGGGAGACTAGTCAGGATTGAGTGAAAGATGTAGTGGATAAATGGGTTTATACGTAGGTATTTTAATGTTGGTACGAGTAGGAATGGAGATTTATTTTCATTACACTTAGATCCTTGTAGGACACCAGTCCAGATAATGAACAATCTTATTAACGAGTCTTTATTTGTACCAATTGTGAATCAGTCTAAAAAAACAAACAAAAAAACCCAAAAACCCTTGTGAGTTCTTGTCTGCTGATAATCAAGAAGATGGACATGAAATCAAGCAGTAACTCCCATATGTCTTTCAGTAGTTTAATTATAAATGTCAGAATAGGTTAACACATTTGGATAACTTTAAAACAGAGAATTCAACATGTATCATGGGCATCATAGACTGAGTTACAGAGTATCACATGTGAATCAAACATTTGTGGAACCACAGAAACCGTAGTTTAATTTGTCAGTACAGGTACATCTCAAAAAATTAGAATATCATGAAAAAGTTCAATATTTTTTGTCACTCATTTCAGAAAGTGAAACCCATATATGGATTCATTACACAGAGTGACATATTTCAAGTGTTTATTTATTTTAATTTTCATGATTATGGCTTACAGCCCATGAAAACCCCAAATTCAGTTTCTCAAACAATTAGAATATTAGATAAAATTAATTTAAAAAAATAGTTTTTTTAATAGAAATGTTGGCTGACTGAAAAGTATGTCCATGTACGCACTCAATACTTGGTCGGGGCTCCTTTTGGATTAATTACTGTATCAGTGTGGCGTGGCATGGAGGTGATCAGCCTGTGGTACTGCTGAGATGTTAAGAAAGTCCAGGTTGCTTTGATAGTGACCTTAAGCTCATCTGCATTGTTGGGTCTGGTGTCTCTTATCTTCCTCTTGACAATACTCCATAGATTCTCTATAGGGTTTAGGTCAGGAGAGTTGGCTGGCCAATCAAACACAGTGATGCCATGATCATTAAACCAGGTTTTGATACTTTTGGCAGTGTGTGGGGGGTGCCAAGTCCTGCTGGAAAATGAAATCAGCTTCTCCATAAAGCTTGTCAGCAGAGGGAAGCATGAAGTGCTCTAAAATTTCCTGGTAGAGGACTGCGCTGACTTTGGTCTTGATAAAACACAGTGGACAAACACCAGCAGATGACATTGTTCCTCAAATCATCACTGACTGTAGAAACTTCAGACGAAACCTCAAGCAACTTAAATTCTGTGCCTCTCCACTCTTTCTCCAGACTCCAGGACTTCGATTTCCAAATGAAACGCAAAATTTACTTTTATCTGAACAGAGGTCATCTGCAGGTGTTTGTCTACTTGTATGTACATGGACATACTTTTCAGTCAGCCAACATTTCTATTAAAAAACTATTTTTTTATAATTAATTTTATGTAATATTCTATTTTTTTGAGAAATTGAATTTGGGATTTTCATGGGCTGTAAGCCATAATCATCAAAATTAAAATAAATAAACACTTGAAATATATCACTCTGTGTAAAGAATCTATATAATATTTATTTATTTATTTATATAGCGCCATTTCACAACAACCGTCATCTCATAGCACTTTCAACTGTAGGAGAACCACCACAGTTGCAGAAAGACCCCAGCAATAAGGTGACCCCCTGTGAGCAAGCGCTTGGTGACGGTGGAGAGGAAAAACTCCCTTTTAACAGGAAGAAACCTCCAGCAGAACCAGGCTCAGGGAGGGGCAGTCATCTGCTGCGACTGGCTGAGGGGTGAGGGGATAGAGAAGATGAAAAGAACAGACATGTAGAGAGTAAACAGCACAATGGGAACTCAATCTATGGGAGAGAACAAACAGATGTTAATGACCAAAAAAAAAAAAAAAAAAAAAATTCATTGAGAGTGAAGAAAGGAGTGAGGCCCAGTGCACTATTGGAGGTCCCCCGGCTGACTAAACCTATTAGCAGCATAACTAAGGGAGGGTTCAGAAACACATGATCCCTCCCTAATTGTAGGCTATATCAAAAAGAAAGGTTTTAACCCTATTCGTAAAAAGAGAGATCGAGTCTGACTCCCGAATCCAGATTGGCAGCTGGTTCCACAGGATAGGAGCTTGATAATTGAAGTCTCTGCCTCCTATTGTACTTTTGGAGATTCTAGTTATTACAAGTAATCCAGCATTTTGGGAGCATAGTGCTCTGTTAGGATAATACGGTAGTATCAGATCTTTTAAATAAAAAGGAGCCTGATTGTTTAGAGCTTTGTAAGTAAGAAGAAGGACTTTAAACTTAATGCTAAACTCTGTGGGAAGCCAATGAAGGGAGGCCAGAACCAGAGAGATATGATCTCTCTTTCTAGTACCTGTTAAAACTCTTGCTGCAGCATTTTGGATCAGCTGAAGACTTTTTAAAGATGTTTTAGGACAACCTGATAATAAAGAATTACAATAATCTAATCTAGAGCTAACAAAAGTGTGGATCAGTTTCTCAGCATCACTCTGAGACAAGATGCTCCTAATCTTGGCAATATTACGCAAATGATAGAAGGCAGTCTTCTATCATTTGGAATTATTCTTGATCAAGAATAATTCCAAGGTTCCTCACAGAGCTGTTAAGAGAAAGAGTAATCGCATCCAAACTGAAAGTTTGATTCGGAAAGGTACTGTATTTCTAAGGTTTTCTGGACCAACAAGAATGACTTCAGTCTTATCTGAATTTAATAGCAGGAAATTACAAGTCATCCAAGCTTTGATTTCCTTAAGATAGGCTTCCAACTTGGCTTATTGATTGCTATCATCTGGCTTCATTGACATGTATAATTGTGTCATCTGCATAACAATGAAAATGTATACAGTGCTTTCTAATAATGTTGCCTAACGGAAGCATATATAAACTAAAAAGAGTAGGGCCTAGCACAGATCCCCGTGGAACTCCACGACTGAGCTTTGAGTTGAAAGAAAACTCATTATTGACATGAACAAACTGGAACCTATCAGATAGATAAGAGCTAAACCACTGCAACGAAGTTCCATTAAGTCCAACATAGTGTTCTAATCGATCAAGTAAAATATTATGATCTATAGTATCAAAAGGTGCACTAAGGTCTAAAAGGACAAGTACAGAAACAAGTCCATTATCAGATGCGATGAGGAGGTCGTTAGTGACCTTCGCTAAGGCTGTTTCAGTACTATGATGGATTCTGAACCCAGATTGAAACTCTTCAAGTAAACCATTTCCCTGCAGGTGGTCAAATAATTGTGTAGCAACAACTCTTTCTAAGATATTTGAAATGAAAGGGAGATTAGAGATTGGTCTATAGTTAGCTAAAACTCCTGGATCTAGCGTTGGCTTTTTGAGTAAGGGTTTAATTACAGCCGTTTTAAAAGCCTGCAGTACATGGCCTAAAGTTAATGAAGAATTGATTATATGAAGAATAAAGCTACCAGTAAGTGGGAAGACTTCTTTAAATAACCTGGTAGGAATAGAGTCTAAAAGACAAGTTGAAGGCTTGGATGAGGAAACTATTTTGTCAGGTCAATTGGAGTAAACTCATCAAGTCAGATAACAATTGAAGGAGTTGTAGTAGTTACTGTATTTAAGTTAACGGTGGGAAGAATCTGATTGATTTTATCTCTGATGGATGAAATTTTATTATTGAAAAAGTTCATAAAGTCCTGACTAGTAAGCTCTAAGGGAATGCTAGGATTGACCGAGTCCTGACTCTTTGTCAACCTGGCTACAGTGCTGAAAAGAAACCTGGGATTATTCTTGTTCTCTTCTATTAATGCAGAATAATAACTTGTTCTAGCTTTTCTAAGATATTTTTTATAAATTAAAAGATGATTTCTCCAAGCTAAATAGATTTCATTTAAATTAGTGGAGTGCCATTTTCTTTCTAATTGACAAGTCTTCTGTTTTAAGCTACGGGTTTCTGTGATGTACCAAGGTGTTAGAAATCTCTGATTAGACTTTTTATTTTTTAAGGGGTCCACCAAGTCTAGAGTCTGATGCAGAGAAGCTGTAACACTATCTACCATGCTATCAATTACAGAAGGAGTAAGCTGTCTGTAGCTTATTTCCGTTGTGTTGACACATGGCATAGAGGAAACAATCTGCATAAATTTGGTAACAATATCATCTGAGAGGCATCTACTGTAGTAATATTTTTCTTTAGGAGCCAAATAGTCAGAAATAGTAAAATCAAAGGTTAACAGACAATGGTCTGACAGTACAGGGTTATGAGGAGACACTACCACATTTTCTATTTCTATGCCATATGTCAGAACAAGGTCCAACGTATGGTGGAGATAATGAGTAGAATTTCCTACTTTCTGAGAAAACCCCATCAAGTCTAATATTGAATTAAATGCCACATTAAGGCAATCACTATCTACATCTACATGTATATTAAAGTCCCCTACTAAAATTATTCTATCAGATTTCAGCACTAAATCAGCTAAGAATTCAGCAAATTCGGATAAAAACTCTTGAGTATGCTGATGGAGGACAATACACTAAATAAAATTGGGTTTAACCTGGAATTGCTAAAGTGCCCAATACTGAGGACCAGGCCCTCAAAGGAATGATAACATGTTTTTTGCTTTACATTAACCAATAGTTTGGAATGGTAAATTGTTGCTACTCCTCCTCCACGACCAGAACTTCTGGGATTTTGACAGTTTAAATAACCAGAGGGAGATGATTCATTTAAACCAACATAATCCTCTTGCCCTAACCAAGTCTCTGTAAGGGATATTAAATCAATCTGATGATCAATGAACAGATCATGGACTAGCAGAGACTTGGGAGTTAGAGACCTAATATTTAATAAACCACATTTAATTTTTAAATTATGAGGAGGAACAGAGACCAAATCATTCAATTTAGAGGCTTCATGTTTGAGTTTTACCAACTTTTCATTTAATCACTTTTGGGTGCTTATACATCATATTTTTATTTGCTTTGGAGAGAGCAGACAGTGATTCTGTGATGGGGAAGACAGGGGCTAAGTTGAGGGGTGGCGGATGAAGAGGAGCTGCAGAGAGGCGTGTAAGATTGCGACTCTGCTTCCTGGTCCCAACTCTTGAGTTGTCAAGATTTTGGAAATTTAGATAAAAAAAATGCCAGATTATTAGACAAATGAGACGCACCATCCAAAGTGGGATGGATACCGTCTTGTCTAATAAGACCAGGTTTTCCCCAAAATGAGCTCCAATTATCTATGTAGTCCACGTTGTTTGCAGGACACCACACAGACAGCCAGCGGTTGAAGGGTGACAAGTGGCTAAACATGTCATCACTGGTCAGATTGGGGAGGGGCCCAGAGAATACTACAGAGGCAGACATTGTTTTTGCCAAGTCACACACCGATTCTACATTAAGTTTCGTGACTTCCGACTGCCGGAGATGGATGTCATTAATGTCAGCGTGAATAACAATTGTGGAGTATTTACAGATGCTTTTAGCCAGCATTTTCAAATTTGACTCGATGTCGCCTGCTCTGGCCCCAGGAATGCATTGGACTATGGCCGCTGGAGTCTCTAGGTTCACGTTTCTGACTACAGAGTCGCCATTGATCAGAGTTTCTTTCCTCAGCGGGTGTGTTGCTGAGCGGGGAAAGCGATTAGAAACGTGAACAGGTTGGTGGTTAACCAGTGCTTTGCGACTAGGCTTCCTTCTCACCATCACCCCCCCAGTCTCCTTGCTGCTGAGGAGGACCGGAGGACCGCTAACAGGCCGCCCTAAGCTAGGGAGCTCCGCTGCAGCTAGAGGACGTCCGTCAAGAGTAACTGGCGCAAACGGTCTTTCAATGCAGATTCCAAATCAGACAACCTTGCCTCGAGTGCCTCAAAAAGACAACATTTATTACATTTACAGTTATCACTAAAAGAAGCAGAGGTGTGGCTAAACATCTGACAGAGACAGCGCACAAGAGGAGGAGGGGAAGGAGAGCTAGTAGCCATAGCTAATGGCTAAACCAAAGCTTACAAAAACACCGATAAAAAGTGAACAGAAGGCTGCAGAGAGTGATTAGATGTCACTGAGTGTGCACACAAGTGCAAGAGGCTTGATAAACAGAAATGAAAACTAACAGTAGATGGAAAAAAGTAGTTAAAATACAATTAAACGCAAAATCCTCAGGAGAATGAGGAGAGCAAACCACACGGACAGACAGCAATACAGGAAGTGACGATACGTTACCACAAGTGATGAAAGCAAGTATTCCTGTCTCGCAAGTATTCCTGTATACTTGCGAGACAAAACCCATGTAATATATGGGTTTCACTTTCTGAAATGAGTGACAAAAAATATTGAACTTTTTCATGATATTTAAATTTTTTGAGATGTACCTGTATACTAGAAATTTGAAAACCATGAAATGCAAGTTAGGTTAATTGGCATCAAACTGGGGATTCTAAATTGTCCTTAGGTATGACTGTGAGAGTGAATGGTTGTCTGTCTCTCTGTGTTGGCCCTGCGATTGAATGGCGATCTGTCCAGGGTGTACCCTGCCTCTCGCCCAAAGACGCTGGGATAGAATCCAGCCCCCCCGCGACCCGAAAAGGATTAAGCGGAGGAAGATGAATGAATGAATGAAATGACAATGGTCAAGAAAAGTGGATGCAATTTTATGAAGAAAATGATGATTAACCCCTTGCACTCCGGTCAATTTCCCTAAAAACGCCAAAAAATAACGTGCCCAAAGTAAATCGAAAGCTGTTCTTCAACCCTTTGCAGCATCTTCATGGGGTTGATCTCATTTAAAAGAAAACACTTTGAATTTTTTGGCAAAATAGTCATAATCTCTCTAAGTGCTCCGGCCACTGAGTTACAGTCATCTAAACATAGTGAACTTGAAGAAAATAAATTTGACCTGGGTGTTTTTTCGGATACAAATGCTTACAAATAGCACACAGCTTCAGATCCGGGCTGGAAAATGCAACAGAAATGTAGAACGAAGTGTTATCCAGCTGAGGTCCAAATTTTGTAACAATACCACAAAAAATGAATATATTACACAACTTTTTCCTCAGGTAGTTTCCAGGCGTTTTTGAACTGTGCCAAATTGTGCCAAATGGCACAGTTTGGAAAAACGTCTGTAACTTTTGACTGATTCAATATAGAAGCTTCATCTTGGGCTCTAATGAAAGGTGACACTCAGGGCTGTGTGTGTGGGGGGGGGTTGCCCCCCCCCTCGCTACAGAGGACGGACATCGCCCGTTGCGCCACGGTCCGTCATGCAGCGATGACGCACAGCTGTAATTTACCGATTGGTCAAAAGTCACTTTGATTACAATTTTCAGGGATAAGAAATAATTTAGCTTAGAACACTTACCTCTTCACAGCAGAAGCGGAGCTAGCGAACTTCTTCCTCATTGTCAGATGAATGCGACGCTGGTCTCGCGACCCGATCAAAACATAATTCCATTATTGCGGTTGTGCACTTCCATGATTGCGGTTTTTGGAGAACGATTTTTCAAAACAAATAACAGTAGTAATTAAAAATAGACTGGCGAACGCGTGTGTGTCACTCAGCCTTCGTCGTTGGCCTCCATTGGTCTATGATGACCATGGAAGAGAATCCTAAACGTCTACTCTGCTGGGACAGCACTGCCTGTGGCCGAACATGTTGATGTCCTTCTTGCTAGGTTTTCAGTCATTGGTTCTTCAAGGTTTCAGAAACCCAATTCAAGGCTCTTATTAGTCGAATGAGAGGTTAATCATATCTGATCTGTTCGCGGCTGTGTCTGTAGTGGAAGAACTTTTTGTTTTTCAGTGTGCGCTTGGAGGCAGCGCCCTCGTGCGTCCTAGAGCGCACGAGAGTGCCCTCATGTGCTCAAGACGCAGAGACTTGCCCGCCCGCGGTACAACGGAGTGCAAGAGGTAAACTATTTATAAAAATGGAAATTGGAGTTACTCTGAAAAAGAATGTAAATTAATGAAAGGACAAAATGCATTTTGGAATTGTGCATGAAATTAAGTTTAAAAAAAACTTATAGCAGTAATATTCTGAAGAATTAAGTTTAAATTAAACAACAGACCATCAGCCACAGAGTCAGATCATGTCCCTTGGTGGCAGCAGGGCTCCCACATGCCAATCTTGATTCAGCTGGATGTTCGTGGATTCTGTTGATGGAGAGGCTGATAGACTGATTCTCCCACAAAGCCGTGCTCCTGAGATCGCAATCGGGCTGTTCTTCAGCAAGCTGGGCGAGGTCTCTTATGCACTGAAGAAGAAATTGGTTTACTGTACAAAGTCTCATCAGAAATTCAAACTGAGGCAAAGCACATCACAAATCCATTTTGTCCAATGTTAGTGGTTTAAATGAGTTGGTTGAAGCTTCGAAAAACTCAAACAGAATCTTCTTGCATGGTGATTTAAAGGAATGGATTAAAATAAGAAAAAAAAATAACTTAAAAGAAAAGAAAAAGGAATTTTCAAGGAGCATGAAAGGCTCTGGGACTACACTAGAAGTCCCAGAAGTTGGCCCTCTTGTGGCCTCTTGATGGTCCCCCTATGGGTTTTCTAGGTAAAAAGGCCAAATGGACCCTCTCTGGGACTTCTAGTGTTAAAGATAGAAAAAAAATGGAAGTGCAGAAAAGGCTTCTTACAGCTTGACCAACGCCCCAAAACCTGAAACAAAGGAAACAAAATTTTTTTTTTTTTTCTCGGGTGTGGAAGGAGGGTACTAATTTTCATGAAACCTGAGCTGGCTCAATTACATTGCTTCTTTTTTCCAGCAGAAGTCAGAAACTCAACCTAAAAAGGGAAATGCAAGGGAGCCTGGAGCTCTATTGGTCAGTTAAAGTACAGCTATGATCTCCCAAAGAGCAGCGAGAGGAGGGAGAGAGACATTTGATATGAGAAGTGAGACCACCCCTTAAGACACATGTTGCTGAATAAAGCATAAATTCCATAAACTTTAGTGACTAAGATATTATACTCAATAATAATGGACCATACAATGTCTCTACATTGTAACTGTAATTAATTTGTGATAGTAAGCATGCAACAATTAATTTCTTCCCAAAAATAAAGCAACGCATATCAGATCATATCAATAAAAGCATTTGAGACTACATTGTCAATCCCAAGAGTTCAACCATGTCTTCAGTAATGGATACCGTCTTGAGAGAAAGAATATGAATTAGTTTATTTGTCCATATTGCATAAATTCCACTGCAAAGAGACAAATATTAAATATTCCTGATTCGTTCACCAGATGACACTGGGAAACCGTCTGGTTGTTTACTGGAGAATCGTGACTCCCCAGGTTTGGATTATGTCAACCATAAATCTGTCAATTTGAAACATTCCTTTGCCAAAGAGCAGAAAAGGGAGAATGACTAAGTCCTGGAGAAGGCATTAATTTCCATTTTATGGCCGATGGGTAGTGTTACAGCTCTGGTCCTTGGATGATAGAAGCAGTTCATGACCAGACTTTTGAGTTAAAACAATTTTCTTTGTGCAAAGAATGATTTTATAGATTGGAACTCAAGGTCACGCTACATATCCCCCCTCTGTGTCAATGGTGAGCTTCGGTCAGCTTTGGAACACATCCTTGGTGGCAGGTTCCAATTTTGTGACTCTTGGCTCAACTGCTGAGGAAACGGTTCTGATGTCCAGAAGCAATATCTTTTAAACAGAATCTATTCTCGATTATAGATCGTTGTATTTGGTTTGCAAAAACACTTCTATAAGTCTTCAAAAAATAATATGAATATGGACAAATATAAAAATTGTGAAATTGTCTAAAATATACTGTATTTGCATCCAGAGACTCAAAAATTCTGGGTTCTCAAGTACAAAAAGAAAATTCTGGATACTAAGGTACAAAAATAAAAGGTATGTAAATTTTCCATACTTGAGGTAAATATTTCAGCTATGTGATATTGAGATGACTCAAGGCGGTTCAAAGTGGATTGGTTTAGCTGGTCTAAACCATGGTTCCACAGATATTGGAGTCATAAGGTTTTTGAGACCTTTGTTTTGGAAAACTGGGTGAACATGGAATGTTATCATTGGTCTTTGAATGGAAGCAAACAGTAAATTTGTGACCACTGAAAAAGGTTCAAGATGAGGTGAAATCAGGCTCATCGCTGAAGTGTTTACTGAAAAGGTAATGTTTCTAGCTACCTCTGGGAGTGACATAGACACCAGCTGTGTGTGTGCATAGTCAACCTTTAACACAAAGAGCAACAAGTCCAAGACCTTACTGAGTTTGATTGAAGCTTTGGAGCAACCATTCAAAACCAACACAGTATCTTACAAAGTTTTGATAACGGTTTGTGGTTCAATTACCTGGTATTTCGGTGTAGCAGTGTTGACCGAGCGAACAGTGAATGTGCTAAGGCTAACAAGAGGCCCTAACGATGGGGGTGTTACTAAGAAACCACCTGAGAATTGTTGACTTTTTGTCTTGGCTCTGCCTAGCTCCGACTGGGTGATCGTAGGTGTGATTGCTACAGTAGGTAGAGGGCTAAACTGAAAAACAGGAGGGCCATCATCCTGGCAAACACATAGAAGTGAGTGATTTTTATCTCGACCTTCTTGTTAGGTTTTCTTTAGACACCTGAGTGGCAGACGAAAATTATTTTTTAGAGATGGAACAAATTCTTTTAGATATTGAACGCTTAACCTTAGATAGATTATCACCTTTAATGGAAATTTTGATGTTGTTAGCTCAAGCTAATGGTATTGGATGTTTTGTGTGTACTATTTGATAGTAGTGAGTTGATTGAAATTGATTAGAATTTTACGGAGGCCTTTAAGATTAGTTTAAGGGATAATTTGGTTTTAATTTATCCTTTTTTTTCCTTTTGGAAGTTTTGATGCAGTTAACTGATTGGTTTGGAGAAATGTGACCAAGTATACCTGAAACTAATAGTTAGCTAACGATTATTTCTTGGACATAGGCCTGATTTTAATCTTGTTTATGAACTTATTATGTCATGATCTCCCCGTGTGCTGTGGAAAAGTGCACAGAAAAGGGGTGAAAGGACAAGGATTTACACATTGGGAGTACACCACACACACATTTATTAAACACCATGTAGCATCATCGTCTCCTCAAACCAAGACAGAAGATCACTTCTCTTCATTTTATAGGAATTTCACTTTATTCATTACACAGGAATACCACTTTTCTGCCTTTTCAGGAATATCACTGGCTTTTATGTCGACTCATGCAAGCCTCTTCCGGGCCTGACCAAAGATGCTTGCTTTCCCAGGACCCCAATGTAAACAGTTGCCTCTTGCAGAGATTGTAAGGATCAGAATTTGCTTTTAAAGGCTCAAAGGAACATAAAACTCAGGAGACCAGACCTCTCAACATGAACACTGCATTTGGATAACGTACCCTTACAGGAAACAATGCTTTAAAAAAAGGATCATAAACCACTTAATCTGATGGGTTTATAGCCCCGATGCTGTCCAGACTTCCGCCCAGATACCATGGACCTAAAGGAAATCATCTACAGCTCAACAGTACCTCCTAGTGGATACCTACGAAATGTGTTTTCAGTATGTAAGATGACTTTTAATTTGTTCTAAACATTAAGTTTCTTTCAGCGTATCCTCTGGATCCTAAGGACACTGAAAATCATCCCTCTTTTATCACCAACCATGGTTTGCTGCATGGTTTGCTGCATTTTGATCTAAATGTGAATGCATGTATTATAATTATGTATAAGAAATGTTATATTCATGAGTGTTATTCAAACCAATGTAATATTGGAATAATGGTATAAATGAATGATCACCAAATATTAACCAAGTCATTTAATCTAGTTAGATTTTATATTGAGCACTTAATTTCATAAGAACTGACTGAGTGTTGATTTTCCCTCTGCAATTTCATGGGATGGTGTCTTCGTTTGATTGGCTGCTCTCAAACAAAGAGATGTCCTCACATTGGATAGCAGCCATTTCAAACTGCTTCTGAAAAAGCCGATTGGTCAGTCTTGCGATCGACATCATCAGTTTTACGACCCGGCGAGGTAACTTTAAAAGAGAGAAGTTAGATTTGAGTTTTTAGATCAGCAGAGTAAGCAGAGTAAGAAATAAGATCAGACAAAGAACAGGCAGGAAGATTAGCAAGAAGTAAAGTAACAATGTAACAAGTAGCAAGATAGAGAACGGTGATATAATTAAGAATTAGAAACACAGAAAGAAGAAAGAAAGAGATTTTGAGAAAGATTAGGAACTAAATTAAGATTAAAGAAGCAGAATAGTAATCTAGATCTCAGAAGAAGATTTTATTCCACCGTTTCAAGGCCCTGTGAAGTTTTATTTTATTCTCTGTGAAGTTTGTCAAGTCTTTCTGGTTACTGAGGAGAAACCACCTTTTTCTTTAGAGCTCGTCCTTTTAGAGAATCAAATTCTCAAACTTTTTCCTTCACCTCAGAAGCCATTCTTATCTTAGTAAATGCTTTTCTCATATTTTTTTTTCATGACTTTTGACGCCATTAAAGTGGACCTTTAATTTGCCTAATTTAAAGTGAACAGAGACTGAGAAGTTTCTCCTTCAGTTTTTGGGTCGATCCCGCTACAAGAGACCTCAAATTTGGACTCTTTTTCCAAGGACTTTTCACGCCGCCCTGAGACAAACCATCCACGGCTGCAACTGTCTTCTTGAAGGGCCCCCAGCTGAGTTATCACCTCCACGGCTGTGAGGACAGCAGCTGCTTCCTCCGACGTCCTAACTTCAAAATCCAGCGGTACCGACCCGCGGAAACGTGGACCTACGGCTGTTGTGTGAGTGAAACTCTTATTTCTCCTATCTGCTGGGTTAAAACGTGATGTCCTAACAATTAAATTACAATTGAATATGGCCCGTATTTCGGGGCTCAATTAGTCTTGTCAGCCACAGGATAGAGCTGTAAACTGAAGGAAAACTCTTAGTCATTTTTAAGTAACTGCCCTTAAATTTTTGTAGATTAATTCAGAAGTCATTTTTAGATAATTAGCTTATGAATTTTCCCCATAAAATTGCGTTGTTTTGTTAAAACATTTCAGCCTCATTTACCGTTGAAACATAAGTCTGGTTCCTCCTTGGTTCTACAGAGGTGTAACGCTGGATTTTATGTTCAGGAACCCAATATCAGTTGAAGTGATATTTTACGCTGTCATCATTTAAATCTGTTTATTCATCATTTGAACACCATGCCATGTAACCTGAATGAGTTTAATAAAAGGGTGAATGAGAGAAGTTGAAGCGTTTTCCTTTCGCATATATCTGTTTCCTAATCACGGCAGGACAAGAACTCACTGAAACTTTGAGACTGATTCATTAAGTAATTGAAGGTACAAAATTAAATAAATTAAAGTTAATATTATTGTCCGTTAGGACTGGTGCCCCTTTTACGAGTGCTTTTATTTAATTTAGCGGGTGTAGAAGTGATGGTTTAACTCCGCCCCCTTTCACACCCACTATTAAATAAAATAAATAATTCCTGTACCTTATGACAAATATTTTTATAGGCAATTCACGCGACAACCACAACTGGCAAACAGTTCCAATGCATATATTTCACAAAGGCTTAGGGAGTTCTCCAGGACACTCGACAGTCACAGGTGAGGATTACCGGGGAACACACACACACAGAATTACTCACAAGACTGGAGCAGTCCGAGCTTGTCCAAAAAAGCACCAAGTGAACATAGTCCTTTGGTGACATTGGCTTTCGTACTGTGATAAACCACTGTATGTCTAGCACAATGACCCAGCAATGCGTGACTGGAAAAAGGCTCCTTAAGTATATGCATTGCTGGGGATGGTAGGTTGGAGGCACCTGGGTGAGGCCCGGGAAAGATGATCAACAGGGCTGGGAACAGCTGATGGTGATCAGTGAGGGGGGCATGGTCAGACCGGCAGACTGTCAGCAGACACACAGCTGACGGCCCCAGAGCAGTGGCTATGGGCACGGTACACACTGGAAATACATACTAAACATGCATTCACAACGGCCCCGAGACCCATAGAGAGATCAGGACCGAGCCAGGGGAAATCAAGCTGGCTCGGCTCATGACTTACTGTGACAGTGTTGTACCCAACAAGTCCCATGGGTTTTGATAAAGTTTTCTCTGATTGTGATGGGCCCATTTGAAAATGGGGTCCTGGATTTTGTACTTAAGTAGCCAAAGTTTGTTGTTGACAACGTGTGGATTCATCCACCTGGGCAGGAATTTAGGAGTGATTTTCCCTGCCTGTAGATTGATTTATTGTGTTGGTGGTACAAATGCGTAGTGGAACACCTCGTCCCTCCCTTGAGGTTTGCCATAGGAGGCTTTTTGGTGGCTGTACGCTTTTTGTTATTTGGCGGATCAGTCCGAGTGTTTTGGAAATGTGGCCTTGGGAACATTGTATGTCATTTTGACGCCTCTGTGTTCTGCAGCTGGAATATTATAGGCGCTGGCAGTCATCACCCCCTCTGGTTTCGAGGGACTACGAGCAGTGGTGATGATTGTTCATCGGAAGCAGTAATAGGAGTGCCATTGTGTAGCTGCAGAGAAGGTTGCATCGCAGGAAGTGTTTGTTTTCAATTTTGGTATGTTAAAGGAATTTGACATGGGGAGTGTGTATACGGTCGGGTCTGACCGGTCTTTGACGGTTTTATGGACCCATCAAGTCATGGGTTTGAGTAGATGTATGCCTAGTGTTCACAATAGTTGGGTCCACCGGTGCATAGCCTTTAGGTTGCGGAAGTTCCGGGGAGCCGGTTGATTTTGCTCCTGTGACCACGCAGGTCACAGGGGTGGTTGGGATTCAGAAGGTAACACCATCGTTGAGTCAAAGGTACAATGGTGGCCATGTGGAGCTTTCTGCTTGGTCAATAGGTTCCCAAGGTCATTTGATTCCTTGCCTTGACCTTGTGTTTGAAGGTGACCTTTGATTTCTTGAGGACAGTGTTCACCTTGGTTTTTGGGGTTGATTTCAGTCAGTTTCAGTTGTTCCAACAGTGCTAGTTGTGTGAGACTCGGGGTGTCCGAAGTGTCAATAACAAAGCACTTTGATTCAGTTATCCTTGGTAAGTCAAATGGGTGAGGGTGTTGAGTTTGAGACCATAGTTTGAGATTCTTGAAGTCAATCAGGGGCTCAAAGCGATTCAGTAGGTCTTTGCCGACAAGCAATAGAATGGAGTCAAGTTTGGACACATAGACCGGAGGCGTCAAGGTCATGGGACCAATGGTGACTTCGATTAGTGACACCCCCGACAGAGTCCTGTTAGTGAGTGCATATGGTCGAACGGCTAACAAACAAGGATCCAGTTTTACACATTTAGCAGCTACATGTAGTTGGTCAAAAAGATTGTGTGAGATAACAGTGATGTCAGTGGCGCTGTCTAAAAGAGCATCTTGACACATCACATCTTCAAAGGTAAGAGGAAGATAGAATTTTCACGCCAACCCCCTCTCGTTTAAATCGCACAGAAATTGTGGACCCATCGGTTTGACACGGATTTGCAAAATATTGTTTTTAGAGGAGTGGTCTTTGGCTTGTGGTTGGGCGGGCAGAACAGCACTGGACTGCATTGGGTCCTTTGGTTCTTCTCCATTTGCAAGAGAGGTTCTCTTGTTGTCTTTTCTTTGTGATTTAGAATGTTTATTCTGAGTTGGAATAGCCATGACAACTAGGATGTCAGGTGCTTCATTTTCTCTGGTTTTTTTTTATCTTCTCTAGGAGATGTTTGAGAGCTTCTATATCTTCTCTACTAAGAGTAGGAGTTCCTTTCTTCTTCCAAGGCTTCTGATTGCTCTCTGCTTCTGAGCTTCTGTGACGAGGTGGCGGACACCATTTGCTGCGGTTACGTGTGTGTTCATATCAGTGTCTGTCATCTTGAGAGTCCATACCGTATTCTTACAATCTATCTGGTAAATTTGACCTGTGACTGTAGTCAGGCTTTCGTGAAATTGGACCTGAGTGGGATCCAGAGGACCTAGTTTGGTTTTGACCTTGATGAGGTCGGTTGGGGAAACGTCTCGGATTTTCATGTGATCGCGGTCTACGAGATGGAGCAGGGCGAGGGGCTCCTTCCAACTCCAGGATGTTAGAAAAAGCCCTGATAGCTAGCACGGTGGCAGGCTCAGTGTTCTTGTTGCCGACTTTGTTGCTGTTTTTGGAACGCATAATGTGCAATCTCTCTCAGCTGACTTGAGCTTGACCTTGGCTTAGCTGTAACTCCAAGGTGGTGACTCAGTGGGGTGGAGGTTCTGGATGAAGAGGGTCTTTAAATTGTGGTCTTCTTCCATCCCTGGTGTATTTTGAGATCCAAAATATGCAAGAAAAAGTCACTGGTAGTAGTCCTGTGGAGGCTCAGAACGACCTTGCTTCACGGCCAGGGCTGCCGAGAGCCCTGATTGTAGGCAGTCATCAGAGAATTCCTTTTCGATGGCTTTGCAGAGTTGCATATAGTCCGTCCTGATGTCTGTCGGCTGTCTGTCTATAAATTTTGATACCGACCTGTTAGATGTTAGTTTAATCAAATAGATGCAATCGTCGACCGTAGCATCAGGGTACTTTCGCAGGTAGTAGTCAATGTCAATAGGCTTTGGTATCCGGTGAACCAGTAGGGGCTGGATTAAACTTCGTGAGATTTTGCGCGATCTTGTCAAGGTCGCAATCTGAAGGGGCACACACACGCTGTCCATGCGATCGTCCATTCTCAAAATTGAAATTGGGCCATGGGGAGTGGTCGAAGTCCTGGTCTGGTGAGATGCGCTCTCCTTTTAGCCTACCCAACTTTTCGGTATTCCTCCACTTCTCCTTTTAAATCCTTTAGACGTTGATGTGCTTCTTGTAGAAGAAGTTGACATTCTTCGTAGTCAGACTTCACATTTTCAAGTTGACCTATTCTTCTGAGTCCCTTCTTCGTATCCTGAAGGGCATGTTCAAGTTCACTGTTCTCTTTGCAAAGGAAGTCATTGTCATGAGTCAACCATCGCTTTTCTGGTTTTTCCTGGTTCAAATCTTGTAATGCGTAATCAACTTGAGCTTGAGTATCATCGTTTTCATTTTGAGATTGTTCCAGTTTCTTCTTTAATGATTTGTTCTCTTCCTGAATAGAGAAAGTTGTTAATTGTTGATTTCTTAGCTCATTCTTGGTGCATAATGCTTTAGCTTCAGTTACTTTTTGTCATGGATGGCCCTCGCGGGCCATTAATGAGACGCTATAGGCCAGCCGATGAGTTTGCATATTTATTGACAAAGATCCAAATGACAAAATAATCAGCCACATGGGGCAAAAACATGGGCTATGACTATGACTAAGACTAAAGACACAGGATACAGACTCTGAAGAAAACACTTAATGAGACACAATGAATCAAAGGGGTGACTAGAGCCAGGGTTAGGGACTCCAGCCGAACGTTGTGTGGAACCAATGTTATGCGAGGTCGCAGCCCGGAGTAACCTCAGCTGCTCCCTTAAATAAGGCACTACGATTAATCAGGAAATGAGAATGTAATCAAAGGAATGTGATTTAGCTGTCACTGCACAGCTCGGCTCTGACAGCTGAAAGTCCTGCTGTGACGTTGTCACAATAAAAACCCTGGAAGGCCATATGGCAACAGAACGGGGAAAATACCAGACAGCCCAAGCGTGGACAGAATCAGCGCTCAGACCATGACAGTACTCCCCACTCAAAAGGCGCATTCCAGGTGCAAACGTAGCATCCAAGCCCCCCCACCCCCCCACCCCCCCCACCCCCAACCAGAAGGCTACCAGGGCCAACCCAGGGAGGGTGGAGGGGGAAACAGGCAAGGAGAGCGAGGACCAAAAAGGGAAAAACACTATAACCAGGAGAAAACACACACACACACACACACACACACACACACACACACACACACACACACACACACACACACACACACACACACACACACACACAATGGAGGGCAACAATGAAAAAAAAATAAGGCAAAACATACTACAAATAATCCTAGAGCATAGGTGAATACAAAAAGAAAATACATAACCTTTCGACTGGCAATGAAACAAGAAAACTAAAATACAGGTACATAACAAAAATATACAGTACCCTATAAACACCAGGAAAAACAACTCAAAACACTACAGATCAGCAATGTACAAATAGTTCCATATTAACAACAGGTAAAGACAAAAAAAAATGCAAAAAGAGCATCCCTTCAAATCACGGGAAAAAAAAAAAACACTCACAGGGATGTCGGCAGGCAGAGCACAGAGGAAAAAAAAAAAACAGTTTGGGAGGTCTACCCGAATCCAGCTTCCAGATCACTGGCAGGGGGAAAAGAAACAATTTGGGTGGTCTACCCCAGTCCCAGGCCCGGAGAAACAGTACCTCTGGCGGCCGGACCAGGTTGCCGAACAAACAGGGCAGTCCGTTGGGTGGCCTACCCAGAATGCCGAACCGGCGAAGCAGTCTCCCGGGCAGCTGACCCCCATCCTTAGGCAACCAGAACCGGAGGGGAGAACTCTGTGGCGGCCGCCCTACCGAGAGGGATAGCGAGGGAAAGCCAAGCCGATTCTGGGGAACCCCAGTGGCACCCAGTGGAGGAAGAAAGGGATTGGGGGAAGGATGAGGAGCCAGTCCGGCATCAGACAGTGGAGGATCTGCAGCTCCTTCCCCTACTTAAACCAAACCGGCGCTGCGCCTTTGCTGGACCCCGACTGGGCCAGCACTGCACCCACGACGGACCTCACCTGGGTCGGAGCTGCACCCACCATGGACCCCGACTGGGCCGGAACAGCACACATGACAGACCCCGACTGGGCCGGACCAGCACCCACGACGGACCCCAACTGGGCCGGTGCAGCACCAGGCATGACCTCCGAGCACAAACCTGGAATCTCCAAGATGACAACCAGAACAGGCTCGTCACCATTGACCCTGGGAGAAGGCTCAGCGGAAGCGAAAGAACCGGGATCAGGATCACCAGCAGCGGCAGAGTCCGGTGATACAAGCTCAGATGCAGCGATCGGCTGCACTCGGCTCATTTCCCCGAGAGACAGGCAATAATGCTCCAGAATAGAGAAGAGAAAGACATAATAGAGCACTTGCCTGATCTCGGGCCCCACTGCTGTCCAGGACTCCGACGATCCAGGCTCAATGGTCTGGAGGTCCACTCCTGGTTTCCACTCGACTGTGGCGGGCTCCGCAGCCGGCATGATGGTCTTCACAGTCTGAGGACTCCCTCGCGCTGAAGTCCACGCCGAAGGCCCGCACGGTGTGGTGGCAGAGGATCCATGGCCTGCTGGGTCGGACTGCTCTTCCACGGAGACCCGGGGATGCTTGTTCATCAGCGCAGGCTCCAGGCGGCAGTCCGCCCTCATCCTCTGCCTGTGACACGGCTGTGGGACTGGTACCAGGTTCTTCAGGGCCACAGGCTCCTTCGTCTGGTGGCGTATTCCTGGCACCGGGGAACACTCAGGGGAAGGAGACACAAAGGATTCAGGTTCACAATTAATAGTTACAGCAGGTGGAGGAAGCTTGGGGGACTGTGAACCTCGAACTCCACCCCCTGGAGTCAGACAAGGCAATTCATTATGTGGAGTAAGAGAATGAAACAGCACTTGCCTGCTATCCAGAGGGCCGATGGTGCCTGCTGTAAAGGGCTTGGTTCCTCCCTTTCCCCTACGGATGGTGACGGAGGGCCCCCCAGGAAGACCAAGAGGAGCCGCTCGCACAGGATCGATGATGGGCGTAGCTGGGGCAGGACTCATGAAGCTCACAGCAGCTGGAGAGAGCGACAAGGAGGAGGGAGGAGCAGCTGAGGCAGTCCGGAGACGAGGAGCTAATGGAACAGCAGAAACAGAAGATCCGGAGGTGGAGGCTGCTGTCTTTCCCTTCTATCTTGACGCAGGGGCAACAGCTGGCTGGGAGGCAGAGTTTTCCCAGCTGTCCGGAACTGGATCTGGACGGGATCTCGCAGAGGCTGGTTACGAGCAGGGTGACGACATTAACCGGCAGTGGGCGAGGCAAAGGTTAGGTCAGGGAAATGCCACTGCTGCGCGGAGACAGAGGCTAGCAGATCAGCGTACTTGGGGTAATCATGGAGTTCGGGACTGACCTCCACTAGTCTGACTGCCGCCACCACATGCT
Source organism: Pholidichthys leucotaenia (assembly GCA_020510985.1). NCBI lineage: Eukaryota > Metazoa > Chordata > Actinopteri > Cichliformes > Pholidichthyidae > Pholidichthys > Pholidichthys leucotaenia. The sequence goes on along the minus strand of CM035845.1, from coordinate 319,791,784 downwards.
TTATGATCTGAGTAGGATGGAAGGTGGAGCAAGCCTCAGCCACACGGCCCCTGATGATCTCAGCTGCCCACTGCATCTCTTCTGGGGGAATCCGGGCTGACTTCCTCCTACGCTGTGGATGGGAACGGCACTTGGGTGACGTAGACTCCTGGGCTGGACGGGTGACAGGAACTGGATCCTGTGGTGAGGAGCGGGATTGCCTCGCCTTTGGCTTCCTGCCGAATTTCCCCTCCAGTTCACGGGTCTTCTCCCAGAGTGCCGTGAACTCTGCCATCCTCTTCCTGACTTTGGTGTGGTTGGCATGGCGAGGATTGCGGTTAATTGCCACCTCTGCGAGGTCCAAGTATCAGCATGGGCTGTCAGGAGTGACGTTGCGATGAGTGTTGGAGAGCAGGAACATGATCAGCTCATAGTCCAAGCTCCCAGAATAGCCCTTTCCTGGCGACGCCATCTCCTAACACGCTGGTACACGGAAAAAAGGGAAAAACTAAAAGCCCAAAAAACAAACTCACAGTGACCGGCATCTCGTTTTGGCTGTGACCTACTGTCATGGATGGCCCTCGCCGGCCATTAATGAGACTCTATAGGCCAGCCGAAGAATTTGCATATTTATTGACAAAGGTCCAAATGACAAAATAATCAGCCACGTGGGGCAAAAACACAGACTATGACTATGACTAAGACTAAAGACACAGGATACAGACTCTGAGGAAAACACTTACTGAGATACGATGAATCAAAGGGGTGACTGGAGCCGGGGTTAGGGACGCCAGCCGAACGTTGTGTGGAACCAACGTTATGTGAGGTCACAGCCCGGAGTAACCTCAGCTGCTCCCTTAACCCCTTGCACTCCGGGCAATTTTCCTAAAAATGCCAAAAAATAACGTGCCCAAAGTAAATCAAAAGCTGTTATTCAACCCTTTGCAGCATCTTCATGGGGTTGGTCTCATTTAAAAGAAAACACTTTGAATTTTTTGGCAAAAAACCCCATAATCTCTCTATGTGCTCCGGCCACTGAGTTACAGTCATCTAAACATACTGAACATGAAGAAACTAAATTTGGCCACAGTGTTTTTTTGGATACAAATGCTTGCAAATAACACACAGCTGTCCGATCCGGCTGGAAAATGCAACAGAAATGTAGAACCAAGGGTTATCAAGCTGAGATCCAAATTTGGTAACAATACCACAAAAAATGAATATTTTACACAGCTTTGTTCTCAGGTAGTTCCCAGGCGTTTTGGAACTGTGCCAAATTGTGCCAAATGGCACAGTTTGGAAAAACGTCTGTGACTTTTGAATGATTCAATATAGAAGCTTCATTTTGGGCTCTAATGAAAGGTTACATTCAGGGCTGTGTCTGTGTGTGTGTGGGGGGGGGGTTGCCCCCCCCCGCTACAAAGGACGGAGTTCAGCCCTCGCTACATGACGGATTACACTCGTTGCATGTTTCCACAGCAACGCTGTCACAGCAGCTTCCCCCCCCCTCGCTACTGTGTGTGTGTGTGTGTGGGGTTGTGCCCCCCCTCGCTACAGAAGACGGCCATCGCTACATGACGGAATAGACTCATATGCTTCCCCCCGCGGACCGGGGGGCGTTCGGACCGTGAACGCCCCCCCTCCCGCTCCTCTTCTGCAGCGGGGGGGGGGGGGGGGGAGCGTTCACGGTCCGAACACGGCAAATGAACCGTTTATCGCGGCGCACGCACTTCGTACTTCGTGCGCTGTACAGTTGTAATTTACCGATCAGTCAAAAGTCATTTTTTGATTACAATTTTCAGGGAGAAATAATAATTTAGCTTATAACACCTTACCTCTTCACAGCAGCAGAGTCCTGGCGAACTTCTCTTCCCCATTGTCAGACGAACGTGACGCTGGTCTGCTCGTGGATCCCGGTCAAAACATAATTCCATTATTGCTGTTTTGGCGAATGATTTACGACTTTTGTCGTCGGCCTCCGTCGGTCTATGATGACGGAAGAGAATCCTAAACGTCTATTCTGCTGGAATGAGTGCAGGTCGCACTTGTGGGTGTTCTCCATGCTGCTGGGCAGATTCGTCCAGCATCCTTTTTTTTCCATCAGCTGCAACAGTAAATCTCTCTTCACCCAGCCCGAACTTCTGTGCTTCAATTGGCTCCTGCATTCACAGTAGGCGGGTCCTCCTTCCTAGGTTTTCATTCATTGGCTCTTCAAGGTTTCAGAAACCCAATTCAAGGCTCTTATTAGTCGGATGAGAGGTCAATCAGATGAACTAATCTGTTCGCGGCTGTGTCTGCAGCTTTTTTTTTTAGTGGCGCTTGGACGCCAACACCACCTACCTCTCCACAATCTGGACTATGCGTCCGAGAGCGCACGGGGGCGCAGGAGTGCGCCCTCGTGCACCCTAGGACGCAGAGACTTGCCCACCTGCGGAACAACGGAGCGCAAGTGGTTAAATAAGGCACTACGATTAATCGGGAAAAGAGAATGTAATTAAAGGAATGTGATTCAGCTGTCACGGTGCAGCTCAGCTCTGACAGTCGGAAGGCCCGCCATGACACTGCCACAATAAAAGCCCTGGAAGGCCATATGACAACAGAATGGGGAAAATACTGGACAGTTCGAGCTCGGTCAGAATCAGTTCTCAGACCATGACACTTCTAATCTTCCAACTAATGCTATCGCGAACTTTCCCAACGTGCTGTGGAGAGTCTTCCCTTTTGGTGGGTTTTCTGCTTAATTGTCCAAAAGTTCTTCATTGAGTGGTTTCAGATCTTTGGGCTGTGTTTTCTTGACCTGTGTTGTGAAGCTAAATATAAAATCAGAAGACCATTGTTCCAATGTTACTTGAAGGTCATCCAGTTCAGTGGTTGGTTGTTCGTAGACCCACCATGTTTTATCGTTGTATACCAGTTAGCTTAAAATCAACTTGTTGATTGTAGCTAAATTTGTTAGTCAAGGGTTAACCTTGATTGTTATTTTATATTAGTGGTAGTTATAAGTTCTTTTTTAGAACTTGTTCCAACTTACAGGCTTCTAAGAAGGGAGGTAGAATTTTGTAATAGTTGTAGAAATACGGAGATGTTTTAATTTATTTGTAAGTTGAAACTGTATTTTGATTTGTAGTTTAAAATTTGTGTGATTTCTTTACTTAAATTTTCAAAGCCTAGTATTGGAATTATCATCAAAACTACTTTTGGAAGTTTGTTGAATGTCACTTTAAAGTGATTATTTACAAAAATGGAAACAACAAAAATAGAAAAGGTTAAATACTTGAGAGATTTAAGGTTATACGCTTTCACTTTCTCTTAAAGTTAAGCTTGACTTTTGTTTTTATTTGTTAAAGCCTATTTTCATTTAAAGCTTTATTTTTTTTTTTAATTTTTACAGATTAAGAAACACAAGTGAATTGTTTCTGTGTATTTTGCTACCAAGGATTTCTTAGGATCAAAGCTAATGGTGATGTACTTGATTGTTATCTATAATGTTTTTATTTACAGAAAAATCAATATTTCAACCTTTTGACTTTCCTCTTTTAAATCCTGGTGAGAAGTAGGGAGTTGGTTAATGTTTTCCTTTTCCCCTGGAGGAAAAAAAATGAACCAAGAATAGCCCAGTGACTTTAGATAATACTTAGAGCTTTTAGTGTTAATTGATTAATGTGGTTTCCTATTTTGAAAAAGTTTGGTAAATATTCAGTGAATCACTAAATCCTTTACCAGCATCCACAGGGTAAACATTACTTTAAGGTCACTTTTGAATAAACATTGTCATTTATTCAAATCCTTAAGTTGAACTGGACTTCCTGTGGAAGGGATCAAATAATGCAGCTTAAAACATACAAATATATAGCTTCAACAGTTTGCAATTGTTGCTTAAAATGTGTAAATATATGCAGTTTTAACTTTAGAGATTACAATGTTTGGTTAACATAAGTGATTAAATACAAAGTGAATGCTTCATGCATTTCTCGTATTCATTTGCATTGGTCAATCTGGTTCACCAGTGACAATAAACCTTCAAGAGCCAAAAAGTTTCTTTTTTGCTGTTTTTGACATCGAAACTTTAAATTGGTTTTAAATTTAGGTTATTCTGAATAATACAGATTGATTTGAAGTGAATTTGGAAGCTCGATTTTGTTAGAAATTGGCTGAACAGAATAAAAGCTTTAGATATTTTATTAAAGGATGCAGTTCTTATGGTTGACCACAAGATGGAGGCAGTTCCTTCTGCACTCTATCTAGGAGGAGGAGCCACAGTGATGTCGCTCGGAGGTGCTCTTTCGGTCTCAACTCTAAAATGGCATCTAGGGTGACTCACCCTGTACGCTTTCAAAATTGAGTCTACACTGCTTAATCTGCACACACACAGTTCTCGTGCACGTAGCCATTTCAGTCATGCATGAATGTGAGTGTGCACGTGTCCCGCGAACTCAGACGTGGTCTCCCGACCATTAACCACGCCTTGGTTTTTTTTTTTTTTAAAACTGGAGAGTTTAATTTCCTAATTTGGTTTTATTCATGGAAGAATAATCTTACAACTTTAACTCCGGGTACAATTAAGTGCTGTTTCCTCAACACAATTTCTTCCCAGTAACTTTTATCAGGCTGCGTGTCCAGTGTGGTTTAAATTGGGTTTTACCGTTACATACATGAGGAGAGAAAAAAAACAAAAACAAAACAAAAACAACTGGTTAATTTAGTTTATCCCATCGGGAATTTCACCCAACAAGCTAAATTAACAAAAGAAAGGGATCAGATGTTGTCACTTTCCATCTTTCCAGGCCTTATTTTAATCAATTCAGCGTATGTTAACACTTTTCTGAAGCATGCTTTAAAAACAAAACAAGTCTGTGCAGTGTAGCACTTTGAGTGGGGCCTACGACCCCTCCCCTCTGTGCTTCTTCACACAGACCGCGGGTGAGCAGGCATATTCCCTGCTCCTCTCTCTGCACTCCCACACACAGACACTGCTAGGCTCAGGCAGGTGAGGGGTAGATACAGAGAAAAAAAACAAAGTTTTACTGTGCAAAAGATCAGATTTGACTATACCCACACAGCTTGTGAAATCATAATTTCATGTCCATTTCTAGATTTCTAGCAGAGCCTCACATGGTGGTGCTATTATAAAATATGTAGCAGATTTATGGGTTTATAAGTATTTTTGTGTTGGTACAAGTATTAATGTAAATATCAATGTTAGTAGGAATGAAGATTTATTTTCATTACACTCAGATCCTCATAGGGCACCAGTCCAGATAATGGACAATTTTATTAATTTATTTTATTTATTTTTATTTATTTATTTCGGATAGTACAGTACAGGTTAAAAGAAACTGTATAATATAACAACAAGGTCAAATTAGACAAGGACTCCTTCTACTATACAATTCCACGTGAGTTATCCGAAATGGGTGATGGCTGAAGCCGCAGCTTATATTTATTAACAATTCTTTATTTGTACCAATTATGAATCAGTCTCAAAAAGAAACTTTGTGACTTCTTCTCTGCTGATAATCAAGAAGATGGATATGAATTCAATACAATGACTCCCATGTGTCTTTCAGTAGTTTAATAAGAAATGTCAGAATAGATTAACCCTGTGAGTGTGAGATTTTGTGTGCCCCTAGTGGCAGATCATGGCACTGGCCTGTTATCTCACGCTGACATCCTTGGCTCCGATGAGGATTTGTACCGATTTGGACTGCCAGTTTCAGAAGGTGGCATACATGTGTTGGAGGACTCAATGGATGACACATAATACACCAAAGAAGAAGAACTCCTTATTTTCTTTTCCTGTATTCCCTTCTTTTAGCTCAGAAAGCTAATATGGCTGCAAACCATCATCGTGCAGGATCACTTACAATGAAAATAGCCACGGGATAGAAGTGAAATTTATGTGGGATAATTATATGACTTTGTAGATGTGGTAGAAAGTCTAAATGACTGACAGAATGGAAAGTAACAACCACGATGGGTGAAAACGCAGCGAGCGAGTCCCGTTAGCTGCCGGTAAGTGATGAATTTCTTTGGGTTTTTTTTTCATTGTACTGATTTTCTGATAGAAAATTTCTGAAGATAAAAACAAACCCCTGTAGAGACAACGGTGTAAAAAAAACCAAAAAAACAAAACAAAAAACGAACCATTCTTTGTATAAATATGTCCGAAGTCCAGTTTTGACTGAGTTATGGAATTTAAAGAGCTGCTGCGACATTATGCAAATTAGATGCATAAATCTATTGCTATCTGAAAATTTGGATCATATTTTATATCTGGCTGCACGGTGGCGCAGTGGTTTAGCACTGTGGCAGCACAGTTTTACCCTTGGCCGGGGGATCGCGGGGATCATGAGATCGTGGGTTCGATTCCAGCCGCCGACCAACAGTGAGCTGTGTGGAGTTTGCATGTTCTCCCCGTGTTGCGTGGGTTTACTCCGGGATTTCTCCGGTTTCCTCCCGCATACCAAAAACATGTAGGTTTAGGGTGCTCGCGCACGCAGCGACCAGCAGCCGGTGGCTTGTCACCAGACTGCAAACCAAATCTACCTACGGGTACAAATAAGTAACAAAAAAAAAAAAAAAAAATCTTTCTAATTGGCAGTAAGCCATTATCTCTTACCACTTTCAAGTTATAGCCTTGGAAATCTGAACTATTTTATTGACAAAAAATATTTATCACTCTTGACCACTAGGGCTTATGTCACAATTCGGCAACAGTCACACTCATAACACATTTGGATAACTTTAAAACAGATAATTCAACATGTATCATAGACATCATTGACTGAGTTATGGAGTATCAGACGTGAATCAAACATTTATGGAACCAAAGAAACTGTAGTTTAATTTCTCAGTATACTGAGAATTGGAAAACCATGAAATAACATTGGTCAAAAAAGTGGATGCAGTTTTATTGAGACCATGATGATAAACTATTTATAAAAATGGAAAATTGGTGTTTCTCTGAAAAAGAATGTAAATTAATGAAAGGACAAAATGCATTTTGAAATTCTGATGGTGGTTTGCATGAAATTAAGTTTAAAGAACTTATACCAGGAATATTCTGAAGAATTAAGTTTAAATTAAACAACTGACCATCAGCCACAGAGTCATTGCATCCCAGTAGGTAGTAGGCACCCCACTGGTTTTGTTTCAATTGGACCAGTGTGGGTTCTGTTGGAAGACTGACAGACTCCTTACCACAGTTATGGCCTTACTCCCGAGATCACAAAGGCTGTTCTTCAGCAGACTGGGTGAGGTCTTCTCTTATGCACTGAAAAGGAATTAGTTTATTGCGCAAAGTCCCATCAGAAATTCAAACTGAGGAAAAAAACACACATCAAAAATCTGTTTCTTCTGATGGTGGTTTAAATGAGTTGGTTTAAGCTTAGAAAATAAATCAAACAAAATCTTCTTACACGGTGATTTAAAGAAAAAAGATTAAAATAAGAAAAATGAATTTTAAAGAAAAGAAACAGAATTTTCAAAGAGTATGACAGGCTCTGGGCCTAACTTGAAAATAGGGGAAAAAAATGGAAGAGCAAATATATCTGCTCCTTACAGCTTGATCAACCCCCCCCCCCCCCCAAAAAAAAAGGAAAGTTTTTTCTGGGTGTTGCAGAATCTCACTGAATTTCATGGAACTTGAGCTGGCCCAATTACATTGCTTCTTTTTCCAGCAGAAGTCATAAACTCAACCTAAAAAGGGAGATGCAAGGAAGCCTGGAGCTCTATTGGTCAGTTAAAGTTTCTGAGGTGGGGTCTCCCACAGAGCAGAGATAGAGACATTTGATATGAAGAGTGAAATCCTCCTTAAGACACATGTTGCTGAATAAAGCATAAATCAAATCAAAATCAAATCAAATCAAATCAAACTTTATTGTCATATTGCTGTACATACAACTGTAGTGCAGGCAAGATGAAATTGCGTTTCTCTCGGCATCCATATAAGAAGCAGCATGATTAAGACACACTCCCACATACACTACCGTTCAAAAGTTTGGGGTCACCCAGACAATTATTTTGTGTTTTCCATGAAAAGTCACACTTATTTACCACCATGAGTTGTAAAATGGATAGAAAATATAGTCAAGACATTGACAAGGTTAGAAATAATGATTTGTATTTGAAATAATAATTTTTTCCTTCAAACTTTGCTTTCGTCAAAGAATCCTCCATTTGCAGCAATTACAGCATTGCAGACCTAACATGATTGCGCAAGGGTTTTCTAATCATCCATAAAGCCTTCTGACGCAATGAGCAAACACATTGTACCATTAGAACACTGGAGTGATAGTTGCTGGAAATGGGCCTCTATACACCTATCTAGATATTGCACCAAAAACCAGACATTTGCAGCTAGAATAGTAATTTACCACATTAGCAATGTATAGAGTGTATTTCTGATTAGTTTAAAGTTATCTTCATTGAAAAAAAGTGCTTTTCTTTCAAAAATAAGGAAATTTCTAAGTGACCCCAAACTTTTGAATGGTAGTGTAGCTCCACCCCCACCCCACCCCCACCCCCCCCCATCCATTCACACATCCCTGAGACATACTTGGGGAAAAAGAATAACTAACTATAATATACAAAATGTCCATAGGTGCAGTAGTGTGTATGTGAGATTCCGGGTCAGCTGTTCAGCATCCTGACAGCTTGTGGGGGGAAGCTGTTGATCAGTCTGGTGGTTCTGCCTCTGATGCTCCGGAATCGTTTACCAGATGGAAGAAGTTCAAAGTGTTTATGCAGAGGGTGAGAACGGTCCTTGACAATGTTCAGTGCCCTGCTCCTACAACGGTTCTGAAAAAGTTCTTGGACAGAGGGGAGGGAGACTCCAATTACCCTCTCCGCCCCCTTGACTATCCTCTGCAGGGCTTTTTTGTCTGACATACTGCAGCTGGAGTACCATGTAGCAATGCAGTATGTCAGAACACTCTCCACCACACCTCTGTAGAAGGTCCTGAGGATGCAGATGGGGAGAGAGGCCTGTTTGAGTTTCCTCAAGAAGTGTAGTCTCTGCTGAGCCCGCTTCCTGATCTCCAAGGAATTCTTGCTCCAGGTCAGGTCCTGCGAGATCTGCACTCCGAGGAACTTGATGTTCTCTACTCTCTCCACTAAACGGCCGCCAATGCTGAGGGGGACGTGCTCAGGCTGTGACCGCCGGAAGTCGATAATCATCTCCTTCGTTTTGTCCACGTTGAGCACCAGATTGTTCTCCCTGCACCAGCCCTCCAGGTCTCTCACTTCTTCCCTGTACATTGATTCCTCATCCCTCTGAATAAGTCCCACCACCGTGGTGTCATCTGCAAACTTAATAATCTGGTTCCCCTCGTGTTTGGATACACAGTCATGTGTTAGAAGTGTAAACAACAGTGGACTGAGTACACAGCCTTGAGGGGTTCCGGTACTCAGCGTGACAGAGTTGGAGATGTTGTTTCCAACCCGGACAGACTGAGGTCTCTCAGTCAGGAAATCCAGGATCCAGAGACATGTGGCGGTGTTCAGACCGAGAAGGAGTAATTTCTCTATCAGTCTCTGGGGAATAATGGTGTTGAATGCTGAACTGAAATCAATGTACAGGAGTCTGGCGTAGGTGTCTTTCTGGTCCAGGTGGGTGATGACAGAGTGTAGGGTGGTGACTATAGCATCCTCCGTGGAGCGGTTTGAACGATATGCAAACTGGAGCGGGTCATGTGATGCAGGGAGGCAGGCTGTGATGTGTGGTTTGACAAGCCGTTCAAAACACTTCATCACAATTGGTGTAAGTGCAACGGGACGATAGTCATTCAAACAGGACACCACTGGTTTCTTTGCCACCGGTACAATGATAGAGGTCTTGAAGCATCTGGGAACGATGGCCTGACTCAGGGAGATGTTATAAATGTCAGTCAGGACATCCGCCAACTCGCTCGGAGCACACGTCCCGGAATGTTGTCTGGACCTGCAGCTTTGCGTGGGTTGATTCTGGATAGGGTCCTCCGTGTGTCCGCTGTGTTAATGGTAAAAGCTGGTCCGACCAATGGTGGGAGTGGGCCGGCCCTCCCTCTGATTGTCGAGTTTGATGCTTCAAAACGTGCAAAGAAGTCGTTAAGCCTGTCTGGAAGCGAAGCGTCGTCATCATCGACCCCCTGCCTAGACTTAAAGCCCGTCAGTGTCCGAACTCCCTGCCACATCTGCTTGGTGTTCCTAGTGTCACAGAGGTGTCCCTGGATTTTCTCTGCATAGGCGCGCTTTGCCGCCTTAATTCCCTTTGAAAGCGCAGACCTGGCTGAGCGGAGGGCAATCCTGTCCTTCACTCTGAACGCTGCATCTCTGGCTGTAAGCAGCGAGCACACCTCTGCAGTCATCCAGGGCTTATGATTACCCCGCATAGTGATGGTCTTCACTGTAGTGAAATCCTCTGTGCACTTCGCGATGTAGCTGGTGACCGAATCAGCATACTCCTCCACATCTGTCCTGTCTTCCTGGGAGGCTGCTATTTTGAAGATCTTCCAGTCTGTGTGCTGAAAACAGTCTTGCAGTGCAGAGGTTGCACTCTCTGGCAAAATCCTGATTTGTTTCACTGCTGGCCTGCTGCGCTTCAATAAAGGTTTGTAGGCAGGCAGCAGCATCACGGACATGTGATCAGAACGGCCGAGATGGGGGCGGGGTATTGCTTTATATGCATCTGTGTTTGTGTACACTAAGTCCAACATATTCTCTCCTCTGGTCTTAAAGTCTACACATTGTTTAAACTTGGGGAGCACAGTCTTTAAGCTGGTGTGGTTAAAATCCCCCGCAACCACCACAAAACTGTCCGGGTGTGACATGTGGATTTCACTGATCGCATTGTGGAGTACCCCGAGTGCCTTCTTAGCATTAGCTTTAGCGTTAGTGCTCGGCGCTATGTAAACACCAACTACAAACACGTTGCTGAATTCCCTCGGCAGATAAAATGGCCGACAATTAACAATAAGGAACTCCGCCAACGGAGAGCAGTGTTTAGACACTAACGTGGCATTAACGCGCCAGTTCTTGTTAACATAGATGCATAGCCCATCCCCCCGGCTCTTACCGGAGCTCGCCGTTTACCTGTCGGCACGGAACATCGCCATATCTTCCAGCTGAATGGCCTCGTCAGGAATGTTGTCGTGGAGCCATGTCTCGGTGAAAACAAACACACAGCAGTCCCTCCATTCTCTCCGGGTTTCTCTCAGCAAACGCAGCTCGTCTACCTTGTTTTCGAGGGCACGGACATTTGACAGAAGAAGCGACGGTACTGCTGGTCTGGAGGGGTTAGCCTTTAGCCTAGCATGGATCCCGGCCCCTTTTCCTCACTTTTGCATGCGTTCGCTCCGCTTCCGCTTCCTCCTCTCCCGGGTAACTTCCAGCGGGGGCTCCGCCAAAATTCCATGCTGGCGTAGAATGTCCAAATCACAACCGATCGCCGCGATTCTTGCAGCGTGCAGTACCTTGATGTTTAATAAGGTCTCACGGTTGTAAATTTTACAGAATGTACGTCTGTGATGATTAAAACTCTCACACTCGCTGATGCCAAGAGGGGCCGCTGCGTCTAGGCGCGCCGCCATCTTTTTTTTTTTTAAAATAATTTCCTTAAACTTTAGTGATTAAGATATTATACTCAATAATAAGGGAACATACAATGTCTCTACATTGTAACTGTAATTAATTTGTGATAGTAAGCATGCAAAAGTGAATTTCTAGCTGAAAATAAGGCAACACATATCAAATCA